>OY282449.1:94224323-94824323 GCA_958295655.1 Palloptera scutellata | reverse complement strand
TAAAAAAATGAAAACAGTTTTGAAAAGAAAATTTAATTTCTGACAAAATGATCAATAAAACTAATTTGTTTGTTGTTTTTTACAGAATTCGGACAGCTTTTCCGGTATGCCTGCCGATAGCGCCTTTACTGTCCTTTCTGAGACTCTTGGTGGCAGCATTCCACTTATTTCTAAAATCTTCCATGGATTTAGCTTCTTTGTTTGTTGTCGTTAATGTTCTTTTCACTAGAGCCCAATATCTCTCGATAGGCCGAAGTTCTGGACAACTTGGTGGGTTGGCGATTTTTGGTACCAATTTGATGTTTTGGTCTTCGAACAATTTAAGGGTTACTTTACTGTAGTGGCAGGAGGCTAGATCGATCAGGCCAAAAGAAAGTAGATACATTGTGCTTTCTAATGAAGGGCAGCAATCTCTTCTGGAGGCATTCCTTCACATAAATTTCGGCATTAACAGTGTCACTTGTTACGAAACTTTTACTCCTTAGCCCACAACTACAAATCAATTGCCATACCAGAAACTTCTTCGGGAACTTGGACTTTTGTTTTGTCCATAATCTTTCCTCAACTCCTCCTCGTTCCTTTGCGGTGTAAAACTCTTGACCAGGCAATTGAGAAAATTTAGACAACACGTATGTTTCATCGTCCATAACACAGCAATCGAATTTTTGGAAAAAATCTGTCTTGAACTTTTTAGCTCGGCTCTGGGCTACCAAGTTCTTAGTAGCGTTCCTGTCGGGTACTGACTGCACTTTGTATGTTTTAAGGCCCGCATCTTTTTTAATTTTACGAACTAAAAACTCACTGCAACTCGCTTTTTCCGCCAATTTTCGATTAGACAACGCTGGAATCTTCTCTAAGGGAAGTCGTTGCTCTCTTCGCGTTTTGTGGAGACACGAAACCGCATTTCTTTCCAGAACCATATTTTCTAGCAACTGTCAAGTCTGTATAAAATTTTTTAAGAATTCTCGAGACAGTGTTTTGTGCAACTTTCGCCTTATTTGCAATGGATTTTCTGCGGATTTTCTCGAAATAATTCAACAACTAAATCGCGTCTTTCCACTTCCGAGGCCATGACTCAACTGAAAGTTCACAAGTCAAAAAACATGTGATTGTATTTCATCAGAATTTCTCCAACGCAACAAAGCCTACTGTTTGAATTTTTTCATTCAGATGAAGAGTTTCAAAGCAGTGATCTTTCAAAGTTATCCGATTTTTTCGATCTCACTCCTTAGAATGGGTACGCCCTTAAATTACTTCTGTAGAAGCTGTAAAATCGAAAAGCAAGTAACGAGGGAATCATCAATCTCTCATTAGCTTTATTTCTGCCCACAAATAGGAAAAATACCATAGGTAAATACTTTCTATCCGATTTGGGGTCGCTTGACTTAGGGAACCCATTAGAATGCATAACAAAGTCTGAGTGGTTTGGGTGACCAGGTTTCCTTAAGGAAGATGAATGAGTCACCCACAATTTAACCATTTAACTTAAGCTAACGTACTACTCTCCTACTTCATATGAACTAATAAAAGGTTTTCCTAACGACAAACCTTTAACGATATGCACTTCATTTGGCCAATACAATTAATGCTCAACACGTTCTCCCAAATGCTGATATTATTGTCCACAAGTAAAGTCGTCACTGCTGTAAAGAATTTCTCTTATCCTAATTTTCCTTAAAAGTAAAGTTTTTCTATAGTTACCTTACCATCTTACAAAATTTGTGTAAATTGTTGCAAATGAATGCTTAATTCGCTTTAAGCAGCTTATTTCTTCTATTTTTACTTTAAGTAGATTTTAAAACAGCTGAAGTGTACTCAACCCAACGCTGGTGGTGATGGGCTGTTAGGTGGTAGTGGTTGGTTTAGGTTTGACTTGAGAAGTAGAAGGAAACGTTGTAGGAAATTACGTTGTACTGCAAATAAAATGTCTCAACTTCCGTTTTGGTTGCAACTTATGATTACGTTGGCGATGCAAGGAAGGAGGTGGCTTAAGACGTAAGCGCAATTTTGCGTTTTAAGTTACAGGTCGGTCGGCAAGAGGTGTTGAAATATTTTGAGCAACAAAATAAAGAAAATTGCATTTTCATCATTGACATTGACGTTTATTTTGTTAACGTTTTCTGTTGCGTAGATATGCTACTGACTGGTTGACTGATTATAAGACGCAGGAAAATTGCATTTTTCTGTCTGAAATGAAAGGTTAGAAAATTGAATAAAGCCGATTTTAGTGCATACAAAAAATCGATTATTGCAAACTAAGTATTTTGACGTGTACTAATTGAAAAGTATTTAAAATTGCTACTTCTCTCACATGTTTCTGCCTAATTAAAAGTGACTAATAGTTTTAGTGTAGAACATGTACTGGGTTGATATGGATTTCTTGTCCAAATTCATAGAAAGCAAGGTTAAGTAGGGATTTACTTCATAGGGTTATGATGAGAAACTCATACTCATACAGATTCCTGATGTTAGCCTTTGAGGCGAATAGGAGAATAACCGAATATGAGAAATATTAGCGCATTGTCGTCGGAAGTTCGTATAAGGTATTTAAGGTAATTCAGGCGAGGGCAAGTGTGAACGCCGGTCTGAAAGGGATAAGTTAAAAAATAAGTAGTACAAAGAAGGTAGAATATTAACGCCGGAAATCAAAATTTAAATAAAAATCACCGCAACATTGGGTTTTCATGTATAAAGTATTCCATTTTTCTGCCTGCTTAGAGAGAGGTAGAAAAGCTCCTGCTAGATGGAAAAAATTCGCCGAAAATTTAAAAATAAAATAAAAATCGGCGCATTTTTCATATTGTTCCAATTTTGACAACTCTTCTCATAAATGCATTTAAGTTAAAGCGACACCATCAAACAACAATTGAATTGATAGAGAGATTAAAATTCAACAAGAAATAAAATAAATAAATAAATGTGTCTAAAATTTATTCCTGCAATTATTTCCCCATTTTAAGTATGGTTAATAGAAAGTGTCTTATTATTCACCGAAGACAACAACTTGTCTCCGCGAACGTTAGAAGAAAAAGAAGGCAAAATATCAAAGTTGAAATTCCACCGTTGTAAAAATCCATTACGGTTGCACAATGTGAGCACGACAATCATGCCCGATCATGGGCCACCCGATCACTGCCACTTATGTTGTGTGTGTTATGTTTGTACATGAATGGGAGGGACGGGACCTACATATTTATACCGAATTCGAACGGCGAAAAGAAAAGCTCATCATAAGCAATTTTTTTATTGTATTTACTGTACTGGCACCGGTATCGGCTTCGGCCAAAAGTTTTCTGATAGCCCATCATCCAAAAAAAGAAACATATTCTGCCCGACTCTAAAAATAACACACAGTACAGTACCAGGGATGCCAGGTTGTGGGAAAATTCACAATTTGGGGGAATACTTATTCATGTGGGGGAATGGGGAATTTAAGTTTACTATACTCTTAAGTTTGTTGTACTCGTACAAAATTGTATACATACAGGTACAAATAACAAAATTAAAATTAAAGGTTATTATTCTGGGGCTGGCCAATACCAGATAACGAAACATATGTTCCCAAAACTATCACAACAAACCACATGCATCCAGATAATTTTTGAATTACAGATAATAGTTCAACAGCCCAATGCCCTAACCGTAGGGAGTCGCGCTCGTGATCTTCTAATTAATTATTTATCAAATTTATTAAGTATTTATTATTTATACAGGTGGTTTGGCAAACCACATGTTTTTCAATAGTTTATTTAACCACAAAATAAACTGAATTGAAAAATACCTATACACTCATACCGTAGTGGCCATATAAAAATTAACAGTGCAAAATTTGATGGTAAATTCCCTAAACCAAGGTTCAGCACTTTTGTTTTTCAAACCATTTATATTCAAATTTTGGTTTTTGTCAACAATTAATAATAAATAAAGTAGAAAAATTCAATAGTTCTAATAAAAGTATAAAAGTAAACATTTTATTTCAAAGATGTTTTTCAAACAAAAAATAATGAAAAATTATAAATACTTCAAAAAATATAAAAAAGAAAATTAATATTTTGTATGGCGCCTCCTCTAGCCTTAATTACGGCCTCTATTCGTCTTGGAATTGAAGATATTAAATTTAGGTAATATCGCAAGGAAATGTCGTTTTTCCAAGAATATATGAAGGTAGATTTAAATTCTGTTCTGGTTATGGAATTCTTTTTAGCAATTTTCAGCAGTTCTCTATGGGGTTCAAAACTGGGCTATTTTCCAGGAAAGCTTAGTGTTTTGAACCCCACATTCGATACAAAATCCTTCACTTATTTAAAAGAGGGATTTTTATTATTTTTTTTTGCGTTCTATTATTTGAAAAATAGGCCACTATAAAATAAAAGTCACTTACCCTTCTAGCGCGGTGACAAGGCGCAGAATTGTCCTGGAAAATCGGATCGACTATGACCGGAAAAAGCTTATCAATAGAGTTAATAAGGTTGTTACTAATTATTTGCAAATAACTGTCAGAGTTCATGGAACTACTGCAGAAAGCCAAGTCCCCAACCCCGTAGAAGCTAACAGATCACCATATCATGTAACTGACAGCAAATTTGTGCCTGATAACTACGCAATCATTCATGAATTCTTCATCAGTTCTA
Source organism: Palloptera scutellata (assembly GCA_958295655.1). Lineage (NCBI taxonomy): Eukaryota > Metazoa > Arthropoda > Insecta > Diptera > Pallopteridae > Palloptera > Palloptera scutellata. The sequence continues at coordinate 94,819,692 of OY282449.1, read as the reverse complement.
CGCCGAACGCACCGCACCCCATCAGACTGGTTCATGTTGCACTTTGATTCATCTGTGAAGATGACACTTTTCCCACTCATCCACAGTCCAATTTCAATGAGTTTTCCCGAACTCTAACCTTTTCAATCGCATTTTAGTAATTAGTCCCGATCATCTTATCAATTATGCTTTACTTGGAGCATTCTAGACCGTAATTTTAACGGCATCAACTTGAAGAAGGAATAAGGAACAAGGTGAAAGAAAAGATCGGATAACTTTGAAAGACCACTGCTTTGAAATTCTTCATCTGAATGAAAAAATTTAAACAGTAGGCTTTGCGTTGGAGAAATTTTGATGAAATACAATCACATGTTTTTTAACTTGTGAACTTTCAGTTGAGTCATGGCATCGGAAGTGGAAAGACGCGAATTAGTTGTTGAATTATTTCGAGAAAATCCGCAGTGGAGCCAGAAAACCATTGCAAATAAGGTGAAAGTTGCACAAAACACTGTCTCGATGATTCTTAAATAATTTAATACAGACTTAACAGTTGCTAGAAAATATGGTTCTGGAAGGAAATGCGGTTTCGTGTCTCCACAAAAGGCGAAGAAAGACGTTGCTCTCTTAGAGAAGAATCCAGCGTTGTCTAATCGAAAATTGGCGGAAAAAGCGAGTTGCAGTGAGTTTTTAGTTCGTAAAATTAAAAAAGATGCGGGGCTTAAAATATACAAAGTGCAGTCAGTACCCGACAGGAACGCTATTAAGAACTTGGTAGCGCAGAGCCGAGCTAAAAAGTTGAAGACAGATTTTTTCCAAAAATTCGATTGCTGTGTTATTCCTTAAGGAAACATACGTGTTGTCTGAATTTTCTCAATTGCCTGGTCAAGAATTTTACACCGCAAAGGAACGAGGAGGAGTTAAGGAAAGATTTGGGACAAAACAAAAGCCCAAGTTCCCGAAGAAGTATCTAATATGACAAGCGATTTGTAGTTGTTGGCTAAGGAGTAAAAGTTTCGTAACAAGTGGCACAGTTAACGCCGAAAATTTATGTGAAGGAGTGCCTCCAGAAGAGATTGCTGTCCTTCATTAGAAAACACAATGTATCTACTTTCTTTTGGCCTGATCTAGCCTCCTGCCACTACAGTAAAGTAACCCTTAAATTGCCCAGAACTTCGGCCTATCGAGAGATATTGGGCTCTAGTGAAAAGAACATTAAAGGCAACAATCAAAGAAGCTATATCCATAGAAGATTTTAGAAATAAGTGGATTGCTGTCGCCAAGAGAGTCTCAGAAATGACAGTAAAGGCGCTAATGGCAGGCATACCGGAAGAGCTGTTCGAATTCTGTAAAAAATCATTGATCATTTTATCAGAAATTACATTATTTTTTCAAAACTGTTGACATTTTTTTATTTGCATAAGTGATTTCAATGCCACAGTGGCTACAGTGGTCGCTGTGGCGTAGTGGTAATGCGTTGGACTGCTACGCAGAATGTCCGGGGTTCGAATCTCGGCAAGGGCAAAAAAAAAAAAAAAAAAAAAAAAGTAGAAAAAAAATAATTTTTCTACACGGCACCACCTCTTGGCAGGCAATGGCAAACCTACAAGAGTAAAAATTGCTATGAAAAGCTTTTCACTTCGCCGTTCGGATTCGGCATTAAACTGTAGGTCCCTTCCATTCATGTACAAATATAAGACGCACAACATGAATGGATGCGAAAAGCTCGGCCTAGGCCCTCTATGGGCTGTTGTGCCATTAAAAGTAAAGTAAAGTAAGATTTCAATGCTACTTAGGACAATTTAAAGTTATCCGATTTTTTCGATCTCACTCCTTATTAACATTAAAGTAACCTCGGTCTAAGTAACTACTAATTTATATACATTTAATAAACTTAAAAAATTGTGACTGCCGTTTTACAAACTAACTAACTAATTTGAAAGGTGTTAACTTTTATCTGGCCACTACGGTATGTACATGTTTATTTTTAGAGCCTATGGTATAAATACATGATTGAATTTTGCATGTGTCACCCTCAATTGACCCCGAATATTGAAGACAAAATCGAAAAAACCGCAACCTACATAATACAAAATTGCATGCGACAGATAGAATTCAACGACGCCATTTATCACAATATATTTATTCATAATTTGTCATCGGCAGCGGCAGAGTTGCCGCCCGGTTCATATCGATTTGGCCGATTTGAGTGCGGGGCAGTGCGATGGGGGCAGTGGTGGTATGTGGCAGGCAGTACGTACATACATACATACACATACATATATATATAACAATATAACAAAATATAGAGTAGTTTTCAATTAATTCTATAGAAATTTGAGACACTGTGGCACCACCAACAGCACTCTATATGACACCAGCAAAGCATTGATCACTAGTACATATACAATTAAGTATGGTGTTGGAGTTGTACATAAATAGTTGTTCTCTCTCTGTTTTATTACATCGGTTTTTTGTTACTGTTATTTGTTTTTATTGAAGATGCGAATTTCTTAAATGTTATTTTCTATTGTGTGTTTTTTACGTTTTCTATTTTTCAATTTCATTTTATTTTTATGTGTGTACTCGTATGTATCTGCCATTTATGGTTGGAAATTTTAATTACCATGACTGTAGATGTCATTGCCCAACCAAGCTCAAACTCATTCTCAATCTCATCGCTATCTCACATTTAGTTACGTTCGATTTTATGTATTGTATTTCTGTGTTTTATTGTGTAAAATATGTAATTGAATTCAATTGAAATGGAATTGAGAATTGAAGTAGTTTGACGTCGTCAAAGAATATGTGATGAAATTGATTTTGTGTTTTCGTACCTACACTTTTCATGTGTAATTTTTCTCAAATTAAATTTTCTTGTGATTTTCCGCTTTTTTTATCTTCTGGTTGCATGACGATGATTATCACCATTCGCATCGTAACGTGGTCGTTACAAAATTATCACACACTCCATACCATACTCCTCACAACCAGCCAGCATTTTCCGATTTCTGTTTTTCGTTGGAAGATGCGCACAAAAATTGTCACGTCATATGTAATATTTTGTACTATGAGTAGTTTACTTTATCTTATTTTCTTTTCTTTTTTTTTTTTTTTTTATATTATGTACCTCCCTGCGCTTTCATGTAATACGTAGTATAAACATCGATAAATTCACAATTTTTTATACCGTTGCAAATTGCAAAATGAGATTGTCTCGTAATGACATTGCAATATTATGTAAGTTTTATATCGCATCGACAGTGTCATCGATTGGAGAATTTTATTACAATTTTCCCATTAAGCTTCTAGTGTATTAAATTAAGTTTTAATCAAATTATCAATTAATTTCAAAACTAATTCAAATTTTAATAACTGTTTGAAATAGCTTTGAACTAATTTTGCGTATAATGATTATTGGAAACGCTTTTTCTCTTTAACACTAGATTTAACTAGCACATATAGAAAATAATATTACGCAAGAATTTCTGTTTCTAGGGAAATTGCTTTCGGTTAAGTTTCGCAACTCAATAATTAAATTTTCTTTTAAGCATTTACTCTTCTAAGTAATAGTAGAATAATTCTTCCATTTTCCTTTCTTTCTCTCTTCTCTAAAAAATTTGTTTCCTCTATTTGGATAAAGCACTGAGTGCTAAGGTCATGGTTATATTCAGATTTTGCTCGGCGAACACCATGCAATTGTTGTTGCCCGAACACGAAGAAAGAGCTTTTATTCCCTCTCACAGCGGACACGATATGCTGGGTGAAATGTACAAAAAAGGAACAAAAATGTATCTAAAATAAAAAGAAAACTTGCAAACCTGTACATCACTATTTTCATATGCAGAAAAGCCAAGTTGCGAATGTTTTTAGTTTTTAAAAGTGAATATTAAATATATTATTCATAAAACTATTCAAGAAAAATCATATTATTTTCATAATTTTTCAATTATATTATTAATTTCACGCTCCATATTAATAAAATCGTTTAAAGCTTTTTGGTATACCATTCAGTGTTGCCGTTGCGAACAATATAGTATTACAAAAAAAAAACAGAATTTCGACAAAAAGCAACTCTGTAACGAACACCAATCAGTAGACCACTACACCGAGCACGAGAGTAAAATATGATGTGTTCGTCGAACAGCGAACACCAATATAAGCAGCACCTAATGCATTTCTGCGCCATTGTGATTTTCTTCGGAAATTGAGTGATAAAAGAACACTAGCTTCTATTTTCCTTTTAGCTTTTATTTCCCAAAATAAAATAAACCATATTTTTTAAATCTTAAAAGCAAAACTGTCCTTGGCATTGATGAAAATTAAAGAGATCTTTTAACTTAGTCTACTTTTGCCCACCGTGCGTCTTACAGTTTTAATGATTTTTGTTAGAACTTGGTTGGTGATCAGTATTGTTGAGTCTATATTCCTCTTGATCGGCCTGTTGAGATGCGGTATCAGAATTAGCTAGTTTGTTAATATGATATATTATTTGGCTCAGTGTAGCGAAAATAAATGATCCGCTGTGATATAGCTCCACTTTATGAATCAGTGTAGTTGGGCGGATTTACCGTGTGGCTTTCAGGAAGCTATAATCGTATCAGTTCCCATACTAGTACTAAGTCCCGTAGCTCCTAGGGAAACATAGGGCCTCTAGGGCCCTGTTATATAACATGCACGACATGAGTGGTAGCTGTTGGTCGCTGTGGAGTAGTTAGTAGTGCGTTGGACTGCTGCGCAAAGTTTTCCGGGGTTCGAATCACGGCACAGGCAAAAACAGAAAGTAGAAAAAAATATGTTTCTACACAGCACCATCTCTTGACAGGCAATGGCAAAAAAGATGGTAGTTGCAAAGTTTTCCGGGGTTCGAATCACGGCACAGGCAAAACAGAAAGTAGAAAAAAATATGTTTCTACACAGCACCACCTCTTAACAGGCAATACAAAAGTAAAATTGCGTAAGAAAAGCTTTTCACTTCACCGCCGTTCGGATTCGGCATAAAAAAACCTGTGGGTCCCTTATATTCATGTACAAATATAACACGCACGACATGACTAGAGGCGAAAAGCTCGGCCTAGATTCTCCATGGGCTGTTGTACCATTAAAAGAAAGAAAGAACAACATGAGTGGATGCAAAAAGCTCGGCCAAGATACTCCGTGGGCTGTCGTTCCAGTAAACGAAGTAGAAGAAAAAGATTTTAATCCTCGTGTTCTTGAAATCGTGTTCTTCACTGGTTCATTTTACTTCTCCTTTCTCTGTTGAGCAAAGGTATTTAAGTCGATTTAGGGTTTCTTCACTTTCTAAGGTTTTTAGAACAAATCTTGTCAACACATTTTGGTGTATGGTTTTCTGAGAGTACTTAAAATCCATCTGCATTATCGCGATTTGATATAATTTGCGATTGGAAACTGGTAAAACTTTTCATAGAGGTTTCCATTTGAACTGGAATTTGTTAAAGTATCCGGAATTTATGATATTATGTAACCGAGTAGCAACACAATTTTTGACATTGGAAGTGGAAAATTGTAGTGTTGTACTGGTGGTCATGGCAGAAGACTTCTAGATTTTATTAGAATGGGCAGATGTTCCTTTCGCTTTTAATATTTTGCTTAGAATATAAATATACTCCCTATCATCGGAAAAATATAAAACGAGGATCCAGTTGGTTGCTAAATTCGGTTAGTGCCTTAAGAAACCTAAGCTATCACCTGCAGGTAGATACAATTTTCTATACTCTTTTCACAACTTAATCACTTATTCTATTCTCTGCCTTGTAAATCAAATTGATATTTCTTGTAATCCTACTAAACAAATTATATTTGATCGTATAAAAAATGTCCACGTGTTTTCGTTAAAAGAAAATGTTGGTACTCACAAATATCTGTTATGTGGTTGTTGTTTAGTGTCTCCGCTATCTCCTGACAGTTTGCGTGTCGATCTTGCTTCATCAGTTGCAAAATTTCATCGGTTTCTTCAGTGACTGGCCGACCAGAGCGAGGTGCACCAGATATCTTTGATATCGTAACTTCCGGAACGAATCGAGTAAAACACTTATGGGTGTGGCCTTCACTCATAGCATCCTCACCGTACTAACCGCACACATTTTTCGGTATCTTTTTACAGCGGTTTTACCTTTTCACATAACGTATTTCTTCACATATGTAACTAATTTTCAAATTAATCTAACTTTTTACACTAGCGTGGAATTACACAACATTTGTAGCGCAAAGTGCAAATATGTGTTCGTTTGACATAATCGGACTAGTGTTGCCAGATTTGTGGGCTCCAACATCATCTTGTAACGAAAAACCGCGATTACTTTTTATATGACCCAATATATTTCCTGATTAGGCTAAAGTTATTTCCGTTTATTGACACCATTACGACTTCTTCAATTTCATGCACAATTTCGATATTCGATTTAACAAAATATTAGGCTTTGATTAGGGTAACTTGGGTTAATGGTTTAATTTCTAAGGTTTGACTTATTAAAAATATGTTTTCTATTGTTTACTTTAAAAAATTTATTTGTAATAATAAAGGATTTTTTTGTCTGGGACTGCACTGTATTATGCTAAAATAATATAAAAATTACATATATGGAAATTATTTTACTTATGTATTATATAAAATTTTTAAAAATGAATGAATGCGCTTATTTTTATTTATTTTCTTTTGATTAAATTTCCTTCCTTTTTTGTTGTAGTAATTCTAATGTACATATTATATTAACCAAATCTATATTAATTTCAAAACTAATTAAATGTTTATTTTTACTTTTTTCCAAATTGTGTCGCTAAAACTAACTCTACTGACTTACATATATAAAATATAAATATATTTAAAAACTTAACCACAAAACTCCCTTAAACAAAAAAACGACCCCACAAAAATAAATATCGTCCCATATCTCGGGTGTGTTGTGTGCATCTTTCCTCACCTCTGCATGTGGTGCATGTGGCATGCTAAAGATTATAAGAAACAAAAAGAAGCTGAAGAAAGTGCACAAAAAATGCTCGTCGCTCAGCATATGCTGCAATTAGAAAAGGATCAGAAAACTGAACTACGTTCACCCACGGATCCTCCGACAGCATCGGCGGCAGGATCGATAACTGCTGATGATTTGCAAGAGCAAGAAAAACTTTTACTTCAACAATATTCACTAATACCAGCGAGTGAGACATTGATATCGGCTGAGGGTGATCAAATAACGGTACATCATCCACGAGAAGAGCCAAAGAAGTCTAAATTAAAATTGCGGGATTTTTTTGTTGCAGAATTTGGTATTTAATACAACTAATCAATACTACCTACATATCTAATAAAATTGCTACTACTATGTACTTCCTTTGTACTTCTCTAAATATTCGTTCGACATTCCAATTAAGTACTTTAATTTTTGTAGTAGAATACTTATGTACTCAATGTACCCATGTATGTATGTATATGCAAAACAATAAGAAAGAGAGACATGCTGGTCTCTTTCACACCAACATACAAGGGGGAGGGAGGGTCAATAAGTCCGTGAAATTTTAAATAAGGTACACTCTCCTCGGAAAAAAAGGGTTTTATTTTCCAACATAGTCTCCTTTTAGGTCGGTTCTCCTATTTTTTGATACCCTGCAAATAATACGATTTCTCGAGGCCTTTAAAATAGACGTTTGTTTCAGCGATTACCTCTTCATCCGAGACATTTCTTCATGCTTGGAACCAGGAAATAGTGGCAGAGGCCTGAAGGTGGAGAATATACTGGATGAGGGAGCAATTCCTAACCTAATTCTGGCAATTTTGCCATTGCGACTGCGGGCTTGTCTGCTGGTGGAAGAGAACTTTTTCCTTCGCCAAATGTGCTAGATTTTGCTTCAAATCGGCATCAAATCGACCCAATAGCTTACCATAATATGGGCCGGCGATTTTTGTTTACCGTTGATGTGAATGCCACCGCAAGCATCTAAAAAAACCAAAAAAAAAACTGTCGCTTTTTTACCTTCTTGTCCAACAGACGCGCCTTGACCTTGTTCGGCTTCGATTCGCCTGAAAAAACTCACTGTTTCGACTGTTCTTTGGTCGCTGGTGTATTGTTTGATCAATCCAGGTTTCGTTCACGGTCACGAAACGGCGAAAAACTCGTTTGAATTTGTCAAACGATTACGTTTGTTGTCGATTGTGAGAAAACGAGGCATCCATCTTGCGGACAGCTTTTTCATATCCAAATATTTATGCAAAATTGAAATCATTGATACACGTCATAAGCATAAGCCTGTACTATTTCGCGCACCTTCACTCGCCCGATCATTCAATATCATACCGTGGATTGGTGTGGGGGGGTGACCTCAATTGGGCGACCAAAACGTCTTTTTTTCTGGTACGACCGCACCGAATTTGAGTAATCTAGTGGTGGATTGTTTCAATCGGTGGCGAAGAGGCCTGATAATACTTTTCAAGCTTTTGCATTGTTTGCGTAGTGGTTTTTTTCCCGCAAAAATATAGTGTTGAATGCTCGTAAGCGTCTGTTTTAAATGGTTGTCACAACAAAACTATTGGATAGATCTCCCTGAAGGTGTGTTCGTTTGACAGAAGCAGCTTGACAAGAAAAATTTTAGATTTGAGGTGGAGTTGCCACCTATTTTAATTTTCAGGAACTTATTGACCCTCCCTCGTACACACATTTATGTTTCCGAATAAATCGTTTTGCTTTCTTTACTTATAACTATTATTAAAATACAATAATGCTCAATATATGTATGTATATGTGTATGTATTTTGTATATCCTTTGATCCATTAAATAAAATACTATATATTGTTATTTCCATCTTTCCTAATTTCTCTGTATGTGTCTTCATTTCACATTCTAATATTGTCAATATATAGATTTTCTATACAATTAACGTAAGTAATTGTAATTAAATTAATTAAAATTCTTTATTTCCTTTGATTTCTAACTCGTTAGTGTTTAGAATTAATTATTTTCTTGTGATGTTTCCCCATTTATTACATGATACTTTTAAGTTATGGTATTGATAAAGCAAAACAATTGGAAATTTATTAAATGACTTCAGTTATTTATTCAATATTCGTATTTAAAAAAACATCCATATCATGTTCTTTATATACTTATGTATATTATACAAACGACTTTCTGATTTGATTTGAAATAACCTAAAATTTGTTTGAAACTGAAGGTTATGTACCGACGTGTGTCGCCGGTGAAAAATATCAAATTTTTAAGAAGCTGTTATTTATTTCTTTCCGATTTTGTTTTTTAATATTTTAACATTTTCTTCGAATTTTCAGGGAAATCTCTATTTGATTTCAATGTTCAGTTATGTTGCGGATCAGTCGTATTTGTTTCGCCCATTTTCATTAACGATAGATATGGTATGGTTGGTTGGTTGGTTGGGTGGCTGTCCAGATGACACACTACTGCTTAATGCCGGTTCCCAACGGTATGTTTTTATCATTAAAGAAAGTAGAGCTTAATGGTAAATAACAAACAAAAATAGTAACTCCGAGTCTCTTGAAGACAATCCAAAACCTTATAGGGATGCTGAAGTTAACTGGAACAGTTTGAATTACTTGCAGACATTTACCCACTAACTCATGGTATAAACAAAAATCTTGGATGGTAAAATGAAAACTGTTTTATATACATATATCATTAGCCTATTTTTTTGCTTCTGTTTTTTTTCTACAAAAGCTTCCACATTAAGTTCGAAATTTTCCACTATTACTTAACAAATGGGGTTCAAATTGTCACTAGCTAAGATTCTCGAAAAAATCTTTTAGCTTGAACTTATTTTTCAAAACTATTAAAATTAAAAACTATTAAATTTCGTTTATAAAAATATTTATACTTAGAGGCTATGTATGTATTTCAAAGTGTCGAAACTATTTGTTGCTGTGTACTTTTGCTAAACATATTTTGATATATATTTTGAGCATTTCAAATGCTTTTTGAGCGTATCCGATGGATGTTTTTACGCCACATGATTTCTGTACTGTTACTGGATTGAAATGGAAATGGCTTTATACTTTGGACTCCTAGTCTTCTACCGTTGCAGCTTCTAGCTATCGGCAAATAAATATTATTGAGTGTTCTGTAGATTTAAGTACTTAAAGTATTAGCAATGATCTGTGGTCATAGGTAATAAAATCGGCTGTTCAGACTAAATCATTAGTGTGACACTTTACGTTCTCTTTTCATTTTTAGCACGAGGTTGAACAATTATTTAAAAATGATTTCTTATATTTTGGAAAAAATCTGGCGATCTTTTGGTTCGTACATTTTTGTGGACGTACATAGATTGCAAGACTGGGTTCAGGTTTCAACTATCACCTAGTATGCTCTATAGTTTTTTCTTTAAACTACTATTTTAAACTCTATAGCAGGGAGATCTTTCTTACAGCTGACACTACAACCGGTGATCGGTCTAGGCTGCCTCTATAAAGCTTCACCAGTCGCCTCTGCTATGCGCGCGCTGTCGCCAGTTGATAAGTTCAAGTGCAGTCAGGTTGCCCTGTACCTGTGGTCTTTCCAATGGAGATTAGGACTTCCTCTTCTGCGTGTTCCTCCACCATTACTCGAATAAAACACGCTTCTAAGTAGCGGGTGCGCTTTCTTCCATTCGCTCAACATGACCCAGTCAATTAAGCCGTTGGATTTTTATACGCTTGACTATGTCAGTGTTGGCCTACAGCTCATACAGCTCATCGTTCCATCTTTTTCGATACACGTCGTCCACGCATACTGGACCGTATTGGACCGTAGATCTTATGGAGTATCTTCCTCTCGAACGCTCCTAACAGCCTCTTGTCATTGATGGTCAATGTCCACGCCTCTGCGCCATACATTAGGACGGGAAGGATGAGGAACTTATAGAGCGTTATTTTCGTCGGTCGAGAGAGGGCTCTACTTCTCAATTGCTTACTGAGCCCGTTGTAACACGTGTTTTAAAGAGTTAATCTGCGCTTGATCTCAAAGCTGATTATTGTTGGCTGAATCCTAAGTACTACTGTGGGCAAAAGTTAGTAAGACTTTTTAATTTAAATTTCGCGTGGAAACCCATTCAGCAAAATATTATTTTTTTAAGGTTGGTATGACTGTCTGTGACATCTGTGCCAAATGTCACATTAAAATAATCATTAGTGTTTAGTATACGCTTGTCTTTCTGAAGTACACAAAGTGCATTCGGCGATTTTCACAATGAGTGAAATTATTCAACAAAGAAGTTCCATTAAATTTTGTGTGCGGAATCAAATTTCTGGTGCCGATACGTTCAGAATGTTGCAAAAGGCCTTCGGTGATAATTGTATGTCGCGTGCAAGTGTTTTTGATTGGTACAAATTGTTCAAAGATGGTCGAGAACGCGTTGACGACGAACCACGTCCAGGACGGCCATCAACATCAACTGATGCTCAACACGTCAATAAAATCAAGGAATTGGTGCTCTAGCACCAATTGGATCGTTGGAATATCGGAAGGAGCAGTGAAAACCATTTTAAAACATCATTTGGGCCTAAGAAGAGTGAATGCACGATTGGTTCCAAAATCACACTCACACTGCATTGGTTTTACGAGACCATTTTGCCAAAAATTCGATTGATATCGTTCCGCAACCACCCTATTCGCCCTATTAGCACCGTGTGACTTTTGGCTATTTTCTAAACTCAAAAACCCGCTTCGTGGACATTGTTTTGAGTCAATTGAAGACATTAAACATGAATCGCTAAGCGCATTGAAGGCTATAGGCTATTCCGGAAATTGACTTTAACAACTGTTTCGAGAATTGGAAAAAACGTTGGCACAAGTGTATTGGGGCCGGGGGGGATTACTTTGCAGGTGACGAAATATATTTGGAAGAATGTATAAAAAAATTTGAAATTATGAACAAAGTCTTACTACTTTTTGCCCACAGTAGTATTGTAAATGAAATCCTTGACGACTTGAAAAGTATAATTGTCAACAGTGACATTTTGTCCAAGACGCCGTGACTCTTTGTTTGTTGACCCAAGGTATTTCGTTTTGGAGAATGCTGCACTGACTGCTCGAGCGTTTTTGCCAATGATATCAATATCATCAACGTATGCTAGCAGCATGACACTCTTGTAGAAAATAGTGCCCGAGATGTCCATGTTTGCGGCTCGAATTATTTTCTATTTTCTTCAGCATACGGTTAAAGAAGCCGCACGATAGGGAGTAACCTTGCCTGAAACCTCTTTTGGTATCAAATAGCGCGGAGAGGTCTGAGAGGCAGGTTCAATTATATAGGCTGACAATTATGATCTTGTTTTTTATCCCCAGTTCAAGAACTTCAATAAAATTCATTCATTAAGAGCGTTCACACATTTGTATCTACCATAATACAAATGTGATAGTCAGTATAAGAACAGAAATTTAATGTAATATTATTGTTTATTTAAAGGTAGCTATAATTATTGATATTTTAAGATAAATTTGAGTATTTAGTAAGTATAACTACTTTCACTATTCCTTCAAGTCTCTGTAGACGCATGTGTGTGTGTGTTATAATTGGAAATTAAAAGAATTAATATTGAGTGGAAAATTCTGGAAATTCCATAGGTACTTTGATGAAAGACCTATACTCTAATAAGCTAATGAATGAATATTTTGATTACGTTAATGGTACAAATCGTTGAATAATGCAATTTTTATTTCTGTTTTTTTTTTACTTTGTAGAATTTGCGTCATTTATCACAATTAACGTTTTTGAATTTCATATTTGTTTTACTCGACTGACGTTCGTTAAAATAATTTTTTTCCTTGTCGCAGTTCAAATAAACTCATTTAACTTTGTTATAAAGTAAACCCCGGTTTAGTACCGCCCCTTTTAAGTGCCATTTCCGGCATCGTAATTTTTGTGGAATTTCTCCCTCTTCTTTTAATGGCACAACAACTCATGGAGAACCTAGGGCGTGTTATATCTTTTTACATGAATGGAAGGGATCTACAGTTTTGTACTGAATCCAAACGGTGAAGTGGAAAGCTTTTCATAGGCAATTTTTACTCTTGTAGGTTTGTCATTGCCTGCCAAGAGGTGGTGGTGTGTAGAAAAATAGTTTTTCTACTTTTTGATTTTGGCTGTGCCGAGATTTGAACCCCAGACACTCTGCGTAACAGTCCAGCACACTATCAATACGCAACAGCGAACACTTTTCTGCAAATATTTTTACAAATTTCACTTCCTCGCTTGTATGCCACTAAATTTTACAATGTTCCAATATATGGTAAAAACTGCTTGTAATTTTAAACATGTGGTCCATAGATAATTCGATTACTGAATTGTTTAAGATGTTGAGATGCGCAAGCTGATGCCGCCAGTTCGTGTGATCACGAGAACTACACGAACAGTAAGCGGAAATCACGCGCATTCCACGTAGCTCCCTACAAATATTTTCCCCGATTATTATAACTCTTGTAAATTTAAAGCAAACGCTCATAACTACTTATCCCCTTGCCCTTCATCCTCCCACCTATCAATCTTCCTTCCAAACAACACAATACTCTGCATGCATAGGGGTACCCCTTGTGTATTGACCGAAAAAAAGGGAGGAATATTGCAAATTTGGCCATGAGAAAAAATGGATATTTTTTTTTTAATTTAGAGATAAAATTTTTGTTTGTAAGTACCTTGAGGTACTGAAGCGAGATTTATGTAACTATCCTGCGGTAATTAAGCGTTATTCTTTAGTGTCTTTCCTGCTTCTTCTTCTTTAAAGTGTTTTTCCAGCTTCTTACAATGGCATTCTTCCCGCTTAGATACCTCAAAAGGCTTCATCATCAGCTTCAGCTGAGGTACTTAATCGAGGTTTACTGTACATACTTAATAACAACAAGAAATGTAATCTTTTTCTCGTCATATTTTTTTATAAATAACGAAATATGCAATAATTTGCAATATGCAATATTACAACACCATTTAAAGAATGTGTGCAAATATGTAGTATGTATGAATATTTATGACACGCGACATACCAAAATATCGCCATATTTTTTTATTTTTTTTGATACATTCAACAAACAGGGTGTACCCCTATGAATGCAGAGCATTGGGTTGATTGGCAGGAAGATTGATAGGTGGGAGGAAGAAGGAGGGAGAATGAGAGAGGGAATGCAATCATCCTAATGTGCTATATATGTATGAATTGTATATATGTACGTATATATGCCACCTGCGTACATAAGCGACTAACACGTGCAACAAAACAAATTCAAAATTCAACATACATACAATAAGAATACAATAAAAAACGATCTCTATTGAATCGGTCTCTATTGAGTTTAAAACACACTACAATATTGAATTGCGACTAGAGATGAAAACACATTCTGGGTAGCAGATAGAAAACTTTCTTCAGCCTCAAGATAAAAACTCGTTGCTTTCGCCATGACGATCAACAAAACTCAAGGACAATCGTTGCAAGTGTGTGGTCTCAATCTCGAATTTCCATGCTTCTCGCAAGGACAAATTGTACGTGGCATGTTCGCATGTCGGAAAGCCGTCTGCATTGTTTGTCTACGCACCGGACAACAAAACAAGAAACGTTGTGTATCATAGAGCGCTGCATTGACCTGAGCTTTGTTAAACCAATTCTCTATGCTTTGAATTGAATGTTAACCTCATTTCTTTTCCATTTCATGTACTATAAATAATAGAATTGATTTGTATTGCGAACGAGATTTATTTAATACCAAATGAAACTCAAACCGTACACAGTGCGCTCAATATTACTGATCACAATGATTTTGAGACGGAAGGTTGATTGGAAGAAGAGATACAATCAAATCAATTTTAGGTGGTGCGAAGGAAGTTCTCCTAGAAGGTCAGCTAGTATTATATTATATATATATTTCCTATTTAAATTATTCGAATTTTCCAAATGTCACACTTATTTATTAGATACCAGATTCGTATCTGAAAAATACGCTACAGTCAAAAATACCTAGATATACGAAAGTACAAGAAACGGTACCATAAAGCTCAATAAAGATCCCAAGATCTCAATGAGAGATCGACGATTTTCGAGCTGAATTATTGTTTTCCAGAGCTAAACATAAAATAAAGTTCAGTTGTTTGCCCCTGAATCAATTTAATTACCTATGTAGCGTTTCTTAGACTCTTTCAAGAAACTTATTATTCCCTCCCAATAATTTGGTGTTCCTGTGAAAAGTTTTAAAAATTACCCGGTAATGCAATGTAAACACTTAACTAAACTGCAATTTAATCCATTCAAGAGTTAACGTGTTAATTAGCCGCAGTATAAAATGAAAGACATGTGGACACTGTTCAAGCCGCTTGGAGAAACAAATGTAGAATGAAATGTTGTTGTCCATCATGCCGATTACACTCGCTGTAGTGTGTAAAGTATAATACTTGTAAATAAATAAATAAGTAAATAAAAAATCAAATAAATAAGTAAATAGAAAATCACTGTTAACGTTGAGTAGACATGAAATATTATTTTTATATAATGTTATTTTATTGTCGCTGTTATTGTTGGTTGTTGTTGCTGTTGCTTCTCCGCTTGTTGCTACCCTCAACAAATATATCGTCAGTGGAAATGTTCATATGTACATATATTTTGTGAAAAAAAGAAAGGAAGAGAAATGGGCAAGGGTAGTGGGTGGTGGCAGTGGTAATGGAGTGGAGTGGATTGGGTTTAGGAAATGATTTGAAATAATTTCAATATTATAATCTTCACGTGCACACAATAATATTTAATTTGAAAGATAGATGGGGTAGGCAAGACAAGATAAGGCAGAAGAGGGCTGTGGGCAGGGCACCAAATAATAAAGCGGTTGATTGCACTTAAACTAGTTATTGTACATATATAAATAATATTTTTTCCGTAGGTTACGAGTATTTTTGCTTAATGTAGAATGATGATGTATGTATGGTCTGTAGCGTGGCTGATGATTAAGTGAGTAAAAGTGAGTTCAGTTGAATTGAGGTGATTGTATAATGGGGTAGGTAGGGTGGTTCAGGGCGGTTGTATAAATTCATCCATTTAACTAATCAACATGTAAACGAATGAAGCACGTAACAATAAGTTGAGGGTACCTACATACATACATAAATACATACATACTTACATACGATTCGTAATGTGGCAAGGTTACGTACAAAATTGTGCTACTACTCTAGTTCTTATGGTTTTCAATGACTTTTTCATTTAGTAGCTAGCTAGCTAGCTGTGTTTTTTTTATTGTTCGTTTTATTTGTGAGCAACCCAAATAAAAAATATACTCGTAAAATAGTAGTAATGTAGTTATTGTTGTTATTTCTGTAGTGTTCTGTTGCTGTGTGTCTGACTATAGGTAGGTAGATACAAAACTACTATGTTTATGATGATGATACAAACTTACCTATGTTCTCGTAGGTATTGTATTTATATAAATCCATATTAATGTATTTCTAATATACTATATATAGAAATAATTGAATTTTCTTTTTTTGCTGCTTGCTGAAATATCTACCTAATGTTATTTCTTTTTTCTAGGATTTTCTTTGTTTAAGGATTTGCTATTTACTAATTATAATGAATTTCGTTGTTGTTGTTCAATTAACCTTGAAATGTCTGACTGAGAAAATTTCAAAATTTATTATAATCAAACAATTGTTATTGATATTTTAATTTAACCTTCCGCTTAACAATACCCACCCGGGTAACCTTTTTGATTTTCATTTGTTAATATCTTGGTAAGTTTTAAGTTTTAATCCAATACTCACTAAACAAATTCTCGATTTCTTTAGAATAATAATATAGAAAAAAATATGTATTTTTCACAAAAACATATATTCGTATACCTTCAATTTTGTCTTTTTATATTTCGTTTACCAATGCCCACCCGGGTGATCTCAGACTTTTGCAAATTTATTCATGTACTAATTTGATCCAGTTTATTGAAAATAGTAATCATTTTCAAGGTACATATTTTAGGTCGAGTATGTTGTAAAAAACGTAAAATTAAGAATTTTTGTTTCGCTCTTCAAGCAATGAATTGAACTGCAATTTTTGTACTTAGTTTGACTGACACTGCGAGGCGGCTAAGACTCGATCATCGGTTGTAGTGCCAGCTAAGTAAGTAAGCTGACTGACACTGCTTAATACGCAAATAGCGTTGTACGCCTGTTATAGATTTGCTGTGTGTTCTTTCTGACTAATAATAAATAAATTTTCCTTGTGATTTATGCGTTTCGCTCCGGAACCTCATTCCTTTCGAAAACAGGCTTTCCTATACATAGTAAATGTTGGTGCTAGTAATATTTTTGTTTTGAAGACCTCGATAGTCTAGAGGGTAGAGGGCTAAACTTTCATCCTGGAGGTTGGGGTTCGATTCCCCTCATGGTCTGGTGGTTAATTCTCATAAAATTCACATATTTGATGAAGTAAATGAGAATTATAAGAAAGCACACTTCTTGGTAGGTAATGGGAAAACCATTAAGTGATAAGAAATTGCCACCACGCCGTTAAACTGTATCTCCAACCAGTGTATATGACCTCGTTGCCATACACTTTCACACTTAAGGCTTCTCCTATCCCTATCTGGACAAAGTACAATGGTCCAACGGAGTGATTGTTATGAAAGATCTATTACCCTCCTGCCCACTTCCAAATCTAATCTGTACTAAGTATATTAGTTTTTTGATTTGGTAAATAATAGAAGAAAAGCTCTTCGCCCATGCTCACGATGAACTGCTGCCCATTGTTGTTCTCTTGATGGAGTACTGCGATAACATTTTGCCTATCGGGTTCTCTCTTGGTTCTATTATAATACAAAACTATTTTTGAACATCTCCATCTCTGTGCTACTAGGTATTAAGAGCACGGAGCTATTTTTAGCTGGGACATAGTGACGTTATTAGCGAAGCCATATAATGTGGAATTCACTTTGCAAATTGGTGATGGTTTCAACTCATCTTCCATCTTCTTTTTAACTAACCGAGAAAAAGTATACAATGGCAACACTAGATTAGATGTAAA
Source organism: Palloptera scutellata (assembly GCA_958295655.1). NCBI lineage: Eukaryota > Metazoa > Arthropoda > Insecta > Diptera > Pallopteridae > Palloptera > Palloptera scutellata. Next base: position 94,801,711 of record OY282449.1, on the reverse strand, counting down.
TCTCTTTTCAAAAAGTTCCATTCAGGGCATGTATGAAAATCCAATTGTCTTCAGACTTTTCAGAGAAATAATTTACTCTTGAATGCCAATGAAAATCGTATAAAAGGTCTGTATTTGGCAATGTAATCAAATGTTATTTCTTTATTATCTGAAGCCCTTCATTGAACTATGGATTTTTCCAAACCCTATGAAATTTGCTGAACATCGAGGGAAAAAAGGTTTTCCAAAATTTTTGAGCTTATTCAAAGTTTTCTAAGTTAAGGACAGTTTCAAACTCTAAACAAAAAAAAAAAAAAGGTTTCCTTTTGAAAATAAAGAACGAAATAATAATAATTTCAAAATCAAAGTAATAAAGAATTAATTAGTCTTTTTTTCTTGAAGGCCAAATTAGAATTGCCCAAGGTTTAATTTCAGACACAGGGATCTATTACAATATTAAGTAAAACTGGAAACAAAGAAATTTCCCGAGATAAGTTTTCTTGAGCATTACTTAAGCATATTTTGTATGGAATTATGCCATTTCTTAGGAGCCTGAAATTATGCTGGTGGGTTCCTAACCCATTACCCAAAGAAGGGTCTTTATTAAATAAAGAAGAACCATATCCAGCAAATTAAGCTGAATTTCATTGTGTTCATCTATTTTTTGTTAGATCAAAGATATAATATTTTCATAAACGGAAAAACTTCATATAATAAGCCATTTCAGTTTCAACGATCTTATTTGACTCAAACTTTGTCATTGATTACCAAATCATTGACGTGAACATCGGTTGAATAGGTAATCTTATATACGATTCCGTAAATCGATATTGTTTATTTTGGCGATATGAGTCACTCTCGTAACTTCGGAAATAGTGAAGCAAATGGAACCAAATTCGGTATACACAGTTTAAATGGCTTCAAAAATAACTGAGGCAAATGTGCAATAACAACGCCTACCATCGATACAAGTGTCATCTTCAATGAACAATACAAAAGGAACTACTGATACAAATGCAACAAAATTTAAGACCGTAGGTTAGGCTCATAAAAAAATGTTCATGCAAAAACCATACAAATGTAACCCATTTCAGAAGGGGATTACATAGGGTGGTCGCTGTGGCGTAGTTGGTAGTGCGTTGGCGTGCTAGCAGAAACAAAATCAAAATTTAGAAGAAAACATTTTGCTACACAGCGCCACCTTTTCGCAGGCAATTGTAAACCTACAAGAGTAAAAATTGCCTATGAAAAGATTTTCACTTCGCCGTTCGAATTCGGCATAAAGCTGTATTCATGTATAAATATAACACACACAACATGTGTGGATGAGAAAAGTTTGGCCTAGGCCCTCCATAGGCTGCTCTGCCATTAAAAGAAAGAAGAAGCGCGCATAGGTTATACAAAGTTCGGCCATGCCAGAACTTTGTTTCGGGATTTTTTATCTAATATGATAAATAGTAAATATAATAATCTTCTAAAAATTTTATCTTTACGTTTTTTTTCGATTTTCATACATTACATTTTTAAATTCTGCGCTTTAAAGTGTACTTTTTCGAGGCAGTTATACAGTATCCTGGGGCAAAGTCGGCTACCTGATATCGAGGTGAAGCATCGCGAACTCTCAGCTTTATAGGGCGTTTTCCTCTTCCTTGCTTACATTTCGTTGGGTAGCTGTTGTCAAATCGCCGAAATCATTTCATAATTTAACTTGGCAACTCGTTACTCGAAGTCTGCGTATGTGGGCTTTATAATACGGAAGTACTTTTGATAATGTTGCTACTGTTGTTGTTGGCTTCGAAAATATTTGTGGTGGTTATACCTGTTTTAAAATTTACAATATAAATTTGTACGATTCTTACTATATTTTGGAAAAAAATCAAGTGGCATACTTTACCCCGGAAAATTTCGTATTTTGTATGTCCTAAATTCCAAGTTTTCGTTCTAGAAGAACCAAAACTAATAAAGATCAGTCTTTACTTATTTGATAGTACAAATAATGTGCATTTGAATGTTTCCATTTCGTTTGTGTTCCAATAATAATTTCTTAGGTTAGGTTACGTGCCCTCCATAAAGTGACCTAAGTATTTTACCCTGTATTCTCCTTTATATTATAAACAAAAAGTGAAGAATAAGTTCCGCTTAATTGGATTCCATTTTTAATTAGGCCTGAATTTTATCCAAATTTCTATTTTCACTAGAAAGTATTCATATCATTCTCCGATGATTTGATACCCGCTTAATTGTGTTTCCCGTTTAATTGTGCATTTCTCATCGAAATATACTAAAATTGCACCTACAAATAAAATTATTAAATATTTGTTTAGTTCTTTATTCTATAAATTTCTCCCTAAAACTTTTTACAGAATATTGCTGATTTATTTCTACAACTAAATATTTTACCTACACTATTTGTAAAGTGAACTTCTGACCTTCCTCAAAAATGAAGCTAGTGCTTAAAGCAGTACAGTACGCTTTTGTAATACATTCATGCATGCATACATAAAGTGTCAACTTCCTCGTATTCAAGTTTCAATTCTAATTTAATTTTTTAACAAAAAGATCATCTTTATCATTATTCACTTCATTAAGCTTACAATGGAAACGGAAAAATTATGTTTCATCAAAACTAAACTGATGTACATGTAAACATGTACGTGTATGCATGGGTCTTAATTATACCTCTATTTATAGGGTGTCCCAATAAGAGTGAACGACTTATATTTTGTGCCATGTTTTTTGTTCTGTGCAACAGAAGCAGCTGTTGTCTACTATTGTTCCGATTATTAGAAATGTAGGGCTACACAATGGAACAAAGCGTTATCAGTGTGCAAATGAGGCCAGAAATGCAGTCACTGTGAATGGCATTCGTTACAGGTACATGATAACGGACTTCTTGTCTCCTCAACTGGACTGTATGGATCTGGACGACATGTGGTTTCAGCAGGATGTCGCCACCTGCCACACCGCACATGAAACAATTGATTTATTGGAGCAACGATTTCCCAAATTCCTATTTCAACTGGCCACCAAGATCGTGTGATTTAACGCTATGCGATTTCTTTCATTGAGGTTTTTTTTTTTAAAACCCAGGTCTATTCGAATAAACCACTAACAATTCCTCAGCTCAAGGTCGAGATTCAACGTATCATCGATGAGATAGAGCCACATATTTCTCAAAATGTGATCGAAAATGTCATTCAAAGAGCAAGGATCTGTGATTAGAGCCGCAGGAGCCATTTGCCAGATATTTTATTATATACTTAATCGGAACATGACCACTTTACAATGCAATAAAAATATCATCACTCTCAAATCATCAAAACGTTTGTTTTTTAAATTAAACCATGCACTCTAATTTGGACACTCTTTACACTATCTACACTTGTCTGTTTGAATGTGATATTAAAGTGCGTGTATGCGTAGTTTATATGTAGTAAGTCAGTTTATTTTTATAATAAAATAAGACATTTGCATATTTTTACACATTTACACATAGAACGAGACACCAATTTTCGTTGACAATTATGATGATTATGACAATGATGGTGACAGTGGTGGTGTGTCACATGGCAAGATACCATAATATTTTTCTTTCTTTCATTCTAAAATTTTTTTTTTATTTCTATATAAAATATATTGCTACTAAGTACTTTGTGTATATGTATATGTATGTGTACATATATCATATGTAGAGCAGGTATGTATATATGTATATTCGTGACACTAACACATAAACACCGAAACACCATAAAACACGTTGCACATATGTACAAGTATTTATGTATGTACGATAGTTGTAGTTAGATACCCAGGATTTTTTACTTTTTTTTAATTTTTACTATTTTGTTGTTTTGCACTAAGCAAGAAAGAAACCTTTAAAATACATGCACGCACTCAAGCTCATACATTCGGACATACACACACAAACATATGCATACACATGTACACGCAAGCCACCTCCCAACGTGTATGTAATATTAATGAAATGTAGAAATTTCATGTGTCTATACAGGGTGACAATTAATAATAATGATAATAATAATAATATGGTACAACAGTTTTGGACATAAAAAAATTATTGTAATTGAAAACGAAAAACAGACAGAAGAAACAGATAACATAAAACATTAGTAAAAATATATTTAACCGGTTTCGAAATGGTGAGGGGGCTAAGGATGGCTTTGAAAATTGTTTGCTATAGGTCGCAGCTCCTCCACCGTTATTCGGTCCCATTCACGATGCAACGACTGTTTCAGTTAGTGCAAATTTCTATGACGTTTAGACCAGACTCTGGCCTCTAAACTGGACCATAAGCTGTAATTCATCGGATTGAGATCCGACAAATATGGTGGACGCTAGTCATGAAATGTGGTAAAATCAGGAGAAAGATTCCTGCACCCTTGTCGTTTGTGTCGTTGTGGCTCTGTGAACAGGCGCAGAGTCTTGTTGGAACGTCAAATCATTATCGCCGAAGGGCTGTCGGAGCCAGGAGAGTACCACAGCTTTCAAAACTTTACGGTGGTAGAGTTTTTGGTTGATTTTGACTCCTTGTTCCACAAAACTCAAGGATGTCTTGCCATTTGCGCAAACCCCATCCCATACCACGACGGATTGTGGATTTTTGTGATGTTGAATGACGAATGATGGTCCAGCAGCCTCTGTTGACCAGCTTCTGTCATTTTGACGGTTATGCGCTTGTTCAACAGTAAACAGCTAGCTTTTCATCTGTGAAGACGATTTTTCCCCATCCATTTCCTGGGTCCAACGTTGAAGTAGGGCAACATCTTTGGAGTCATACGTGCTTGTTTTCATCCTTAAGTAACTGGCCTTTTTGGAGCTTGTAAGCATTGAGTCTTTGTTCTTTTTTTTTTTTTTGCTATGTGTTAAACTTATTCATGATTGATGCTAGTTTTTCGTTAGCAACTTTTCTCATGGAAATCGTTGAATTACGATGCACCCGCTTTTGAACAATTTTGCGATTCCTAGGGTTTGTGACTCTTCCTGGACGATCACCTTCATTACCCAGCTCCTTAAACCGTTTAACTGCACAAGAAAATAACGAATGAGCAATGGTGTAATTTTATAATGGCTGACCGATTATTTGACATCCTTAAAATAAATTACTAAATGAAATCTAGATCATGCAAAAATTAAATCAGATGTACTCTCGATTACGTAGAATAATACAAAAATTAGGAAAAATGCAGAAAAATTACAATTCTTTTTCTATAGCGCGAAGAAAGTGCTATACACCTGTTAATTGTCACCCTGTATGTGTGTGTTTGTATATCTCTGTGTGTGTTAAAAAGAACGGGTTTGCAGTTAACATCCCAAATTTTATACTTCATACCAACTCGTGCGATACGTGAGCAAAAGTCACATTAAAGGTAAAAAATTAACTTTTCTTCCTGGGTGCTCGTTTGTACGTCTTGCGGTAGCAAAATGGGATATTTACAAGGTCATGTTCACATGACTACTCTTACAAACTTACAAACAAAGTTATTTCTTATTTAATTTGTCAATGCCTCCCTGTTTTTAACATACATTCAGACCTACCCTATGTAGGGCATACATACCATATGTATGTAGAATTCTGTTTCAAATGTTGCTCTCCTGCATGCATACACACATAAAAAAACACACGTATTTAATACTTTTGACCTTTTGGCTACACTTACTTAGAAGTTAAAAATGAAAAATGTATGTTTGAAAAATGTATGAAAAATGATAACGGCAAAATGCGGTGGGTAGGTTTTTTTGTGCTATGCGGTCGGTGTAACACGTGCAGGTACATGCACTACATAATTTAAAAGAAATTAAAGCATAATTTTAAGTGTTTCATTACGACTGTAATTTGAATTTTTCACTTAGCCGCATACATGAATAAATAAATTGTAAAATTGACGAACATTTTACGCATACGCATTTATTTGCAATGGAAAATCGTTTTTATCTTAACTTCTCCATTTTTGTTTGGTTGTACGCACCCTTTGCACTTTTTTACTATTTTTTTTTAACCACTTTGACATTTAAAAGAAAAACATTTTGATGGCAATTGTATAGCAATTATATCTTCTTTATAATTTATGATAGACTTCAGGGTTAACAGAAAAATATAAGGAAAATTCCAACAATTCGCAGTACAAGTATATTAACAGGTGATACAGAACATTTTACATACAAATATTTTTAAATCTTTCCTCAATTGCTACACTTTAATATTGGCATTTATGGGTCACGAGAGCGGAAGGTTGCAAAATATTCAATTTGAAACGATTATAAAACTATTCTTATGTTTGTCTAATTCAACTAGATTTACAGGATTTTACATGTCCGATTTATTTATTATTAACTTTAGTCTCTTATTTCTCAAAATAGTATTAAAAAAATTTTTATTTTTCATTTTGTTCCCATATTCCATTAAGAATAAGCGACTTTAAGCGAGCGCAAAGTGGTGAATCGAACACATGGTACATGATATCTGTTTGTTTTGTAAATGAATACTTTTTACTTTTAATGGCACAACAGCCCATGGAGGCCTAGGCCGAGCTAGAACGAATTCAAAAAATCGTTTAAGTGGTCCCGAAATCGATTAGTGTATCACGAAATTTATCAAAGTTGGAAATCTTCCCTAAAAAATATCGAAAGCAACAAACTTAATTCCATACAGATTCTGAATAGCATATTAAATATACTCGTATGCTACGAGTTCTATAAGAATTTTGCTTTAGTTTAGTTGACTTAGTTTTACAATTCTGTTTTAGTTTCCATATCTTTAGTAGTCTACATATATATGTATATCATAGTTATGGTCAGTTAAGTCGAAACATTTTCACTGTTGTGGTGGCAGTGCATACTCCAAGAACCACCGGCAACAAGACTAGGCGATCAAAATTCTAATTTATCTTGACTAATTCCATTTTGTTCGTTTTAAATAATCACTTTATAGCTTTCTCTTAGAAATTATAACTCTATTGAAATTAAAGCTATCTCTTTATCGGTGTCCTGTGATTGCATTTCCTCTTTCATTCTCCCTCCTTCTTCTTCCCACCTATCAATCTTCCTTCCAATCAACATAATGCTCTGCATTCATAGGGGTACACCCTGTACATTAAATATTGATTTATGCCTTACACTTCACTTTAGCCTTTAAGCAAACACAATACCATGCATTATTTTTAATTAATTTGTGGTTAAAATTAACAAATAAAATATGTAACACTTCGCAGGATTCAAGTTAAAACTACAAAAACATTTTAAAATTAAATTTTGCTGCATAGTTTTAAGATTCAGAGGAAAGCTTCCATGTACCAATTCATGTAAATAAATAAATAAATAAAATTCCAACCGCAAATAAGGGCTGTTCAAACAGAAAATGATATCTATAATAAATATACATACCATATATCTTTACTTAACGTAAATATGTACATTTGTACATACATACATACTTATGTAGTACTTATGTGTAAAAATACTAGATGTTTTGATCAACCACTTTAATGCTATTCAGTGAAAATATTGTCTTGTAATTCTCATCTATACTTAACAATATTTGTCACTTATATGGATTTGGAAATGTCACAAAGATCACTGGTGAATACGAATATGTATAATTTTGAAAAACTAAAAAATATAGTAATTTGAAGTAGAAATTTATTTTAGCGGCGTTGTATGATTTGCCTTTTTCATTGTTTAGTACATCCCTAAAACTGGATGCCATACTTGCCCGACGTCCAAATCGGCTTGATTATTGTTAAATATACAGGGTGTTTTTTTTTAGAAGTGTGGTTTTCAAGAAGATATAAAACGCATATAATTTAATGTTATGGCCAAGAATGTAGCTTTATTATAAAGATAAGGATTTGCCATTATGTTTTAAAAACGATTTCGGGCAAATGGCCGCCGCGGCTGGTTCGAATAAATTTCAGCCGAGAGGTCCAATTTTCGACCATTTTTTGCAGCAATTGGAGGCGTATGTCAGTAATAACGCACCGAATATTCTCTTCCAAGGCGTCAATTGTGTAGGGCTTATCTGCGTAGACAAGCGACTTCACATAACCCCACAAAAAATAGTCCAGCGGTGTTAAATCGCACGATCTTGGAGGCCACGTCACAGGCCCACGACGCGAGATAATGCGCTCACCAAAAGTTTCCTTCAATAAATTGATTGTTTCGTTGGCTATAGGCTGTATGGCATGTAGCGCCGTCTTGTTGGAACCAAAGGTCGTCCACATCATCATTCTCCAATTCAGGCGCGAAAAAGTCATTAATCATTGCTCTATAGCGTTCCCTGTTGACTGTAACATTATGACCGGCTTCATCTTTGAAGAAATATGGACCAATGATTCCCTCTGCGCATAGAGCACATCAAACAGTGAATTTGTGTGAGGATGTAACGGCGTCTCAACAATGGCTTGTGGATTATGATCACTCCAAATGCGGCAATTTACAATTTTGCTTATTAACGTACCCATTCAACCAAAAGTGAGCTTCATCGCTGAACAAAATTTTCTTGTGAAAGTCGCGCGAACCGAACCATTATTTTGGTAATAAATTTGCACGATTTGCAAACGTTGTTCAGGAGTAAGTCTATTCATTGTGAAATGGCAAAACAAACTAAGCATAAATCAAGTGACCACTGTCAAAAAGATCAACTATGAAAAAAGTATTGCCAGATTGAAAACCACTCTTCTAAAAATAAACACCCTTTACGTACATATGTATCATCCGTTTGCAGTGTAGGCTGAGTTTGGAGTGTTTACCTACTAACAAATACATTTCGTTTTGATTGGATCTGTGTAGCTATTTGTTTAACGTGGTGTTTCCAGTTTAGTCGTGAATCTAAATGCAATCCTAAATATCGGGCAGACTCAGCCCAAAGAATACCTGATTCGTTCGAGCACCATTTCGGGTAATGTGTAGATTTTTATTTTTTTGGCGCAACGTATCCGTAACATTGACGGACATGGACTCGACGAAGGTGCCAATTAATGTTTCCGTAGTTGTTGCTATGTCAGCAGTATAAAGTAGATAAAAAAAAGCGGCCCTAAGACGCTACGGGTAGCAATTAGCTAACTTTGTATTTCCATAAGTCCTTCAAGCCACACTCTGTCAAGGCTTGGGAGGAGAGGTCAAGACATTACTTCTTTTACTGGACATTACTTCTTTCCCTTGAAAGTACTTCTCGTCTATGGTTGAGTGCCCCTTTGTGAACCCAAACTGAAAGTCTGATATGCTGATAAGCGGTTTTAGGCGTGTCAGTAGCAAACAACTTTGATGTAGATGGTAATAAGATATTGATAGGATATCATATTACTTGCTCGCTCAGCTGGCTTCTTAAGCATTATTATCTGTGCAGTCTTATAGCACTCCGGTACGTGCATGAGTCGAAAACATACATGGAACAGGTATTTCAGCATTGTTTATAATGAAATGTATTTAAGTATGTTGTAATTTATTTATTATTTATTTAATGTATGTAGTAAATAATCCTATCCCAAAAAATGTGGATCGGGATACCATTTATACAGAGCTAAATTGTCAAGGAAATTTTTCATAAAAATCCAAATGCTTCGGGCAGAAAAGTAGCTCAAAAATGCAGTTGCTACGCAAAGTGAAAAGGGAAGCTGGCATTAAATCGTTCAAAGTTCAGAAAGTCTCAGATCAAAAAGCTACGAAAAATATTGACAAGAAATAGAAGAAAAAAATTGCAGGCAAATTTTGTACAGAATTTCAATGTTACGTTATGGATGACGAAAAATTTGTATTGGCGGACTTTTCGCAGCTTTCAGGCAACGACTTTTATGTAGCGGGGAAGTACAGAACCTAAAACAAGAAATCCAAGTCCCTAAGAAATTTCTCGTATGTAACTTCTGGGTAAATGAACACGGATATTTATATTGCTGAATGCTTACAAAAGAGGTTAGGTAAAATCATTTGTAATGCAGCATAAAGTATCCAACTTCTTTTGTCATGATCTGACGCCATTACGGGAAAAAAGCGATGGAGTGGGTGCACACACCATCAATAATATCAACATTGTATCTAGAGTGGCTAATCGGCCGAACTGCCCAGAGCTGAGGCCAATGGAACGTTATTGGGCTCAAATTAAGCGGAAACTGAAGTAGGGAATTTAAGATTAAAAGGACTGCAGCTTCCAAAAATATTAATGAAACCGCTATAAAAGCCATCAAGGGAATTTCTGAAAAAGTTCAAAACTTCCTTATAAACAAAGAATTATACATAATTAATTTTTTTTTTTTTTTGTAAATATTTTACATAGAGTAAAAAGTAATAAAATAAAAATTTCGCATAAATTTCGCACTCCTTAAATCGTTCATCTGCTGCTTAAAAGAGAAAGCATCTCTATTCGATTTGCTGTTTAACTGTGACATATGAAAATGTCATGAAAAGCTACCCTCACTGGTTAGTTTTTCAGCATGCAATATTTATGAGTACACTAAAGAAGCAGAAATGAAAAGAATGCACTTACTTTCGCAGTAATTCAATTCCGAAACATTTTTGCTTAAAGTAGGAAAGAACTAAAGACAAAGTCTGTGACGCTAAAGTGAGAATAAAATAAAAAATAAAATTTTTTTTGCAGCAAGTCAAATGGAAAACAGGAAAAGTTTCCTATTTTGCTTTGCTTTAGCGTTTTGTTTGTTTTCCTTTTTCTTTGCAATTTGTTTTTCTCAGAAAAAGAGGGAGTTGTTAAATTTTGAGAGAGCAACCATTTAAACAACTCACGAATTCTTAGAGGTGATTGCCGCCAAGCGCCAAAAAGGCGGCAACGAATAAGTTTTGATTTTTTTGTTTAAAAGTTACCATTTTCAAAATATTTTTGATTTTATTTGCTTTAAGTGGTTATTTAGAGTTTAAAAATAAAAATAAAAAACCCGAGTGTAATTAACAAAGTTATAAATCTTTGATATTAATCTTTGAGGTTAGTGCCTTAAGTGTTAAAATTAATTAATTGCTTTTGGTTGTAATTTGTGGGATGGTGTTTTAGAATTGTGAAGAAAGTTGCGTTATAACGTTGCATAAGGGAAATTATGTATAATTGGTATTGTTGTTCTACACTTGCTCTAAAATATGCATACAACTAAAGTAAATCATTTTTCTTTTAATAGAAATCTTAAAGTTAAAGGTTTATAAAGGTAATTCATTGATTTAATAAAAGTAAAGCTTTATATATTTCATTTAATATTATTTGTAAATATGTGTGTTGTTGTCACAGTATCCTCCTTACAGACCTTCTATCTTCAGAGAAAAATCAATTCTATCAATTAAATGAAAATAACTTGCATGCATTTTGGAGGGCTTTTATAATATTTAATTATTAATTTTTACCAAGAAGTATGCTTTAAATTATTCATAGTATGTTTAGCTCATATTATTATTAAACAATTAATGCTTTTAATTGTGTACATTTATAAACTAGGTATAACATATTCAAGCACTGAAAACACAATATTTACTAAAAAAAAATTTATTCATTGCCTAAAAGTATGCTTCCAAAATCTTCAATATAGGCTACATAAGCTCACTCTTTCAAGAAAAATCATTAATTGCCAACGTTGTCACCTGATGCCCAAAATTAGTTCAGCGCATAATAGAACACATAAATAGTTAGTAAAACTTTACAAATATTTTAGCATCATAAATAGCAAAAAATTGTGCTGCTCTTAACTCTACGCTGTAAGTTTTGCATGCATTTACAATACCGTGTAAAAAAGCCGTTGGAGAGCGCTTTTCATTGCTACGACATTTACTGCTACGAGAATAATCCAAAAAAAAAAAATTATAACCATTGGCAGTTTGGCAATTTTCATTGTAATGCCACACCCTGTTTGTCATACATACACATATTATGTGTGTAACTCGTTGACTTTACATATACATATGTTTGGTATATAGTACACTTACACTTACACATCCCAATCCACATAAACAAACTCTTCTTACCACGACCCTCTGTTTACTACGACCCTCTTGCTGCTTTGTTCGTTGTTCTACTGCTTCTACATTCACTCAATTCATTTTCACTCTTCTTTCTTTCATTCCTGCCCTGCCTCTGCATTTCCTCTCTTCGCTTTCTTGCCAAGTTTTCATTTCACTGTAAGTGCAAACATTTTTTGTTGATATTGATTATTTGTTCAACTGCATGCAAAAACAAAAAGATATACATACATAATACTGAGGTACTCTAAAATTCTTCTCATTCGCATAAATATTTTGTGTTAGTTCGTTTTATTAAAAATGCAAATATAAGACTTTGATTATTTTGTTTTCATGTGAAAATTTTTTTTATTAAAAATTTTTTTTTTTTCTAATTTTACCTACTACTTTTTAAATAGTTATAGTGTATTGTAGTTGTATAAAAATAGTAGGCACTTACACTTGTAATATTTTCATAAAAGTGGTTTCTCTCTTGACCTTTCGCAAAGTAACTATTTTTATTTAGCCCGAAACATTTGTGACATATTTATACGTAAATAAATGAGACGACTGCAATTGAAATTACAAAACGGTGGGTTTCAGAAAGGTAAATGGATGTGAAAAGGAATAATAAAATAGGCATAGTAGAAAAGTGTTTCCTATCACACTTAGGAAAATAAGTGGTTGCTATTGTGCATTTAAATTGTAGTATATTTTTAGGGGTTTGCTCTACTGCATATATTAAGAAAACTAATTTAGTAATTTTACATAAATACCATATGTAGTTTTGTGGAAAGATGTTCTGAAGCTTTTTATGGTTTCCATTTGTTCATCTGACTTAAGGGTGTAGACATACTTGTATGGTACTTGTTTAGATGTCGGATAAAAAAAAACCTTATAAAATAGTGCAGGAATAGTTCATATACTATATGTGGTCGCTGTGGCATAGTGGTAATGCGTTGGACTGCTACGCAGAGTGTCTGGGGTTCAAATCTCGGCACAGGCAAAATAAAAAAAAAAAAGTAGAAAAAAATAATTTTTCTACACCGCACCACATCTTGACAGGCAATGGCAAACCTACAAGAGTAAAAATTGCTATGAAAAGCTTTTCACTTCGCCGTTCGGATTCGGCATTAAACTGTAGGTCCCTTCCATTCATGTACAAATATAACACGCACAACATGAGTGGATGAGAAAAGCTAGGGCCTAGGCCCTCCATGGGCTGTTGTGCCATTAAAAGTAAGTAATAGTTCATATACAGCATGTAACGACATTGAGCAAATAAATTCTATATCTTTATTTTTGACGTGAAAATTATATTTTTAATTTGAAAAGTGAAATTCGTTGCTCACATAAAATTTTTAATAACAAATTAAAGAATTTAAAAAAAAAATATTTTCTTATGTATAACGGACTTAAAGCACTAATTCATTTTAATTTTGATACAAAATTATAAACGGTGATTTTTTTGATACTTAGTTTTTGACGGTAATATTTCGGACAGTTCACGCATGATTATTGACATGTGTCAAAGTAAAAAATGCTCTGTTTGGTTGCCATTTCATCATGATAGACTTACGCCTGAACAAAGCTAATTAAGGCTATTTATTGATTGGTGTAGCTACTTATTAGGAAATCTTGAAATAAGTTAATTTAACTTAAATTTTTTTGTCAAATGATGAGACTAATAAGTAGACGGTGAAAGAACTTTTATTTTTTCAAGTGGCTTCATTATATAAGTATTTAAATTTGTAGATTAATATATCTCTATATTTCTGAAAGTTTCTATGTATAATTGCTTAGTGTGTATCCTCAGTCATGGATGCAAAAGTATTAACTTAAATTTTTTCTTCAATATGCATATTGATAATGCCAACTTTATTTCTTAATGTCAATGAAAATGGACTGGCATTCGCAATTTAAGTGTCATTGATAAGGCAATGGAACTTTCATTCACAATTTAGGTGTCATTGATAAGGCAATGGAACTTTCATTGGCATTACCTATAACGAAGGCTCGTGGAAGCCAGTTCTCTGTAAAATACTTGAAGCCCCCATAAAAAACAATGAGGTTGCTGTTCGTGAGCTGCATCGTTTTGAAATTGACTCCAAAAATAGTGTTCCATGGTAGCTTTATGTCAGATGAGAGATCACAATTATAGTAAAAATTCTAAAACGATTATGGTTTTTTTGATTTAAAAAAATATTTTTTTCGATTATGGTTATCATCATAAAAATTTTTGAAAAATCTCCTTATATCTCGAGGTATGATTTTTGTTTTTTAAAGGTTTCGGTTTACGAATGATTGTCGCTAGAGACGAAATATTTTATTATATTTTATATTTATTTTTAAAATGAGCCAAGGTTGATTTTTAAAAACGGAACACCAATAATTTTTTTTTACTGAAGCGAAACCATCAATTGAGAGGCGAGCATTTAATTTGGTTAAGCAGTTAATCTCACCAAGATCGTGTGATTTGTCCCCGTTAGACTATTTTTAGTTGGGCTATGTTAAATCTCTTGTCTATAGCGACAAGCCAAACACGATTGCGGCTTTGGAAGTCAACATTGAACGCGTATTTGGTGAGATTCTGAGATTCCGGCAGAAATGTGTGAAAAACTGTGCTAAAATTGGACATTCAGAATGGACCACTTGAAGCGTAGCCGCGGGCAACATTTAAGTGAAATTATCTTTAAACAGTAAATGGCAGGAATTGATTTATCGATCCAAATAAAAATTTCATTCACTTTTGTAAAATTTCTGTATTTTTTTTAATGTTGAAAACAAGCTCTTAAAAAATCACCCTTTATATAAAGAGAATCTGTGTGTTGGCAGAGTGGTCGTCAGAAAATTTGGTCCAGTGTATAAAAAACATGCTGATTTAGTTGTAAAAAATGCTCAGTTTAAATCTTAAAGGTTTCAAGAGATTCCAGATCGAAGCGTGGAACAGGAAATGAAAGCCAGAACTCGAGCCAAAAGGCTGTACGAAAATTTCTTTACATACAACATGAATGATGAAACCTACGTGAAAGGTGACTTTCAGCAATTGCCTGGACAGCAATTTTAAACAGCCCAAGCTACAGGCGGCGGAGTCCGTAAAACGCTATAAAGCCGAAAACAGTCCAAATTTCCCAAAAAAATTTTGATTTGGCAGGCAATTTGCACTTTCGGAAAAAGAAGTGATACTTTTGTTACCACTGGGCCAATAAATCAAGAAGTATACATACATACCTAGACAAGTGTGGTTTTAAACATTTTTAAGAAGCCAAGAAAGTTGCACTGTTTTCAATTGCTCAAGAGATGATGAAAGGAGTTAGTTGTAAAGTTTAAAATTTTTTCAAAAATTCAAAAAGAAAACACATATAACGAAGGTCTTATTTGTTTATAAGTACTTGATTGTGTGACCTACATGATTTCCCATTAGTAACCTACATGATTTTCAAATATTTTAATACAAATTTTAAATTACTCATATTTACATAATAAATCTGAATATACGAACGAGTATTTGCATTTATTTTTCCTCTTATTTCAGGTTATAGTTATGGTATTTTCAAAATAAGTTTTCGTTTTTCTTCAAGTTCAAATTTGACGTAATGCAGAAATGAAAACAGAAACGAAATAAATATAAACAACTAAATTATTTTCAAACTACCTTGTAAAATTAAGGAAATTAATTTTGATATGTGGAGGAAAAATATATGTACGTATATTTTATATTTTGTTTCTGCAATTACTTAAAGTCTTATAAAAACAAGTCAGGCAAAATCATTTCAAAGAGGTCAAGCAGAATTGTCCTTCTTTAATTAAAAAGAAAATGTAAATATACATATGTACATACATAAATGCACGAAATGACGTCAGTTTGGTTTTGCTTTTAAACAATATTTTATAATCTCATAAAATTTGTATGCTTTAAATATTTATTTTTTTCATAGTAGAATTTTTTAATTTTCATAATAATACTAATAACTATAATTACGGGTATGCAGAGCAAAAATATTAATATTATTGTTTATCTTTCGGTTTTTCTTTTCAATTTTATTTTGTATTCCTGGTGACGTCATTTTTGGTATTTGCGCTGGTGACATTTTTTTTGTCTTGTTTGTTTGTAGTTTTTTTTTTTTTGTTTTTGCAAACGCATATTATTGTTGCTGGGTGCCATGAAAAATTATAAAATTTTTGTTTGTATTTTTTAACGTTTTTTTGCACATTTTTTTATATGTACATATATTTTTTAGATAAATATATTGTAATAAAAATTTTGATAAGAAACGCATAGAATTGGATTACTTTACTAATTAAGAAATAAGATGGGGGAAAAAGGAATATTTACTTGAAAATAAAGAGAATTTTAAGTATTAGGTACCTAAATATACATAATACCAGGTGTACAAGTATGAAACAAGTATTAACATCTCTATGTCACTAGGTAAAACTATACGCTCTGTCAAACCAAATCATTGGCGCCATTTCTTCGCTCTTAGTTCTGTCAACAATTTTCAGTTCATAAACTGTCAAGTTTCATAAAACAACTTATTTATTTTCGCTCGTAAAAATGTCGAAATTTAAAAGTAGCGATTTTGATGTGAAAAACTAAAAAAAAAGTTTGAAGTTGCCGAACTGCAAGTTTTACTCGATGAGGATGATGGTCAACGCAAGAACAAACGCAAAATCAGAACAATTAAATGTGACCTAACAATGCATTTTTCAACGTTTAAAAGCCATAAGATTGATTTTGAAGGTGGGAAGATGTGTGCCGCATGAATTGACTGAAAGAGAGCAAGAAAATCGAAAAACCAACTGTGAAATGTTGCTCACCAGGTATAAAAGAAGGTCATATCTTCATCGAATTGTTACTGGCGATGGAAAATGGATCTATTTCGAGACGTAAACCATCATAAGCCCGGTACACCGGCCAAATCGAAAGCAAAACCAAATCGTTTCGGAAAGAAGACAATGCTCTGTGTTTTCTGGGATCAGCGAGGTGTTATCTGGTTTGACTTTCTGAAACCAGGTGAAACAGTTACTGGTCAACGCTACCAACAACAATTGGCCGATGTGAATCGTTTGAACCGTGCTTTGCACCAAAAACGTCCAGAATATCAAGCTAGGCAACACAACTTGATTTTTCTTGATGACAATGCACCATCACTTCGAACAAAACAGACTCGGGACTCGGGAATTGGTAGATTAGTACAGCTGGGAAGCCCTCCCCCATGCGGCTTATTCACCAGACTTGGCTCGATCTGACTACCACTTTTTTCCCAAAGGCATTCCCAAATTGGCAGAGAGATGGGCAAAATGTGTGGCTAACAATGGCCATTACTTAGAAGATTGAATGTACTACTGTGGGCAAAAAGTAGTAAGACTTTTTAATTTAAATTTCGCGCGGAAACCCATTCTTCAAAATATTATTTTTTTAAGGTTGGTATTACTGTCGGTGACATCTGTGCCAAATGTCACATCAAAATAATCATTAGTGTTTAGTATACGCTTGTCTTTCTGAAGAACAAAAAGTACATTCGGCGATTTTCACAATGAGTGAAATTATTCAACAAAGAAGTTCCATTAAATTTTGTGTGCGGAATCAAATTTCTGGTGCCGAAACGTTCAGAATGTTGCAAAAGGCCTTCGGTGATAATTGTATGTCGCGAGCAAGTGTTTTTGATTGGTACAAATTGTTCAAAGATGGTCGAGAACGCGTTGACGACGAACCACGTCCAGGACGGCCATCAACATCAACTGATGATCAACACGTCAATAAAATCAAGGAATTGGTGCTCGAGAATCGACTAATCGATTAACAGTCAGAGACCTTACTGGCATCGTTGGAATATCGTTTGGGCCTAAGAAGAGTGAATGCACGATTGGTTCCAAAATCATTGCATTGGTTTTACGAGACCATTTTGCCAAAAATTCGACTGATATCGTTCTCGTTCCGCAACCACCCTATTCGCCTGACTTAGCACCGTGTGACTTTTGGCTATTTCCTAAACTCAAAAAACCGTTTCGTGGACACCGTTTTGAGTCAATTGAAGACATTAAACATGAATCGCTAAGCGCATTGAAGGCTATTCCGGAAATTGACTTTAACAACTGTTTCGAGAATTGGAAAAAACGTTGGCACAAGTGTATTGGGGCCGGGGGGGATTACTTTGAAGGGGACGAAATAGATTTCGAAGAATGAATAAAAAAATTTGAAATTGTGAACAAAGTCTTACTACTTTTTGCCCACAGTAGTATAACCATTTTTCTTATATAAACGTATATTATCTTTAAAAAAAACCGGTTTCATACCTGTACACCTGGTAAATATACATAATACCCAAAGTGAAATTCATTCCATATTAGAATATTTTTTTATAAAACGAGTTGAGTTCTGCTCGCTCTATTACCCTACCTGATATTGTTAGGCTTCTTAAAGAGACCTAGTAATTTGGTGGGGTGTGAAATTCGTCTTTCCCTTTCTTTTTTAAATTTTTTTTTTTTGTCATTTCTCCTTTTCCGCTATCTGCGAAAAATAAAATTGTCCAAAACACAGTGCTGTGGAAGGTCGAAATCGCCCCTGCCCATTTCCAAATCTAAAATCGAATCTTGTCTACATAAAAGCTACTCTTCCCCTACCTGATCTTCTCAGCGTTCGAAAAGAGAGACAATGAAATTTGGTGGGGTGTGAAATTCGTCTTTCTTTTTCTTTTTTATTTCTTTTTGTTTTTCCCCTTTTCCGCTATCTTCGAAAAATAAAATGATCCAAAACACTGACTGCTATGGACGGTCCACATCCCTTCTGCTCATCTCCAATTCGAAAATCTAATCTTATCTGAATGCTAAGAACAGTCTTTTTTTGCATAGATTTTATTTATGCATGCATAATATTTATAATTTTTTCTATTTCCATTTCGTTTTCACTATATGTACTTTTCGGGTCTTTCGGATCTTCTTTCGTAAATTACATAATTTATTTTGGTGGAATTTCACAGGTTTCTTAAACATGAACTTACTTCAACTGTATATGGTGGAATTTAACACGATTGCGCCGCTTTTTATACGCCCTTTCACGTACAATGCCATATTTTCTGACTGGGAAGCTAGTTGAATCGATAGGCAAAAAAACGCAGAGTAATAGCGAATGAGCGAATAACAAAATTCATTTGCTGCTACCCTTCGCTTGTGTCATTAAAAAATAACTTTCGTGTTATAAAGTGCTTTCAACAAGAAAGCAGTCATTGAAAAAATAAAGCTATCTTAAAAAAAGTTCCGCAACATTTAAAAAAAATAAGTTATTTATTACGCTACTAAGTATTTTAAGGCGTCAAGTCACCACCACCATTCTTTGTAATTTCATTGTAACGGGAATGCATGCCATCAACTAATTTTTCAGCATATGGTACGACTGTGGAAAATTACCCCACATTGCCCTAAGGTATCGTTTTAATAGATTTATGGATCATATCTTTTTTCCACGTAGCTTATGCTTCGTTATTGCCCAAACATTTTCGATCGGATTCGCATCTGGCGACTGTGAATGCCAATCCAATGAAGTAATGCCAGTTTCTTCTTTTCAACTTATACACAAGCGACTTCGATGTTTTGAGTTGTTGTCCTCATGAAGAACGCAATTTCGTATTCCTGGCCCAAACCACTTATTCGTTGATGAAGTCCACCGTGGTATAATCGTGTTTATTAAGTTGGCATCCAAATTATTCGTGAAAATGATTAGTTTGCCAGCCTAATCCTTGTCTTATGAAGTATCCAGAAGTCATCCAAATAGAGGGACTCGTCTGTCTGTGAAGACCACTTGGCCCCAATCATCATCTACATGTTCAGCTGTTTTGAGATTAGTAACGGTTTCACAGTTGTTGCTCGAAATTGGACCGGAAACTGCCTCAGACGGTTTTTTATTGTATTTAGTGACACATTTATGTCCTTTCGAGCTAATTTTTATTGAGCAGCTTTCAAGGATGTGACTGCATTAGCTTCGAAAATTGTCTTTATTACCTACCAAATCGTCCTGTTTTGAGGTAGTTCTACAAATACCGCGATTTGGCTGGACGTCCACATTTTTGTGCATCAAAAAGTGGTGGTTCCAATACTGGGAAAACGCCTCCGACTATCTAATATACTTTACAGCACTCAAGTGAGATTGGATGGGAATAAAGAAAGACTGCCTCAAAAAGTTTCGCGTATACGGAAATCTTTCTAAAATATGCGTTTGCGGCAAAAGCATGTAACTGATTGTTTTTACAATTACAACATTGCGCAATAGGCAACGAAATCTAGTTTTTTGAAAAGCAAGGTCATCTTAAAATTGAAATTATTTCACGCAAAAAAGCCGATTGCTTTACGGTTGAAAGTACTGTATCTCAAATATTTTTCACCTAGAAATTGATTTTCTTTTGTGCTGCACGGTGCGCACCATCACAAAACATACCATCTCGCGTTTCAATCGTTGAGAAACCAATTTAACATGTGTTCTGTTTTAAATACCAACCCATCATTCGTATCTAAATAGTTGTGCTTTCTAATTTCCCAATGTGTATTTTTAAAAATACGAAAATCAATGCTGGTATACGTGCACACGCTAATGGGAAGAACAAGGTGGTGCCCATGTTTTACTTTTTGGACCAGAAGTTAGAAGGAAAAAATTATATTTATTTGAAATTAAATTTTCTAAAAATATCTACTAGAAAAATCTTACACTCAATGTGCTCTCAGTGTGTATGTGTGTGTGTGTGTTTGTGTGTGGAGCGTGTCTATGTATTTGTAATACAAAACAACAATTAAAGATACACAGAAATCGTTAACATGTTCCGACACATATAAAATATATATGGTACATACTTAGCTTGTATGATTTCTACGAAGAACTCTGGATGCTTATAGATAAGCAAAGTACTTAGTTTTACAGAAATTGTTCATATTTGTTTGCTTTGCAATTACTTCTCCTACAAAATAGATAAGAGATGAAACTGATTCTATGAAATGAAATTAAAAACACCAATTATAGTTTGTGGTTTCTCCTGGATATTTTTGTACACTTATTGAAAGCTCCGATTGCAGTTTATTAGAAAAGCACTGTACTTGATATATACAGTTGAGGGGAGGGCAGACGCAAGAGGACACTACAATAAAATAAATATTTAAATCAGAAAACAGTAAAATTTTATATGAGATACAATATGATTTCAATAGCAATTTTATACATTCTAGTAACATAAACGTTTAGCCTATAAACAATAAAGAAGTGAAACGTGTTTGAGTCTTTTATATTTGCACTTTGCACCTCTCTATTCCTGCACCTGCTGCATCTAGCCGCTCGACACTATTTACGAGTATAATACGAGTGAGGTCTACTATTTTCTCTTTCTATTGTGTTGCGAGTATATACGATTTTGTTATAAAGCTTTCGTTTCGCTTTCTTCCCATTTCAAGCATTTTTACCCTACAGTGAGATTTATGTGGACGCCGTGGCGTAGTTGGTAGTGCGCTGGCCTGCTACGCAGTGTCCGGGACACAAATCTAGGCTCAGGAAAAATCACTCAAAATACTCGGCACCACCTCTTGACAGGCTTGCCTATGAAAAGCTTTTCACTTCGCCGTTCGGATTCGGCATAAACTGTAGGTCCCTATTCATGTAAGTGTTCATAAGTGGATGCGGCCTAGGCCCTCCATGGGCTGTTGTGCCATTAAAAGAAAGAAATAAGAGATACACTTCAGTAAAAAATTTTAATCACTTGGAAATAAATCTTTTGTTAGCGATTATGAATGTTGAGTGTCCGGGGCTGCTAAAACTAAACCTTCCCCAATCCATGCGTATTTATTATTCCTTTAGCAAGTGACATTTATAATAAAATCTTGACCATTTAAGTATTTTTATTCCAGTGTTCTTTACAAATTTCAACGGGTTTTTACCAGGTCATCCTCTGAATTAATTTTATTGAGATATCCTTGTTCAATATTAAAACCGATCCATGCTTTGCAGTACCTAACTGAATCTATTTTATTTATATTGGGTCATTGCATGAGTAACGAGACGTGATATTTTACTATTAAGTAGTTGACAAACTGTTGTAAAGCAAATAAACCAGGATTCATTTCCCCGTGAGTAGGTAGAGGAAATGTACAAAGAAAGCGAAAAAATTTTAATTGCAAATTATTTATTATTCAAATTACAAAACGATGGGAGGGCAGTCTAAGCACAAGTAAGTGTAAATAAATTTTATTTAATCTCAATAAATCTTAACTAAAGTTATAAAGTATTTCATTAAATTTTTCACGTACGAGTATAAGTATTTACCAATGAACTTCTACTAGTACTTATACTTGTACTGGTACTTATTCTGGTACTTGTACCGGAACTTGTACTGTTACTTGTACTGGTACTTGTATTGGTACTGGTACTTGTACTTGTACTTGTACTTGTACTTGTACTTGTACTTGTACTTGTACTTGTACTTGTACTTGTACTTGTACTTGTACTTGTACTTGTACTTGTACTTGTACTTGTACTTGTACTTGTACTTGTACTTGTACTTGTACTTGTACTTGTACTTGTACTTGTACTTGTACTTGTACTTGTACTTGTACTTGTACTTGTACTTGTACTTGTACTTGTACTTGTACTTGTACTTGTACTTGTACTTGTACTTGTACTTGTACTTGTACTTGTACTTGTACTTGTACTTGTACTTGTACTTGTACTTGTACTTGTACTTGTACTTGTACTTGTACTTGTACTTGTACTTGTACTTGTACTTGTACTTGTACTTGTACTTGTACTTGTACTTGTACTTGTACTGGTACTGGTACTTGTACTGGTACTTGTACTGGTACTTGTACTGGTACTTGTACTGGTACTTGTACTGGTACTGGTACTTGTACTGGTACTTGTACTGGTACTTGTACTGGTACTTGTACTGGTACTTGTACTGGTACTTGTACTGGTACTTGTACTGGTACTTGTATTGGTACTGGTACTTGTACTTGTACTTGTACTTGTACTTGTACTTGTACTTGTACTTGTACTTGTACTTGTACTTGTACTTGTACTTGTACTTGTACTTGTACTTGTACTTGTACTTGTACTTGTACTTGTACTTGTACTTGTACTGGTACTGGTACTTGTACTGGTACTTGTACTGGTACTTGTACTGGTACTTGTACTGGTACTTGTACTGGTACTTGTACTGGTACTTGTACTGGTACTTGTACTGGTACTTGTACTGGTACTTGTACTGGTACTTGTACTGGTACTTGTACTGGTACTTGTACTGGTACTTGTACTGGTACTTGTACTGGTACTTGTACTGGTACTTGTACTGGTACTTAAACCGGTACTTGAACTTGTACTTCTACTGGAACTTGTACTGGGACTTGTACTGGTACTTGAACTGGTAATTGTACTGGTACTAGTACTGATTCTTGTACTGGTACTGGTACTTCTACTGGAACTGGTCTGGTACTTGTACTGGTACTTATACTGGTACTTGTACTGGTACTTGTACTGGTACTTGTACTGGTACTTGTACTGGTACTTGTACTGGCACTTGTACTGGTACTGGTACTTGTACTGGGACTTGTACTGGTTCTTGTACTGGTACTTGTACTGGTACTTGTAATAGTACTTGTACTGGAGCTTGTAGTGGTGTTTGTACTGGTACTGGTACTGGTACTGGTACTGGTACTGGTACTGGTACTGGTACTGGTACTGGTACTGGTACTGGTACTGGTACTGGTACTGGTACTGGTGCTGGTACTGGTACTGGTACTGGTACTGGTACTGGTACTGGTACTGGTACTGGTACTGGTACTGGTACTGGTACTGGTACTGGTACTGGTACTGGTACTGGTACTGGTACTGGTACTGGTACTGGTACTGGTACTGGTACTGGTACTAGTACTGGTACTGGTACTCGTACTGGTACTAGTACTAGTACTGGTACTCGTACTGGTACTGGTACTCGTACTGGTACTGGTACTGGTACTGGTACTGGTACTGGTACTGGTACTGGTACTGGTACTGGTACTGGTACTGGTACTGGTACTGGTACTGGTACTGGTACTGGTACTGGTACTGGTACTGGTACTGGTACTGGTACTGGTACTGGTACTGGTACTGGTACTGGTACTGGTACTGGTACTGGTACTGGTACTGGTACTGGTACTGGTACTGGTACTGGTACTGGTACTTGTACTGGTACTGGTACTTGTACTGGTACTTGTACTGGTACTGGTACTGGTACTGGTACTGGTATTGGTACTGGTACTTGTACTGATACTTGTACTGGTAGTTGTAGTGATATTTGTTCTGGTTCTTGTACTGGTACTTATACCGGTACTTGAACTGGTACTTGTACTGGTACTTGAACTGGTACTGGTACTTTTACTTGTCCTGGTAATAGTACTGGTACTTGAATTTGAACTTGTACTGGTGCTTATACAGGTACTAGTACTAGTAAATATCGCACCGTCAAAAATCAAAAGTAGAGAAATAAAAAAAATTTCTAAACGGGACCTCTAGACAAGCTTGAGTAAAAATAGTATCACTTCGCTGTTTGGATTCGACATAAACCTGTGGGTCCCCTCCATTCCTATACAAATATAACTTGGACAACATGAATGGATACGAAAAGCTCCAGGGCCTAGTTCCATCCATGGGCTGCTGTGCTATTAAGGAAGAAAAAAAAGGCTTCATCTTACCTAGATATTTGGAATCGATCTAAAATAAGTAAATGTACATATACTTTTTTGTAAAGCAGCTAATTCATTTTGCAGATTAGGTCTATATCGGTTTAACAATCTAGAAATATAAAATAACTTAAAATATTTCAGTTCTTTTTTGTTTTAAAATTCATAGATTTTATAAGTATGTACCATATACATATGTATATAAAATAAATGTACGTTATCAAAATCACGAATTACAATTCATGGAATTTTCTATATACCATATATCAGTAAACACCCTTTCTTATTTTCAGCTTATTGCTTTAAAATTAGTTTAATATGAATCCATGCATAAGAGAAGCAGAAACCTAATAAATTGTACAAAAGATAGAGGGTGGTCCATCTTACATTTGGAATTTGAGCTACTGGTTATTATGAGTGAGACTCTAATGTCATTCGTACTATGATAAAATTAGTTTTATATTGGCGGTTAACGAAATGGATCGATATATGCTTGGTCGATATACGCTTGAACAACGTTGGGAAATACTAAAAATTTACTTGCAATATGGTGAATCTTTTTCCGAAAGTGTAAGAATATTACGTTCAAAATTCGGTAGAAGAGAAGCGCCTTCCATGTAGATGAATCTTTCTTAGATAAACCAACACGTTCTCGTACTCCTACAGTGCGCACAACCGAAATAATTACTCCTAGTGTCAAACAAACCAAGCAACAATCGATATTTTGCGTGGGAAGTTTGAAAATCATGTTAGTTATTAGCCATTTTGGTGGATGTGCATTGGCCACCACGCAGTTGCGATTTCACTCCGTTAGACTATTACTTGTGAGTAGCCGCTAAACATAAGTGTTATGCTAACCGTCTAGCAGCGATTGAGGTTCTTAAGGGCAAAATTGATGCAGCCATCGGTAAAGTAATGTAAGGCCAGCCGAGGAAGTGATTTGAATGAAATAGTGTTCGAGTAAAAAGCACGTTGAATAAAAATTACTCATTTTCTATTTACACCACAATCAAATTCCAAATTATAAATGGATCACCTTGTATATATTTTCACATGTACGAATTTGCTATGTAGATATTTTCTTTAACACATGTGTAAGTATGGATATCATTTGTGTTCAATTCGAATACAAAATAGATTCGTTCAAATATGAAAATAAGCAATTTCTACTGCTGCTACTGCTGCTACTTTATATGCAAACATCACTCATACGCTCTGATGTGCCAAATAAAAAAAAATTTTTGAGCATATTGCTTTACTTATTTGTAAACTATTATATTTTGCAATGATTTTTTATTTTCAAATTCATTATTTTTTTATGTTCGCTGTGGCGTAGTGGTAGTGCGTTGGACTGCTACACAGAGTGTCCGTGGTTCGAATCTCGGCACAGGCAAAATCAAAAAGTAGAAAATATAATTTTTTTACACGGCAATGGTAAACCTACAAGGGTAAAATTGAATGCCTATGAAAAGCTTTTCTCTTCGCCGTTCGTATTCGGCATTAAACTGTAGGAGACCCATTCATTTACAAATATAACGCACAACATGAGTGGATGCGAAGAGCTCGGCCTAGGCCCTCCATAGGCTGTTGTGCCATTAAAAGTAAAGTAAGAATACTAAACTGCTAAAGAAACTAAATGAGCGATTTTCTGTCTCTGGCTTTTAGAATATTGTTACAGACATATGTATTTGTCTTATATATTGCTGTTGCTGACTGCGTGTTGTGCATTTGCTTTTACCTAAGTTTAATTTTTATATTCTCTATTACTATGTATGTTCTTTTTATATCTGCTGTATATATATATTTTTTTTGTTTGTACATAATATTTGCCCTCATGCAAATGAGAGGGCTCATAAACAACAAATGTAAATAATGGTATAATCCATTCTAATGCGCTTAACATTTAAAAACAGACAGTGTCACGTGTATTTTAGTATTTTGCATTTTCTATTCCATGTTTCTTATACTTTGGGAAAATTGAAGGTGGGGAAAGGAGCAGAAAGATCTGTAAAGACTGAATATAATAGTACGTTGCTAATAGAAACTTTGTAGTATGTAATTAAAAGAATTAATTAGCATTGTGTTGCACAGACAAACATATTTAAAATATGGCGAGTTGAACTCTTGAAATGTTATTTTCATATTATATTCACAAGTTTTCCAGTATTATTGTGGCAGTTAAGAAAATATTTGAGTGAACAAATTTCAATTTCAAGCACCACAAATTTAAACCGGAATATTTTTGGTTGCAGGACATATGTTTCAGTTGTATATTGTGTTTTATAATTCATAAGTCTTAGCATGCATTTAGGCCTTGCTTAATTTGTTCTCTATGAAGGTTACGTCGACACACCTAAATCCATGACATGTTATTAGTGCTTAGGCCTAATTTTAAGTTTGTAAACGAATATCAAATTTACTCTTGAATTGTGTACCATATGTATTTGACAAAAGACTTTCGTTTTGATGGTCATGCTTTTACTACATATGTATATTTGCTGCTGAAGAGGATGGTTTAACAATTTAACTTTCAGATAATTAGTTTAGTATTGGGTACTTATTTACACATTTCCCTTTTTCGCTTAAATTCTATTTGCTTTCAAAATGCTTCTATGCCACATTGTATGTGTTTTGTTGTTGTGATATAGTCTAGCTCAACTTTCTGTCGCCATCCCTTAATCGTCTACTTCCCAAGCAGGCCTCTAGACAGCCGTCAACAAAACGGGTGAAATAACCACCAGAACAGTAGTTTGGAGGTACAATTTATAATATCCCCAAACAAAAATGTTAGAAAATCTGAAAAATTAATTATTTAGATTGGGTTCGAAAACGTTGCTTAAAAATAAAAAGAAAGAAATAAAATAATTCCCTTGCTAGTAACGGTATATAAAATAGTCTTAGACTAGCTAAGAATAATAATATTGAATATAAAATGTTTTTCTTTCTTTATTTTAATGGCAGAACAGCCCGTGGAGGGCTAAGGCCGATCTTTTCGCATCCACTCATGTTGTGCGTGTTATATTTGTATATGAATAGAAGGCACCTACAGTTTTATACCGAATCCGAACGACGAAGCGGAAAGCTTTTCATAGGCAATTTTTACTCTTGTAGGTTTGCCATTGCCTGCCAAGAGGTTGTTTCTACTTATTGATTTTGCCTGTGACCCTCGGTCACTCTGTGTAACAGTTCAACGCATTACCAACTATACCACAGCGAAATTATATAAAATGTTAAATCTCTCAAAAAACAAAAATTGCTAACAGGGTCAAGCAACAACAATTGCTTTGAGGGATCCCGACTTCATAAATCCACGTAAATTAATTTTTTTACACAGGTCTGTGCTTTTTACATCGATATTTATCAATCATAATTTCTTAAGGTCAATTAACAATTTGGGAACTAGAGGGTTAAGAGTTATTGCTATGAAGTTTATTTCGTTCATTTAATTTGCTATTATTTTCTTAAACGTTTTATTTCTTACCAATCAGCACATATTCTAACATAATAGTTTTTTTTTTTCTCTCTTTTTGTTTTTATTATTTATTTTCATATTCTGATAACGACGGTATATAAACTGAAAAACAAATTTAAGAAAGGTCCATCGTGGATTATCGATTATAAAACAGATTCCTCTGAATAGACTAAAAGACCGCCAAATTTTTTGTAGTTTCAAGAACATATCTATTATTACTCTAGTAAAAAAATTACATTTTAAATAATAGGGAATCTAATCCTAGTTTATTTATAAAATTTTCTATTCACATTTCACCGTAAATATGTATTACCTTTTTAAATTCTGTTTTATTTTGTAATATTTTTCAAAGCTTTCTTGTTTTTATGTGGCCAATACATATTCCCATACATATTAGGCAGTGTTTGCTACACATTTTGCGTACTTACACAATTTTTTACATGAAATATGAGAGTAGACACGAGTATAAGAAAAAATGTTTACCAAAATTTTGGACAGTAAAAATGCTTAAATTAAATTACAACAACAGAAATATGGGTCATTGTGAAAAGAGATATAGAAGGAAGTATTTATAATGCATGCTTTTTTTTTGTGCTGCGTTGATTCGATATTTCACAAATATTGATTTTGTGAGAAAATCTTGCGTACATTCCAGCAACAATGAAAATGTTATCCATGTACGAGAAAAATGTAATAAGTAAAATATTTTTTAGAAGTTCTTGTTGTTTGTACCCGTTGACATAGTTAGGTTTTGCAGGCGCCCATCCAGTCACTGCATACTCGTATTTAAGTATGTATTTTAAGTAGTCCATCTCCATTTTTCAATGCATCTCGTACATTTCGTAGATAAGTTGTTAGTTTGAAAGTATGTATATTGCGTTCTTTTCGTTATAATTTCTATTTTATTTTGTGTGAAGAGTATGAAGAGATACATGTATTTTTACTCCATTTCAGAATCTCATCTCAAAAATCTTCCGTATTTGAGTTTTTATTTTATGTATACGAGGGTAGATCAATAAGTACCCGTCTTAGGAATGAAGAGGCGAATTTTTCACAAATTTTGTTTTCTATTTTTCAATGTAATCTCCTTTTAGTACAATAGACTTTTCCCAACGTTTCTGCCATTTCCTTAACCCCTCCAAAAAATACGATTTGTCAAACTCTTCAAAATACGCTTTTGTCTCGACGATAACCTCCTCGTTTGAGCTGAATTTTTTTCCCCCGAGTCACGTTTTCATGTTGGGGAACAGAAAGAAGTCGCAGGGAGCCAAGTCGGGCGAGTACGGTGGGTGCGCCAGCAGCAATTCGTTGTTCAATTCATGCAATTTGGCCACGACAATTCCGTATCCGCTTGTTGTCCACCGTAAGCAATCGCGGCACCCATCGGGCCGACACCTTTCTCATGCTTAACTTATCATGTAAAATATTAATTACCGTTCCGTACGACACTCCTACGGCCTCTGCTACTTCGCGCACTTTCGTCCGGCGATCAGCAAGAATCTTGTCGTGGACCTTTTCAACGATTTCCTCGGTAACCACGTCTGCGGGCGGCCTGGACGCTCTTCATCAAAAACAGATGTACGACCACGTTTAAATTCGTTGAAATAAATATCTTATGGTTGTCATAGATGGTGAAGGGTCCCCATAGACAGCATCCAACTTCGCTTTTATTTCTTCCCATGTTTTTCCATCCAAAAATGAAAAGCAAATTAAGGATCGATATTGTTCTTGATACTAATGGCTGCCATATAAAAACTAACCTATGAATCAGTGGTGTCGTGTGACAGATGGCAGACGGGTACTTATTGAGCTATCCTCGTATGTATGTATACTGAAAATTTGCTTGCCTGTGTGGTATCGTGTGACAGATGGCAGTACACGACGGTAATGCCAACTTCCCTCAGCAACGCCACCTGTCTTCACACACGGCTACTTATTGATCTACCCTCGTATGTATGTATACTGAAAATTTTTCTTGTCTGTATCAATTATTAAAATTATTTCTGTTTTTATTATTAGTAGTAAGTAGTAGGTGTTTGAGAGTAGAGAGTGTAAAAGAGACTGCTGCGGTAGAGGTAAGAGAGCGACCGCAAGTGATTGAGAGTTATGAGTGTAGATTGGAGTGTGGAGTGTGGAGTATGAGAGAGTGAGATAGCGAAGGCCTTTTAAAATATTTTAAATATGTATAATTATTAGCAAAGTGATTAGCAAAGTAGATGCCTACATAAATCATTTTAATGAAGATATGTAAGTACTTTTGAATCAATTTTAATCTTGCTGCGCGCGTAATTAAATGTTTAATTGAAGTAGTAAGTAATGCGAGCGAGAGAGTCGAGATGAGTTAAGTTGATTTGAAAACATTAACGGCACATTTTGATGAGATTTAATCATAATGATGAGCTAATAACTTCTCCGTTCGCATTCGGCATAAAACTGTAAAATCGATGTGATTTTAAACAAAATCTTGACGTATTTCACAGTATTTGGGTATTTGGTGTTTGGGAATTTTGGATTTGGTAATTTTTTTTTGAGGGTTTCGTATCTTATTAAAAGATGATGAAGCATTGTTAGATTCTCCCTATTTCAGTCTTTTCCCATCCAACAAAGATACAAAATATTTTCAATTTATCACAATTTATTCTAACTTTTCTGTTTCTATAAATTATTATTTAATTGACCGTCAAACTTTTGTGACCTTATCATCTGTGTTTATCTGTAGATTATTTTCTTTTTTATTTTATTTTTTCCTTATTTCTTTATACAACTTGTTAAAGTAGATGAAATATTTTTTCCCACAGCATTTGTTGTTTCTTTTCTCGTTGTCATTATCTCCTCTATTTTTTTCAAAAATTCAACTTAAGCTCGCTATGATAGCATCTTCATCTTTTCTTTCCAACCACAACATCGATACCCCAACGACAGTTATTAACGTAATACAATTCCATTCATTAAACTACTTAGTATTTAGCAACTGATAACTTTAACTAGTGCTAACTTCTTAATAATCTTAGATGCATACCTATGTATATACACACCTGGACAAAATAATACTTAGGTGTGAACATATTTTTTTTCAAAAAAGCTTGGCTGTCATATATTTTTTATTATCCTTCAAAAAATAAATTAGTTTTCAACATAAACATACTTCAGCATCATAACAAAACATAAAAGGTTTTAAAAATTCTAAAAAATAGCTTATATTTTGGTGAATTCATAAAATACACAGATTTTCGATTGGGCAGAATAAGCTCGGCCTAGGCCCTCCATGGGCTGTTGTGCCATTAAAAGTAAGTAAGAATAATAGGTGTGCACAAAAAACTTAGGAATAAATATTGAAATTTTGCTAGTTATGGTCCCGTATTTTACTGAATAAGTAAGAACGCATTAATACCCAGAATATCCACCATTATTCTTGATGGCTTTTTCGGTTCTTCTGGGCATTGACGATATTAACTTCCGACAAGTTTGTACAGGAATGTTGTACCACATTTTTTTTTGAATATTTTCCCATAACTGCGCTTTGTTTTGGCGTTTAAGTTCTCCTCAGAGGTTCTCAATAGGATTTAGATCTGGGGATTGACTTGGCCACTCGAGGACTTCTACATTATGCTCTTGGAACCATGCTTTGGCAACTCGCGATGAATGTTTGGGATCATTGTCCTGCTGAAATTTCCACAAAAGCGGCATATTATCCTCGGCATATGGTAACATTACCGTTTCCAACAAATCCTTATACACGAATATCCCCATACCATTAAGCAGCCTCCGTGTTTCACTGTTTTCATCCCAATTCGGCTTGCAATTGTTCTGGGCAACTTGAACAGGTCGCGTTTAGCTAATGTAACGATACGATTGTCGGTCACTAATGATGTTTTTTTAGGTGCTTCATGCGTTTCAATAGCTTTTTCTGGCTTGAGAGCATTTTTAACGGAATTCTGAGACCGTCCGATCGATCTGGCAATGAATTTGTAGGTTTTTCTTTTGTCTCGGAGCTGACGAACAAGTCTTCTCACCTCTGTACTGCAATGAACTCCACGACCCATCTAATATTTTTAAAAATTATAATTAAACCTTTATTTAGTTCACTTTCATCGAAGGTAAGATCTTCTGGAACTGAATAACGCTTTAAATATATTCACTTTTAATTTAAATCAATACACACCTATTTTATTGTCCATATCAATTTGAAGGTTGAACAAATAAACAAGCCGCAATATTTATCGAGAAGAACTTTTGTTGCGGAGATTCCCCAATTTCATTCGAAAACAGTGCCAGCAAACTTCCAAAACTTGCCTTTTGATTGTAGACCATGCCAATTAATTTTTTTCGTTCATTTTAAAAATTTTTGTGTTCACACCTATTATTTTGTCCAGGTGTCTATACTCCTGCTCAAATTAATAGTTACACTGAAAGACGTTTTGTTGGAATTGGTTTTTACAACCATTATCGCACAATTAAATGTAAAATGAAGTGTTTTTTTAATTACGCAATATGGCAATGCTATTGCTGGCAAAGTGAATTGTCATTAATTATTGTGAATTGTTGCTTTGCGTGAAAAAAGTCAAAATCTGCTTGCTCAATAGAATAGTTACACCTAACAGTTCACTAAAGTTTTTATTTAAAAAACGTTTTTTTTTTTGAGTTCTCTTACAGTTAATTAATTTAATTTAACAGCATTAAATTTTACTTTAATTCACTTAAAAATAGTGAAATATGATTAAATAATTTATAATTTAGATGTCATTATTATCACGCTGCACTGATGAAGAAGCCCGGTTAGTTTCGCACCTAAGAAAGAAGGAAAATCACTTCGTGACATTAACCGATTGATGGGGAGAACCCACAGGGAGGCCCCAGAAAAACTAACGCAAATCTCGATCGTCACATTGTGACTATCTGTAAAAAACCCCTTTTAAGTC
Organism: Palloptera scutellata; assembly: GCA_958295655.1. NCBI lineage: Eukaryota > Metazoa > Arthropoda > Insecta > Diptera > Pallopteridae > Palloptera > Palloptera scutellata. The sequence continues at coordinate 94,768,711 of OY282449.1, read as the reverse complement.
TTCAAAGGTAAAAGTAGCCGAATTTGGAAACGTGGTTAAACGTGGTGAGCTAACCTACAAGGAGAAGTAGCTAAAAAAGTTCCTTTGATGTGAAAAAACCTGTTGAGAATGAGGTTAAATTTTACAAGGAAACACAAAATCTGGGTGGGTTCTGAGGGTGAGAAAAAGTGGATCAATATTTTATGGAGCAATGAAAGGAAAATGAATCTGTTCGGAAACGATTCAGAAAGATTATGGTTTGGGGATGCTTTTCTTTGTATGGAGTCGGTCCTATACGCCAAACTACTAACTACCATATGACAGCAGCCGAATACAAGGACATTGTGGAAAATACAATATGCTACCCTATGCGGAGGAAAACATGCCTTTACGTTTGGTCTATCAGCAAGATGACGACCCAAATCATACCGCTAAGTTGTTAAAAAAAATGCTCTGAAGGCCATAATGTCAATGTTTTAGAGTGGCCAAGTCAATCCCCAGTTGTAAATCCAATAGAAAACTTGTGGGGAAACTCAAAAAAGAAGTTGGCGAAAAAAGTTTTCTCTAATAAACAACAATTGTGTTCAGAAAATATGGTATGAGACATCCATAGACACCTGTCGGGATTTGATTAATAGTATGTCAAGCGGAGTAGCGAAGGTAATTGAAAATGGTAGTGGATACACAGGATATTAGTTAAATGATTCAAAATATCCAATAATTTTTTATTAACAGTTTTAATTATCCTTTTTTGTTTGTAATACTACAAGTGTAACTATTCTTGTGAGCAGTCGAAAAACCGCCTTAAAATGTTTATTGATCTGTGATTTTTTGTTATACTTACTTTATCTAGTAATGAAGTTTATTTTTCTTTATTTATTTATTTATGTCCACTGAATTAAAGTGAACTTTTTTTTTTATTTAAATATTGAATAAAACCATTATTTGTTATGTTCAAGTTGTAAGTGTGCTGTGTACCTATTATTTTGAGCAGGGGTGTATATTGTACTAAATGGAATGCTAATAAATACTTGTAGAGTAGTTATGGCTATAAATATACATAATATGTAAGTAAGGTTCCACTTGAGTTCACGGTGACGTTTAACTTTTGTTTTTTTCGGAAGCGAACTGATAGTTTTACTGCTGCTTCTGCTACTTTGCGTAATCTTGACATTATGATGTCGTTGGTTGTCGCTGATTGTTGTTGCAGATATTGCCACTACTCACTGACTGCATACGATTTAGTTTATAGATACTCGTATGTACGTATTGCTGTTTATGACATTGTTTTAAAATTTTTTGTGTGCATTAAATGATTCAATGCCTTGTCGACGACTAACTTATACGTTCGTTATATTCACTCGTTCGGTTGTACTTTGATTCCTGCCTTGGTTCGTTGATTCTGTTGGACAATTCTGACGACTGTGTTGTGAGGTACGGATAAAAGACCAGCATCGGCATTAGTAGTTAGCAATCAATTTACTTGTGGTGCTTAATAATACTGTTATGTGGATGTAGTAGTTTTAATTTTTATTATTGTTGTTGACTTAAATTACAGAAGATATCTTCTTTGTACATATGTATATGTGTACTTACATATGTAAATACATATTTAAGTACAATGACAACAAAACAATATGAATGTCCATACAAAACTTGTATAAAACAATAACAATAAAAACTAATATATTGTTGTAGGCAAATATAATATGTATACATACTTACATACATATATAATAATACGTATTATATATACCATAAAGTGCATTTTGGCATTGTTGTTTTCGTAAACGGCTAAGATGCTACTAAAATTCTTAAAAAAAATATAAAGAATATGTATGTGTATAATATATATACTCACATAAGCTGTTGGGTTATTGATTTTATTTAAAATAAATCTCTTGATGTAGACTTTGGAAATATTGCTGGCATTTTATGTACTTGAGAAAGATGAAACAAAGTACACAAAATGCTTGAACAATTTTTTTTATGTTCATACTTTGAATAGGGAATTTCTTATTTTCTTTCAAATTGAGATTTTCCTGAAATTTGCAAATTTTTTTTCTTGGCATCGTGTTTTAAGTGTATTGATTGAAACATGAACATCTTACTTACTTACTTTTAATGGCACAACAGCCCATGGAGGGCCTAGGCCGAGCTTTTCGCATGCACTCATGTTGTGCGTGTTATATTTGTACATGAATGGAAGGGACCTACAGTTTAATGCCGAATCCGAACGGCGAAGTGAAAAGCTTTTCGTAGCAATTTCTACTCTTGTAGGTTTGCCATTGCCTGCCAAGAGGTGGTGCCGTGTAGATTTTTTCTACTTTTTGATTTTGCCTGTGCCGAGATTCGAACCCCGGACACTCTGCGTAGCAGTCCAACGCACTACCACTACGCCACAGCGACCAAACATGAACATCATCAGTTCATTATTGAACGTTGAAAATTTATCGTTATTAGAATATATCTAACATTTGGAGGATAGTGGGGCAACTATACTGTCATTCGTAGCATAGTACGGAAATACTAAATTTTTGCTGATTGCTTTAAATTTTTGACGTCACGTTATCGAGATGTTTTAGATTCAGGACGTGGACATCTCTTTTGAGTTATTTAGTTATTCTTTATTACTTAGTAGGGATATAAATACTGTTACACCACATTTGATGTTATAAAATTAATAATAATTAGTTGTTTTGGACCAATTTTTCAAAATATATTTATTGATATATTTTGTATACAAAAGGTAACTACTTGTTCGAAATGCCCGCCTTTGGCCTTCACGCACGCCTTAAGTCGCACTGGCCAATCATCAATAGCTGCACGCACCTCGTGCATTGGAAAAGTGCTGACAGCACAAATCAAAGCAGTCTTCAAAGAATCAATGTTGGCGTATATTTTGTGGCAAACCATGTCCTCTAAATTGTAATCCAGTGGGTTTGGATCGGGGCTGCCAGGCGCCCATTCTTCAAAACATTCTTTTGAAGCCAGGTCTGGGTTGTGTTAGCCTTATGGGCTGGCGAAGAATCCTGCTGGAAAGCCCACGGCTGGTTTTGGAACAGGGAATGGTTAAGTGGCTTCACAACAGCTTCCAAAACGGTTTCTTGGTAAACTCTAGCCGAAGTTGTGACCTCTTGTTCGCAGAAATTGCAGGTCAGTGACCCCATCGTAAGATACACCCCACCAAACCATGACTGAAGCTGGATGACCCTTTTCGACCCGTGGGATCAGTTCAGATGCTTCCTTAGATGACCGTGCATATACCATATCATTATCCTTTTTAAATTTTTCCTGCACGGTAAACATTTTTTCACCCGTAAACAAGATTTTTCTGTGCAAGTATTTTTTTTTCGAAAGCTGCAGTCAACAAATGTCCGGTGTGACGTTTGAAGGCACCAAGTCCCAAGTCTTTTTTAATAATTCGACTCATCAACTTTTGCGTGATATTCATCTCACGGGCCATGTTTTTTTTTAAACTGTAGGTCCCTTCCATTGATGTACAAATATAACATGCACAACGTGAGTGGATGCGAAAAAGCTCGGCTAAATATGAATCTGAAATATCTTGAAAACCCGAGGTGCTGGGGCAAAAAGGCAGCACTTGTTTAGTATAATACGATTTTACAAACTCTTTTTTTCACATTTTCGTACGAATCGAAGTGCTGCTAAGCAAGTGCGTGCTCCATTGATGAAAATAAGTGGTAGTCAAATGGAGGCAAGTCTGGTGAATAAGTCGAATGGGGGAGGGCTTTCCAGCTGTATGAATCTACCAATTCCCGTGTCTATTTTGTTCGATGTGATGGTGCATTGTCATCAAGAAAAATCAAAATTTGTGTTGCCTAGCTTGATATTCTGGACGCTTTTGGCGCAAAGCACGTTTTTGGTTCAAATCGGCCAATTGTTGTTGGTAGCAGTAACTGTTTCACCTGGTTTCAGAAGGTCTAACCAGATAACACCTCGTTAATCGCAGGAAACACAGAGCATTGTCTTCTTTCCGAAGCGATTTGGCTTTGCTGTCTATTTGTCCGGTGTACCGGGCTTAACATATAATCGTTTACGTTTGGGATTCCCGAAATAGATCCATTTTTCATCGCCAGTAACAATTCGATGAAGATATGACTTTCTTTTGTACCTAGCGAGCAACATTTCAGAGGTGGTTTTTCGATTTTCTTGCTGTCTTTCAGTCAATTCATGCGGCACCCATCTTCCCACCTTCAAACTAAATGCGAAGAAATAACGCCAATGATTTGTTTTGACAGAGCGTATAGTTTTACCTAGCGGCACAGAGATGTCATTACCGGTTTCGTACATATACTCCTGGTAAAAGGGGCTTGATTCTCTTGGTGCTTTGACCAAATTCTTTCAAACTATGAGATAGTTTATTTGCTCGAACATGTTTTTGGACAAAGCTAAGGAAGCGCGACATTCGCCTGACCGAGCATTGCCTTTGTAAAATTATGGATTTACAATCCTCAGATACATATTCTGAATCTTTTCACTGAATTATTCGTTTTACTTAGTATTCATTCATCAACTACCAAATTACTTAATGTATATTACATCTTCATTCTAATTATTTGTTTAACTATCTAAACAAAAAACAGTTCTTACTTGTTTTAATTTTTGTGTTTTATTATGTGTATTATACTTAGCATATTTTTGTGTATGTGTTTCTTTGCTCCATTTGTGATTTGCATATCTTATATATATGAATCTTTTTACGTATTTATGTATCACTTCACTTAACATTTACATTATTAGCATATGTTTTGCGTTTATAAGAGAGAAACAGAAAGAAAACGAAGCAACGCACTTTTACAAGCAGCTACTCTATGGTCCCACGCTCCGCCTCCCCCTCCCCCCTGCGCAATAAATTGGGTCACAAAGTGATGCTTTCATTAAGTTTTTCTTTCTTTTGCATAAACAAAAATGCAGAAAAAGTCAGTTTTTTTGTTGGTCTACTGTGCTCATGCAATTTATTTTTAAGTAAGCACAGTTTCCTGTTTATACACTGAAAGAAATGATATTAAACATAAATGGTTTTCAATGTGTAAATATTAGATAGAATTAAATAATTAATTTTTTCAATATTTCGTACAATGAAAGATCAGGTTTTTAAAATAAAAAATATGTTTAACAAAATATAATTTATAAATAATTGATTTTTCCAAAAAATTGTGAATGTTGGCGCCAAAAGTGTGGCATGTTTAAGTGGTGATTAGTAGCTAAGATATACTTATACGTACAGGGTGCTCCTTATCCGTACGTAAGTATTTTATAAATTAAAAAATCGATTTCCATATAAGAGGTAATTTTATTTAACTTAGTCCTTTAAAATTTATTTGGACTTTGAATCAAGTGGTCGCCGTTATTTACCAAAGCTAAATGTGCCATTTTTGCTGCATTTTCCATCACTTTTTCGAGCATCTCGGGCGGTATAGCGATGATTTCAACACGAATATTTGCCTTGGGTTCGTCAATGGTTTGCGGATTGCTGCCGTAAACTTTGCTTTTCAAATAACCCCACAAAACGAAGTTCGAAGTGGTCAAATCTGTGGATCTGGGTGGCCAGTCAAGTGGCCATTTTTTGACACCACACGTCCAGAGAATTTTCGTCGCAGAAACTGTATTGTTTGATTTGCAGTGTGACATTGAGTTAATGCATTAAATTTTATGAACGAGGGTTAATATTGTGCCATAATAAATTTAAGCAAGTGATTCTAATAAATTTTAATGTATTCGTTCGTTAATCGTTAATGAAGACATTCATTGATTGTGCCTAATAACCTTTGCCAGAATAATTGTAATTGATATATTCTTTTTTATCACGTAATATGTGTCTCATCAGTTTTGTGACAAAATTCAAACTTCTGCAATTTGAAAAACAAATACACAATATCAAATTCGTTATTATTGCTGGAAAATCTTTTCTCAATAGACTTAATGGTCTGGCGTCTTCGATTTTTAGTAGTATGCTTCGAACCTTGAAAATCATTTTCTGGCAGACAGATAAACCGACTTCTGTTAACTTTCGCGTGATTCGGCCCATAAACTGTTGCTCGTTCAGAACTTCCCAGTCCATCTTGTACACTTTTCGTTTGAGTAAACTCGACGTGGGAGGTTTGGAAAATTGCCCTTTTTCGGTACAAATCGAATATTTTGTTTATTGAGTCAATTTATTGTTTTTTTTTGTTAGTTTTGCTTGGAAGGTCCGGCCAAAACATGTGTTCGTCATAAGCGTCATGATCCCTGTGGCGTAATGGTAGTGCGTTGGACTGCTACGCAGAGTGTCCGGGGTTCGAATCTCGGCACAGGCAAAATCAAAAAAGGAGAAAAAAATAATTTTTCTACACGGCACTATTTCTTAGCAGGCAATGGCAAACCTACGAGAGTAAAACTTGTTATGAAAAGCTTTTCACTTCGCCGTTCGGATTCGGCATTAAACTGTAGGTCCCTTCCATTCATGTACAAATATGACACGCACAACATGAGTGGATGCGAAAAGCTCGGCCTAGGCCCTCCATGGGCTGTTGTGCCATTAAAAGTAAAGTAAGCTTCAATTTTGACAAGCATTAGCCGCTATAAATGTCAGAATTTATAGCTTTTGCTTTGTTTGGACCAATACTGGTGATGAAATATCCTTGACGAAATTGCACAAAAACACCCACACTTTTGACTCGAAATTTTCTTTATCGGTGAACATTGTCTGGTATTGTTCCAACGCTGCCGGTGTAGAAGCCAGCTTTTACCCTCAGCTCATGATACGACTAGGTGAAGTAAGATCCATCATTCTAGATCAAGAATTTTCCACTTTCCTGGATTTTCCGATCCCATTGTGAAACACCAAATTTTCGCGACAATCGCCGTGTTGATTGGACAACTTTGTTTTTAGCACTTGCCAACAGACGACTTATTGTTGTTCTGTCACTTAATTTTATTGGTCGACCAGATTTCGTTTTATTTTCCGGCTCTGTACCTTCACGACAATCTATGAGTACACGATAAATAGTCGCACGTGACATTAGTTTGTCTTTCAAGACTTGAAGACGTTCCTTTGTAATTAGTTCGCCAAAGAAGTGTGAAAACCATTTTTTCAAATCTAATTTGTCGATGTAATTCACAATCCTGTGTTTGACCAGTACTCTCAAGGTACCGTTATACAGATAGAGAGCATTGGATGAAATTTTTGAGCTTGTTTATGCAATGCAATTAACGCCTGAATATCGTCTCAAAGTTAGTACAGGTGGACCTCAATGGTCTTGTGTTTTTTTAGTTTTCTTTTCTCATAAAAGTTTTTACCAATTGTACAAGTTCGCATACATATATTTTTTACAAGTTTTAATGAACTTATTCATTAATTTGTACATACATACATTTTCATTGATTCTGTTCATTACAAAAAGTGTCAATGAAAACCCATTCATTGATTTTATGAATGCATTTCATGGGATGTGTTTTAATGAATTTTTTCATTAATTTTTCATTGATTTTGTGAACATTTTTGGTTTCGTTTATTCAATTAATGCTCAAAAGCAAAATACTCTTTTAATAAATGTGAACATTTTCTTAGAAAACCTTTCCATGAGTGATTAATCTATACTCTTGGATTTTGGTTTAGCTCCTAGCATGCAGCTTGAATTTTTCGTTAATTCTAACTTCTGAAGCGTTTTCCGAAGAAAGGTACGAGTCACTGAAGGATTAATTTTTTTAAATGTATTTTCTAAGCAAGTTATAAAAGTAACTTTACTTAAATTTTTGCCATATTTTAATGCATGAGCATGTTACACTAACATACTTATATATTATATCTATGCAAATAATTTTCCAACTTGTACAATTGTTGCTGCTGCTGTTACTCTCGCTGTGCTGCTGCTGCTCTTCCTGATGATGATGACTAATATGACAATATAAGAAAAACAATTCTCCTTTCCTTGCACTATTCTAGATTTTTGCATAAACCCAACTTGGACGTTTCAGAATATAACTTTCAACACATGCACACACCAACGCAACGATTCACATACACGCAGCATGTCAAACATTGTTAGTATGAAAAATTTGCATAAAAATGAAAAACACATACTCTTTTGCATAGAATTCATCAGGGAGGACAAAGCAAGAGGAAGGAGTAAAAGAAATTTCGAAAAATTGCGCCAGCTTCATTTCCTTCATATGTAAGAGTACATGGGGGTATGTTTGTACATACTAGTTACATGTGCTTGCTTGAGTGCAGAGCTGCGATAAAATGCTATAAAATGAAAATAGACTTAATGACAGAGATTCTTCCCAACAACTTGATTGTGTTGAAAGAGAAGAAAAATAGTATTGCACAGTATTAGAACAACATAGCAGCAGCAGCAGCGGCAGCGGCAGCAGCGAGTGTTGTCATCTGGAATGAAGAAGCAAAATTAATTGAAAAGATTATGTATGTTGGCAACACAGTTTTCCGGATATATGTATATGTAAAATATTTAAATTTGCATTGTAAAATCTAAATAAACTGGAATTGTTGTTTCGTTCTGTTTCTGTCGTACAGAATTTATTTAAATCAAATTTCTAAATGAGCAAAGGCGAAAATCTAATGAACCGTTTAAGAATTTACTTAATTATATGCAAATTATGTAAATCATAGTTCAGCTAGCATGCTCAAAAAACTCGAAAGAGATATACTTAAATTGATTTATACAAAATTAATTTATGGTAATGCTCAGTTGCTTATTTCATGAAAATCAATTACCTATCAATCAAAATTTATAGGAAATTAGCAAATTACAGTTTCGTTGCATAATCTTAGGCATTTAATTCGATTTAACAGTAGATTTCTTTGACTTTATGTAAATGCTATTAGAGATATTTACTTAAATTTCAATAAAGTGATGATTGCATTTAGGTTTTAATTTTTTTTGCTCAGTGTATAACTTAAAAATGAGGGATTCACAATTAATGGCGTAACTTGTAATAAAGAACATCTGGCAATACTGTAACCAAGTACTATCATGTTTTAACTACGTCATGTAACTTTTGTTTTGTTTATGTATAACTTTGCCAAAGTGTAAACAGCATAACCTTTTTGCGCTACGTGCCAAATAAACAGCATTTGCTGAAAAATTTTGCTTTTCTTTTTTAATGCGAAAAAAATGATTCTGAAGTCATTGATTGCTGTTGGAAGTTTACGGAGTCGACGCTTTAAAAGTGGGGATTTTGGCATGAAAGACAAGGAACGCCCTGGCCAAGTGAAATGAAGATGAAGTATTGGAGATGTTTCTCGGCGAAAACTCGTTCCCAACGCAAGTGGAACTTGCAATATCATTGGGAGTTACTCAAGCAGTAATTTCCAAGCGGCTAAAATCTTTGGGATTTATTCAAAATGAAGGAAATTGGGTGCCATACGACTTGCAGCCGAGAGACGTCGAAAGGTGATGGTTCATGTCTGAAATGCTGCTTCAGTGCTATAAAAAAATTTGTTTTAGCATCAAATTATTAGTGGTGACGAAAAATGGATTCATTAACAATTCGAAGAGCATGAATGAAGTCGTGTGTAAAGCACGGGCAACCAGGAATATCAACGCCGAAGCAGAATATTCATAACGCCAAGCTAATTCTCTCTATTTGGTTGGATCATAAGGGTGTCATCTTTTATGAGCTGCTAAATCCTGGTGTATCGAAAACAATTGATTCGTTTGAAGAGAGCAATGGCCGTAAAACGACCAGGCACTAGACCGTAATGACAACGCGCGACCTCACTAGACCGGTTAATAATTATTTGGAAAATAGTGGATGGGAAATAAGTGGATGACTGTGGTGTAATGGTAGTACGTCGGAAAGTAAAAAACAATTTTTCTACACTGCCCCACCTCTTGACAGGCAATGACAACTCGACAAGAGTAAAAATTTTGCCTAAGAAAAGCTTTTCACTTCGCCGTTTGGATTCGGCATAAAACTGCAGTTCCCTTCCATTCATGTACAAATATAACACCCATAAGATGAGTGGATACGAAAAAGGTCGGCCTAAGCTCTCCATCGGCTGTTGAAGATAATCAAATTGATCTTAATGCAAAACTCGAAGACTTTGTCCAAAAAATAAACAAATTAATACAAAATGAAAAAATGCAAATGACCATAATGCCATTATTTTAGGCATTCTTTAAATTTATTATGCTATTTGATATTAAATATAATTTTTTTGGCTTTAAAATTTGTGGTTTTAGTATGACTTTGGCAGGTACTTTACAATTCTAAAATTAATTGCATGCTTTTAGGATTTGAAATATTATTCAGCAGAAATTTTTGGTTGTTTTTACATACTCGTATGTCCAAGTCTGTGGTCGCTGTGGCTTAGTGGTAGTGTGTTGGGCTGCTACGCAGAATGTCCGGGGTTCGAATCTCGGCACAGGCAAAATCAAAAAGTAGAAAAAAATAATTTTTCTACACGGCACCACCTCTTGGCAGGCAATGGCAAACCTACAAGAGTAAAAATTGCCATGTAAAGCTTTTCACTTCGCCGTTCGGATTCGGCATTAAACTGTAGGTCCCTTCCATTCATGTACAAATATAAAACGCACAACATGAGTGAATAAGAAAAAGCTCGGCCTAGGCCCTCCATGGGCTGTTGTGCCACTAAAAAGTAAATGTCCAAGTGTACACCAAATTCTGGGAACACAAAATGCTCCTTTAATGAACGGCTACTCATTTTATCCCGTAGCTTTTAGGACGCTAGCTTTTAAGAGAAATGGGGCTAACATTTACAACTTCTATTTCCAATCAAAAACATTGGCAATTCTAAGTAAATGGAGGGGAAAAGATTTTAAAGTCAGTTAGTCCAGTTGATTGTTTTAGGTTTTTATTTGGCCATTGAATTCACTGCAGCTTTTATGGTTTTACCGGGAACATCATAATAGTTAGTTAATATGATATGACTAAATGAAAACATTTGATGTACTTGCTAGATAAGTGGTCGCTGTGGCGTAGTGGTAGTGCGTTGGACTGCTACGCAGAGTGTCCGGGTTCGAATCTCGGCACAGGCAAAATGAAAAAGGAGAAAAAATAATATTTCTACACGGCACCACCTCTTGGCAGGCAATGGCAAACCTACAAGAGTAAAAATTGCTATGAAAAGCTTTTCACTTCGCCGTTCGGATTCGGCTTTAAACTGTAGGTCCCTTCCATTCATGTATAAATATAACACGCACAACATGAGTGGATGCGAAAAGCTCGACGTAGGCCCTCCATGGGCTGTTGTGCCATTAAAAGTAAGTAAGTAAAAGCTAGGTAAGGCTGGCATATTTATGCACACCCAAAATCCCACCTGCCTCCAAGTTCTGAAAAGGCATTTGCTTTTTGATTTCATAGTAAATGCCTCATATTTAATGCCTCCTACTTACATTCATATTAAATTCTAAACAAAAATTCATAGCGCACGTACCATATTACATATAATAACTCAAGCTTCGGCTTTTGCTGCTTTTGTGAAACAAAGAAAATATCTGCAAGTATTAAATATTTGCAGTCTTCTACACCACAATTCCCAGAATGCACTTTTTGTAATTATAACAAAACTAGCATACATTTGTGCTTTTGTTTTATTTTTCTTTCTTGTTTTTTGTTTTTTTTCTGCTTATCAGTCATGCATTCATATTAATTTTTCCGTTCTTTTGTCATTGGTTGACTTTAATTCTTGGTTTGAGCTTCCAGCTAAAAAACTATGTACCATAACCACACATACATATGTGAAGGGCATATGTACATACGTGCATAGATATTTATGTATGTATGTATATTCGTAATAAAGGATTATAAAGAAGGGAAAATAAATAATAATATTTGCAATACTTTTAGGCAATTTGTTCAATAACAACAAATGGGCAATAATTTGTTGTTTTGTTATTATAGCATGTATTTATTCGAAATTAAATCAATGTTTGCGTAAATGTAATTTTTAAAGTACTACTATTTATTATTAAAAATTTTAAATAATGATATGCTTTATCTCTTTATTGATAATTGGTTAAATTCGTACATACGAGTACATAATAACTGCGGTAACTGAATCCGGCTAAAATATTCTAGACACAGTGTGTGCTTCTTATAAAACGGAATGAGACGGTTTTTTTTTATGCACTCTGTTTTATAAATTTCTGCATTTATAGTGACTTTTGTAAAACATGATGGGGGCTTTGAACCGCAAGAGCAAATAGCCTGCCAAACCAGCATTTTCTGTCCAAACTTTTCCATTTCAGTTGCTTCCACTGAGTCATCAATAACAAGCCATCTATGCCCTTGGTGTAAAATTGTGGGCCTGGTAGAGATTTTGAGCTAAATTTTACAAGTTTCATCATATATAATGATTTAAAAATGATTACTGGTTTTGAACCGCGAGAGGAAATAGCCTGTCAAACCCGCTTTTCCATTTCATTTGCTCCCACTGAGTCATTAACATCAAGTCATCTATGCCTTTGGTAGAAAATTGTGGTCCTGATAGAGATTTAGAGTTAAATTTTACATAACTTTGAATGAAACATGAAACTTTTTTTTCCCAGAGAAAGGAAGTATAATTTTCTTCACCGCGTTTTGCCAACTACTTTTTATTTTTCGCGTTTTTTTTCTCGTAATTTTTATTTTTTTTATATGTCTGTAAATTATTTATTTTCTTTACTCTTTGTACCATTGTGACACGTGTACCCGTGTTTAGTCAAATCTCTAATATACATATGTACATTTATTTCAATTCATTAATCGTAGCCCATTTTTGTTACTAATTTTGGGTAAATTTTTACCCCTTTTACGGCCATTTTTTGATAAATCATCAATAAATCATAGTACCATGTTCTTTTCTCTCTTTTAATAGCACAACAGCACAATGGAGGCCCTAGGTCAAGCTTTCGCATCCACTCATGTTGTACTTGTTATATTTGTACATGGAAGGGGACCTACAGTTTTTTGTTATCCCGTATCTGAACGGCGAAGTGAAAAGCTTTTCTTAGGCAAATTTTTTACTCTTGTAGGTTTGTCATTGCCTGCCAAGAGAGTGGTGCCGTGTAGAAAAATTTATTTATGTAATTTATTCAATTTAATTTCATCTACCTTGCTGTGCCCTTACAGATTACAAGTTTACTTATAAAGGCACTAAGGTGCATAATTTGGTAATAAAAATTTATATGAGATCTTAATTATAATAGATCTATTTAGAGCTCTGATCAAGCTTAGTTTATCCCAATCGACCTCAATTTTAAGATCATTACAAATAGTAAGGCATCTAGAGATAGGATCATTGTGACCATAATTAGTTCTATGAACTTAGACGTAGAACAAACGATGTTTCCTTAGTGGTCTTGCTTGGAGCATGAAATGGAATTAGAGCCAGGAAATCGGATGAATCAATTCTTTAACAAATAGTGCGCTTGATAAGTTGAATCTAATAGAGAGCTTATGTATGTAAATTTCTCTTCGTTCGATGGCATGGAGTCGAACGCGAAATTTCGTCGAAGCGTGAATTTGGTAAAATTATTTTGAACTCTCTCGATTCGATTGATATCAATTTGGTAGATTAGGTGCCAGATAATTCTTGCATACTTAAGAACAGATCTAAACAGATCTAGTGAAGTGAAAATTGTTTTAAGTGTGAAAGCATCAACAAATTCTTTGGAGTTTGGCATTACGAAGCCTAATAGCGAATCAGCTTTAGAAATGCCATAGTCCCTATGGGTCGTAGAGGTGAGTTTGGAGTCAAAGTATACGCCAAGATCTTTAATTATGGGAGAAACCCTGAAAAATGCTTGAGTGTCATGATGATAATTAAATGACTTTGAGAAAACGTTATGAGCTTGCATTTAGAGAAATTCAACTGTATACAGTTGATGATGCACTAGGACATGAAGGAGTTAATGTCATTTTGAAATTTGATGCAGTCGGATAACTTCTTTATTGCTGCGTACATCTTCAAGTCACCGGCATATATCAAGACACTGTAATAACTGAAAACTTGGGCAACATCATTAATGATGTACTCCGGATGTGATACTCCAGATATCGCATGAATAGTGCAGGAATAACATCCATCAAGGATATCAACTTCTATCTATTCAAGTGAATACCTAATCTCTCCAATTGTATCAAGAGTATCTTGTACGGTTGACAATCAAATGCTTTCACAAAATCCATATAAAGAAAGTCTACTTGTTGGCCAAGTTCAACTTCATTAGTTTAAAAGTTCGAAAAAAAGTCTCTACAAGTAGATGGCTCGGTAAAGAAACCATGTTGAAATGTCGAAATTTTATTGTTAAATTCGTGGAAAAGGCGTTTGTTGACAATAGCATCAAGTATTTTCAGTATAATCGATAGCTTTACGATTAGACAGTAATTTTCAATAAAATTGCTTTTTCTCTTTTTGATTTTGCCTGTTTCGAGATTTGAACCCCGGACACTCTGCGTAGTAGGCCAACTACTAAGTTTTTTGCCGAATTTATGGACACGCGATGTCGTTAGGCCAATTTTCTGTGGGAAACTCCTGTTTCAGTGCACCAACTGTACACAGTGTTCTTGCAGACGTCCAGGTCGATACATAACATTTTCGTAATTAAAAAATGTACGAAACGAAATTTGTTCAGAATCAATATTTCAAAACTTACTCTATTTAAAAGCATTTTTAAATTTTTCTAATATTTATTTTCTGTAAGAAAATTAAGTCACAACAGTAAACAACTGTTTCTTTTCTATACAGTCCTTATGTATATTTTTATAGTATAAGATAATAGTTAATTACTTTTCTAAATTCACATTCTCACACTTTTCATGGTTACTTATCTATCAAATTTCAAAGTTTATTTTAAAGCGCATTACAGTAACTCATGTAAACAATAACTTAAAATTGCTATAAACCAAGCAATTTCTCTGCATTACTTTTTTCGTTGTTGTATAATATTTTATAATGGAATTGTTTATCGTAAAATGCTTGTTTACATTTTATAAACAGTTTTCAGCTGTAGTTGAAATAATTTATGACTTGAAGAGGAAATTATTGTTTAGTTTTTAGACGTTGTGTATGATGCATACAGTGCATGCTGAAAGTGAAACTCTATGCAGAAGTTTGTGTGTTTAAAGTGTTATGAAATCAAATTGCAGTATCTGTCTACACTTTACAGAATTACTGAGATTTATACAATTTTATCGATACTTTGTTTTTTATGAATTTGGTTTAAGAGTGTTTGGTTTCTTGATTCTGTTAACGGTCCCAATGCCATTACAATAAGTGAAACATTACATAATTGAAACCAGTTCGATGCCAAAATAGATTTACGAGTATGCGTTGCAGAAATAAAAATGTGTAGGTCGCTTTTTGGGGCAATAGATTCGCGCACCACTCAGCGGGAGATTTAAAGTTGTCATGGAAAATAATTTTACTTCGTCGTTCGTAAAACCGTTGGCCATTTCCAAACCGATATGCAAATATAATAGGGACAACATAAATAAAGACGAAAAGTTCGTCAAAAGTTCTCAACGAGATGCTAGGCTATACTTGTTTTTATTATTCTTGTCGTAATTTAGAACCTATGTTTATTTGAAAGATTTTTTTCATGCTTTGGAAGGTGAAATTTTATGTACATAGTTACTGAATAACTTCTATTCTACTCCTATCTAAGCTTAAGTTAAAAAGAGGACTGTGGATCAGGTCTACACTTTCACTGTGAGACTGTGGGCCCATTGTGACGGCCTTCATATTAGAGTGCCCAACGTTTTATAACTGGTCCGCTGGATCTGTTCTTAGTAAATTATTTAGTTCTCCATATGAATGCGTGATGATCCTATATCTCTGTTAGATCTGTAGAGAAACTCGACCCCATGCACTTAAGTTTTTTCTTCTCCAGTCTTAGACATTGACATATAGTAGAAGGCAAAATATCGATTTGCCATCTTCCTCGTCGTGATACGTTCTGCATAGTCCGCTTGTTGGAATTTGCCCATTCTGGAGTATTGGCGCAATCGATAAGAGCCTCGTACATTACATACCCGTAGCGCAAACTTGTTAAGCCCTAAAGATCTCTTGTTCTCCTCCTGTCTAACCTTGGCCATAAGATTTTTGAAATTTTGGAGTTGGTCCGGTTAGAATATGACCAGTTTGCCGCTGCGATAGTATACTCAATTCTCTTTTAATAGCTCATACAAAGGAGGTTGTACGAGTATTGTGCTGTCAGTGTCACTAATAATATCGGTATTTTTATGGCCGTCTCGCCATCAATATCGATAGATATGTCCGGGTACCCAACACCGAGAGACATATTGAGGTATCACAACCATGAAGCACGGGGTATAATATCTTAAATCTTTTTTATCTTCTTCCCCTTTACGCGTGGTTCTACTCGTATGTAGGCTGTGGATTTTTAATTCAGTTTTTCCCTTCGTTTTCAAAACGTGGACAATAGAATAAATAGTACATATCTTGCGCCGTTTATTTTCTCCGTTTTGCTACCGCGCTCTGTAATGTAGTTCTTAAAGAGCATCTTGGTGTCGTTGAAATTTAAATAGCGGGTGTGTGGTTATGATGTTATGATGCGTGCTCTTATACCACTAGTTCTACTCGGATCTTCCTTGTGTTCTGGACTTTTGTCTTTGGACGGCCGTCCTTGATTCTCACCTTGCTCTTTCAACGGTGCACCTCGAATATTGCCTAATATATTGCCTCGAATATTGACTAACTAGAAATTTGCCATTCGCTTGGCACCTTAATCTGGACAACTAGCACCTTTAGTTCTGCTTGAGAATGTCATTTCACATTGTATTTCAAAGTATTGAGCACATTATGGATCCTAGGTATCATGTACTTCTTACACCTATCATTTGTATCGTAAAAAAGCAGCCTATATGTTGTTTGAAGATAGTTGAACGATGCCGTACAAATTTAAGCGAATTTTCTCATCATATTCTGCTAAAGATCTGAAAATAGAATGATTTTTCCTCCATCGCTGATCACCGAAATGAATAAATTCTTCTATCATAATAATTGGATCTTTTACATTTAAAAGCCTCAAGGTATGATCTAAATAAAGAAAAGACAATGAAAATGGCTTACATTTTTCTTTAAACAACAATTAAAATGCAGAAAATTTTATATTTTACTCTTTTAGCATTTGCAAAAAGTTTATAGTTTGTAAAGAGTTGAAAATTAAAATAACAAGTTTGCTTCATTAGGAAGATTCTTTGTAAAACAAAACAGCGTTTGGTAAAAGTGGAATTTTTCATGGTTTAGGTTAAATATATTGTAAAATAGAATAAACATTTTTAAAAGGAAAAGAACATAGCAGAAAAGGTTTCTATTTTGTAAGTTTATAACAGGAACAATTTGATTTTCTTTTGTACCAAGAAGTATGCTATCATTTGTTGGAAAGCACAAAGTTGTGTTCATTTTTACTTTGTTTATAATCGTATGCTTAATTAAATTTGTTATTACGAGAGACAATATTACCTATGGTACCAAGGTTAAGGTTATATTCTGAGCTGCAGAAATAATTGCAGTGCCTAGAAGTATGCCGTTGTGGTCGCCGTGGCGTAGTAAATAGTTTGCTTGCTACGCAGAGTTTCCGGGGGTTCAAATCTCGGCACAGGCAAATATAAAAAAAGTAGAAAAAACTAATTTTCACCCCTCTCTCGGCAGGCAATGGCTTAAGAGAGGCTTTTCACTTCGCTGTTTGGATTTGGCATAAAACTGTATAACAATATAACATCCACATCATGAGTGGATGCGGAAAGCTCGGCCTAGGACCTCCAAGGGCTGTTGTGCCATTAAAGGATGAAGAATAAGTCTAAAAGTATGCTTCAATAGCAAATAAGGAAATAACACGAAATGTTTAAAAGTGTTTTCCCTAGCCACCAGGGAAAAGGAATTCTAAAATCAAATTTCTTATCAATGGATAGCATGGATTTTTAGATAAATTTTAAAGAAACATATTTAAAATTCTTGCTATATTAAGACGAGAAACAATAATTTGTAATTATTTCATTTCTTTGATCTATTGAGAGAGGTAATTTTAGTTACGATATCAAACCATTGAAACAAACTATGTATGTATATATAAGTATCTGTCAAGAGTGTTAGAATTTTCATTTCATAAAAAACACCTCACGTTAAACGGCGCCTCAAAGTATGCTATCTTTGTTTTAAGTGTCAACTATGACAAAATCTTGAAAGTTTTTAATTTATTAAATTATCTTTGAATCACTTTGTGTGTGTGTGTGCGTCTGTACTAACTATTTAAAACATTTCCATGCCGAATGCCAATCTTATCACCTTAGTAAATCTTCCTCCCTCCCGTCCACTCACTCTCTCCCCCTTACCACAATGCACCCAAACAGTATGCTATAGTATTTCAAATTTGACAATTTGTTTATATCTTTTGTTACAGTGCGCAGCTGTCGTACCGGCAAATCAGTACAAATGTCCGAGGCTGAAGTCCGTGGCCTATGCTTGAAATCGCGTGAAATCTTTCTGCAGCAACCAATCCTATTGGAACTGGAGGCGCCATTAATCATATGCGGTGATATACACGGCCAATATACAGATCTATTGCGTCTCTTCGAATACGGTGGCTTCCCGCCAGCAGCCAATTATTTATTTTTGGGTGATTATGTTGATCGAGGTAAACAATCATTGGAAACAATTTGTCTGCTTTTGGCATACAAAATTAAATATCCGGAAAATTTCTTCTTATTGCGTGGTAATCATGAATGCGCCAGTATTAATAGAATTTATGGTGAGTGATGAATAAAAGAATTTAATTGATGAGCTCCAAATCAAAATAAGGAGTGAGATCGAAAAAATCGGATAACTTTGAAAGACCACTGCTTTGAAACTGTTCATCTGAATGAAAAAATTAAAACAGTAGGCTTTGCGTTGGAGAAATTCTGATGAAATACAATCACATGTTTTTTGACTTGTGAACTTTCAGTTGAGAAAATTTCGAGAAAATCCGCAGTGGAGCCAGAATACCATTGCAAATAAGGCGAAAGTTGCCCAAAACACTGTCTCGATGATTCTTCAAAAATTTAATACAGACTTAACAATTGCTAGAAAATATGATTCTGGAAGGAAATGCGGTTTCGTGTCTCCACAAAACGCGAAGAAAGGCGTTGCTCTCTTAGAGAAGAATCCAGCGTTGTCTAATCGAAAATTGGCGGAAAAAGCGATTTGCAGTGAGTTTTTAGTTCGTAAAATTAAAAAAGATGCGGGTTTAAAATATACAAAGTGCAGTCAGTACCCGACAGGAACGATACTAAGAACTTGGTAGCCCAGAGCCGAGCTAAAAAGTTGAAGACAGATTTTTTCCAAAAATTCGATTGCTGTGTTATGGACGATGAAACATACGTGTTGTCTAAATTTTCTCAATTGGACAACAAAAGTCCAAGTTCCCGAAGAAGTTTCTGGTATGGCAAGCGATTTGTAGTTGTGGGCTAAGGAGTAAAAGTTTCGTAACAACTGGCCCTGTTAACGCCGAAACTTATGTGAAGGAGTGCTGCCCTTCATTAGAAAGCACAATGTATCTACTTTCTGTTCTGATGTAGCCTCCTCCCACTACAGTAAAGTAACCTTTAAATGGTTCGAAGACCAAAACATCAAATTGGTACCAAAAATCGTCAACCCACCAAATTGTCCAGAACTTCGGCCTATCGAGAGATATTGGGCTCTAGTGAAAATAACATTAACAGCAACAAACAAAGAAGCTAAATCCATGGAAGATTTTAGAAATAAGTGGAATGCTGCCGCCAAGAGAGTCTAAGAAATGACAGTAACGGCGCTAATGGCAGGCATACCGGAAAAGCTGTCCGAATTCTGTAAAAAACAACAAACAAATTAATTTTATTGATCATTTTATAAGAAATTTTCTTTTCAAAACTGTTTACATTTTTTTATTTGCATAAGGGATTTCAATGCTAGGACAATTTAAAGTTATCCGATTTTTCGATCTCACGGCTTACAATAAAAGTATATACAATAATTCAGTGTCGTTTGTTGCATTTTGATTTGGAGCTCCTCAAATGAAAATATATTTTTATCAAATGTTATTATTGCTTTCTTCTTCTCTACCCTCCGTCCACCACAGGCTTCTATGACGAATGCAAACGACGTTACAACGTTAAATTGTGGAAAACATTTACAGACTGTTTCAATTGCCTACCCGTCGCTGCTATTATCGATGAGAAAATCTTCTGTTGCCATGGTGGTCTGAGTCCAGATTTGCAGGGCATGGAACAGATTCGCCGCTTAATGCGTCCAACAGATGTGCCCGATACTGGACTGTTGTGTGACTTGCTATGGAGTGATCCAGATAAAGATGTACAGGGTTGGGGTGAAAACGATCGCGGTGTTAGTTTTACGTTTGGTGTAGACGTGGTATCGAAGTTCTTGCATCGGCATGAATTGGATTTAATATGCCGAGCACATCAAGTGAGTACAAGCGGAGGTGTTGAAATATTGCAAATGGGGAAAGTATTTATAAACATATTCGTGTGTACTTGTACTTTTAATTTAGGTTGTAGAAGATGGCTACGAGTTCTTTGCGCGTCGTCAATTGGTAACATTATTCTCGGCGCCAAATTATTGTGGTGAATTCGATAATGCCGGTGGCATGATGACGGTGGATGATACACTAATGTGCTCATTCCAGGTAGGGAGAAATTTAATTAAAATTCTACTAAATGATATGAATGAATGAAACTAACTTTCTTTGATTTTCTTCGTTGGTGCTTGCTTTGTAGATCTTAAAACCATCCGAAAAGAAGGCTAAATATTTGTATAGTGGCATGAATTCATCTCGGCCGACCACACCACAGCGTAATGCCCCATTAATAGCATCGAATAAAAAGAAATAATATATCCATCCACTTCCATTTCCTTAAAAGTTAATTAATTATTATATTAAATTAAAATTCGATAATATACAACAACAACCACAACAACAAAAGGCAAATACAATTTCAAACAACAATAACAGCAGCAAAACTAATAACAAAATAAAAAAACAACAAAAATAATAATAACCTAAATTTAAATAAACAAGCAAACAAATAAAAATTAGAGAAAGAAGCAGGACTATATTAAAAAAGAAAAAAAAAGCAAAACAGTTATCAATAAAGATATATAATACAAATATAAATTAAAAACCTTTTTCCTTTTAAATTTGAAGGAGTTTTGTTAATTGTTTATAAACTTGATTGAAAACAAAATAAAATAAATTATTGTATTATACATTTACATGGATATATGCAAAAGTAAAAAAAAAAGTAAAAAAGGGAAGAAATATGTAAACAGAAACAAACAAAGAAAGCATAGCTGGAAATATTATTTTACCTAAATACCTACATTTTATTTTTTAGGTTTTCCTTTTGAACGAAAAATTTTTAGCCTTTTTTAATGTAATGTATTTACTACATACATACACATGCATGCATATGCGTCATTAATTTATGTGTGTGTGTGTGTGTGTTTAAGCAATGAATTTATAAATAACTAATGAAACGATAAATAAAGAAATAAACAAATTAATTTAATTAAATTTCTTTTTTGAAAAAAAAAGCTAATAATAATAATTTCAAGAATTAAACCATAAACAAACATTTTAATAAAACGGAAAACAACAATCTTAAACTATTGGCAGCAATTAGTATTAGTATTTAAAACAGACATACATACGTATATAATATATATTTATAAAATCAAGTTACTAATACATTCATACATACAATATACATACATGTAAACATATAAATAAATATGTAATATATTTATTTATTAAAATTCATAGAGTATCAATTAACAATAAAATATAAATGCATGCAGGTAATAAGGAATGGGGAGTGTACACGAAAAAACTAAAACACCCGAAAAAAGGAATTCTTTCAAAACAGCAATATTTTTTCCAAAATAAATTTTGTGTTGTTTTTCTTAAATGTCGTGTTTATAACTTCTAAAAAAAAGTTGTCTATTATTCGTCCTTATTTTTTTCGTTTCATAACTATAACATATAATTCAAAAAATCGCATTAAAGTGAAAAGGTGTGTTTCGTGCCATAAGTTTTTTACTAATTAATAATAAAATTAAATATTTAAGTAAAGTTAACCAAACAAAATTCTAGCTTGAAAAAAAAC
The DNA here is from genome assembly GCA_958295655.1 of Palloptera scutellata. Lineage (NCBI taxonomy): Eukaryota > Metazoa > Arthropoda > Insecta > Diptera > Pallopteridae > Palloptera > Palloptera scutellata. The sequence goes on along the minus strand of OY282449.1, from coordinate 94,746,598 downwards.
AAAAAAATAAGTCGAAGCAGGAAAGTAATTTATAATTTTATTTCGATTCCGTACGAATATGACACAGAAAGACGAGGCGGTCCGAAACGAAAGCTTTCCGTGCGTTAACGTCAGAAAATTATAAGAACAGCCAGTAATTCCACACTGAGGTGCACATATGAGCGGTTTTAGAGGGGTTTGCCGTCTGAAACTTAAAACAGCACCTTGATTGCTAAGCTCGAGTTAACTAAGAATAATATGCGAACAAATTGGTCTCAGCTATGGTATATTATTTACTATCTGAATCCTTTCTGTCTTTTTTTTTTCTTGATATATAATTTTTTCTGGCGAGAAAATATGGAATTTAAATGGTCCTAATGGTCCTACAAACAGTATTGGCGTGATCTCTGAAAAGAATCATAAAATTTTTCTCAGAGGAATTTCAGTGTTGGTTCGCTAATTGAATGGTTTGCGTTTTCTGCAGATAGTGTGCAGGAGTACTACTTATTTGGCCGCCTCAACTACTGGTGTATTGTAGTTGTGTCCTCAAAAATGAAGAGCAGCGATTACATTAAAGAGCTCAAGTATAGTCTGCCTCGTTTTATTGAACAAAATTCTGCAAAACAGTGGACCTTTCAGCAGGACAGTGCAGCAATTACACAAGCAAAGAAACAAAATCGTGACTGCATTCAATTTCCCTGTTTTGGACTGGCCAGCCTGCTCTCCTCCGACTTAAACCCTATAGTAAATATTTAGGGCTTTTTGACAAGAGCAATTTATGCACAAAATCGCCAATACAACAGTGTAGCTGAGCTCAAAAGCTAAATTATGAGGGAAGCTAGAGACGGAAATTGAATAAAACACCTTTCGAATTCTAGACACACGAGACTATTTGAATGTATTCAAGAGCAAGGAGGTTTAACGAGCTATTAAAAATTGATTTTGTAAAATGTTAAAAAAACCATCAAATTTTTCAGGACCTAAATTCACAATTGAGTGCTACATATATGAAACGAAAAAATAAGAGCGAATAATACTAGATAACTTGCAATCTTATAACCTGATTTTCTAATCAATCAAAAAGTGAGAATATTTTCTAAGTAAATTTTTTTTTTTTTTTACTGTGTGTTTAAAAACTTTTTATGATTTTATGACATGGTTATGCAACACAGATCATACTTCTTGATTTATGTCCCCAGTGGCAACAAAAGTTTCACTTCTTTTTCCATAAGTGCATGTAGCCTTCCAAATCAAAATTTTTTGTGAAATTTGGACTGAACTTTGAACGAACTTGGCCTGTAGCTTGGGCTGTATATAATTATTGTCCAGGCAATTGCTGAAAGTCACCTTTCACGTAGGTTTCAACATCCATGATGCAGCATTTAAATTTTGTAAGGAAACGTTAATCCAACATTCTCTCTAGAGTTCTGGCTTATTTTGCACCTTATATTATTTACAATGAGAATTTTGTTTTAACATAACTTTTTTAAATTCCAAGTTTTAAATCAGTACCGAGGACAGATGCATTTGCACTTCTCCCTTTAAGTGGGCTTTAACTAAACCAGCAAGTTTTTTTTCTCCACTGGACAACGTTTTCTGCCGCAGAACCTTTAACTCTCTCAACATAGAGATTCTCTTTATACTTTTAAATGGTCCGTTTTACCGTTGCAATGCTGACACCCACTTGGTTTGCATCTTATGTCCATGAAGCGTTTTCATATAAAATGTGCAACAAATTTTTTGTCGCCTAAGCTCTGTTTTCGCCATTTCGCTTAAAAAATTTTCTCATATTAAAAATGAAATCACAACAACTTGTGGATATCTAGTCTTTTGAAAAACTCAAAGCCTACTCTAATCGCATGTATTTGATTTTTTTTTTTTTTATTAAGTAAAAGCAAATATACAATTTTCGAGTACCGCTCCTTACGTACGAAATTGCAGTTCTCATTCTACTGTTTTTGTGTATTTTAATTTTTATGTATCAAAATCTGTAGTCAATGCTTATAATATATATTTTTTGTAAGAATATCCAGCAAATTTTTTATGCTCGTATTTTATTGAAATATTTGCTACATATTACATTGAATATTAAATATACAAATTTAAGTTTAACTTGCATATTTTTGTTGAAAAATATGCTTCGGATAAAATTATATATTAAAAGAATCATTTTCAGAAGTTAAACATTTAACTCTCTCTCTCTGCCGTACTTAGAGCATAAACTACTTGAGTTATGAACATTTTACGCATCTACTCCTTAATGGTTTTTGTTCTTTGAAGTATGAATGTATGAATTGTTTGTATTAAATTTCCAACAACCACTTATCAGCTCTGCTTTTTGAAAGATAGATGAGCCAAGTGAGGTGCACATAAGTACATAAAGTTGATCCACACTGCATACAAAGTTATTTCTTATATGTACTTTTATATTACTTATTTCTACTTGAAAAGGAGGAAAGTGATGTTTATCAAACTTTTTATAATCTGCTAGATATGCTCTTCCGATTAGAAAAAAAATTCATTGTAAATGAGTAATTTATGATACGGCAGTAAGTTTTCTCTGTTTCTTTTCTTATTTTAGCTTGTTATTGTTTTTTGTAATTAAGTAATACTCTTTGTTTTTTTATTAAATTTAGCGTTCTTTTTGCAAGGCAACTTCGTTTAGCTTTCCAAATTTAATATGATTTCTATCAGCTGAACTAAGTTGAAGTTATCAACTACGTACGCCTACGTTCTGATTAAAATGGTCTTTTGTTTTTTTAAATTTAAATGTTATATTTCCTCAATTACTACTATATTTAGTATTAATAATTATAATCTTAGATAAGCATTTGCATATACAATATAAGAAAAAAGAAGATATTTGCTTTTCTCTTTTTGTGTTGTATACATTTCCGATTTGCTTTTAAAAGCCTATGAATATTTTAATATAATATTTTTCATTGTATCAAATGTGTCAAAACACTACAGCTCAATATAGTATTCTAAAGAAAATTTATTTGGAAATTCGGTTAAAGATATTACAGCTCAGATCTAATTATGCTATGTGAAGCTTCCTTTCACTTCAAAATTAATTTTTATATTGTGTTATACGGTATGTTTTTTTAGTTTTACTTAAATTTGATAAGTAAAATAACTTTAGTTTTACTCGTACTTACCATAGTTCAAATGTCTGATCTTGTTTTCAACAATATTTAGTATTTCTAAAGTAAATGAAGACGATGATGTGACATCTCTCGACCGGGGATCGTGACACATTAGTTCAACCTACGCATATAGATTTTATAGATTAAGCAGATTTATCAGCTGTAGAGTTAAGAGTGTCGGGAAAACTATCAGCGTAATTAACCCGCAAAGCCTGTTATCATACAGGTAATCCATATCTCTCTGCTTTCAGAGATTTGAAGCATCGAGTACTTTAATATCAGTCAAGTCTTATAGACAATCAAAGACATACGTAGATCAGTAGGTGGGTGCATTTCCGTACGTGAATAAATAAAGGTCCCCAGCCCCAGCAATGGAGGCTTTTTGCATTTCTTTAAAGTTAAAAGGTATATTTACACCAAGTTCTTTGCAAAAATGTCAACCCGTGCCGTTTAGGCCATGTGAAAATGGAATGAATGTGCCTGAAACTGCTTTTCATTTTATTCAAAGTGAGCCAAGTACCGAACGTGGTAAAATACTTATGTGTGATTTTTCACTGTAACTTTAAAAGTGATTAATTTTGGCTCTATCTTCCGTTTGCTAAAATATGAAAACCTTTTGTAGATGAAGGAGAAATTCAATTCACACAGACATCCTCCAAGTACAGAAGTAAATATTAGCACTGGTTTTTCTTTATAAATAAATCATTTTATGTTAAAAAAAGTGAAAGTTCTTCCATGCTGGTTCAATTTCTTTACTATGGCGAAACTATGTTCAAAATTAATTTATGCAGTTTAAAGTACAGACCGACCGAAACCGCTATTTTTATTTCGGCCGAAACCGAAACCGAAATTTTTCCACAAAATTTAAAACATATATGCAATAAAGTAGTATCAATGGAATAGATTATAGTAATTTTAAACTGCTATTTATTGTTGAAACTTTTTTCCTAATCCCAAAACAAACTTTAAAGATAAATACAAATTAACGAATAGTTTGACCAAGGGGAACAAAAAGCCCACATATATTATAGTATAGGAATTCGAATACAAAGGAAAATATATTTTATATATTTAAATAACATTGCAAATGTTTTTGTACGACTGAATCAGTACATTTTTAGATACAGTTTTTGCTTCTTTCAGACTTAGTGTCAGTATTAAAAAACTAAATTAAATTGACTTTAAAAATAACAAAATAATAAAATAATTCAATACCGTTTTTGAGGTACAAAGAGTATTTTATATTAACATTAGTTCGATATTCAAAATTTCAAAGTTTTATATTATAGTGCGAAAAAAAAGAATTTTTCTGCATTTGCTCCTATTAAATTGCTACGATGATCTGAATAAAGTTGACCAGCAGTACTAAAAAGTTGTTCACTTGCCACCGTCGATAAATATGCGGATAAATATGTGGTAATTGCTGGTCTTACAGTTTGAAAAGGACTTGAATTCCAATACTCAAAAATATTAACTTACCTGAAGCATATTCTACTTCAACAGCAGACGCATCATGAGCTTCCCATAACATTTTACTTGATATGTTACTGGTTTTTGAACCCAAAGATTCATTTTAATTTCTTGAACATATAATAGGATCCTAGCCATTCAAAAAAATTTGAAATCTTTGCCACTGCCTTATCAGTTTCAGATTTTGTGAGATACTTGTTTTTGAACCTTCCATCTAGTAAGGTTGCAATGACCAGATTGATGTCATTTTTAATATTCAAGTATCTGTTGTTCAAAAGATAATGAGATCCGTTTTCATTTTTTTAACGCTAATATCTGTGTTGGCATAATTTTTGGAAAGTTTCAAGTTTAGCATCGAGATCATTGGGATGATAACCGATACGCATCCGTCTGCCGCAGAAAGGTCAAGTGTTGCCACGAAAAGTATTTTAAAGCTTCAACCATATCGTTTATCAGCTTCCATTCCTGTATATTTGGTGAAATTATGCCGCAATGTTCTACAGAGTACAGGTTGATGGCATTTTTGTTGTTCTAATATGAGATAAGTGCTGTTCCAGCGAATGGTTATATCTTGAATTAGTGCATGTTTAGGCAAATTACATGTCGTCTATTGGCATTTTATTAAATTTCGACATGCTTGCTCGCTGTCCTTAAAATGTCCCACAACTTTTCTGCATTTTTTTATAAAGTTGTAAATTTTTTCATCTTTAAAAATTGCATCATGAATAACTAATTGTAATTTATGTGCCGTACTACTGTGGGCAAAAGATAGTAAGACTTTGTTCATAATTTAAAATTTTTTTATTCATTCTTCCAAATCTATTTCGTCCCCTTCAAAGTAATCCTCCCCGGCCCCAATACACTTGTGCCAACGATAGCCTTCAATGCGCTTAGCGATTCATGTTTAATGTCTTCAATTGACTCAAAACGGTGTCCACGAAGCGGTTTTTTGAGTTTAGAAAATAGCCAAAAGTCACACGGTGCTAAGTCAGGCGAATAGGGTGGTTGCGGAACGATATCAGTCTATCAGAATTTTTGGCAAAATGGTCTCGTAAAACCAATGCAGTGATTTTGGAACCAATCGTGCATTCACTCTTCTTAGGACCAACTGATGTTTTCAAATGGTTTTCACTGATCCTTCCTATATTCCAACGATGCCAGTAAGGTCTCTGACTGTTAATCGTCGATTCTCGAGCACCAATTCCTTGATTTTATTGACGTGTTGATCATCAGTTGATGTTGATGGCCGTCCTGGACGTGGTTCGTCGTCAACGCGTTCTCGACCATCTTTGAACAATTTGTACCAATCAAAAACACTTGCTCGCGACATACAATTATCACCGAAGGCCTTTTGCAACATTCTGAACGTTTCGGCTCCAGAGATTTGATTCCGCAAGTGTCAATCGCACGAAAAGGAAGGAGTGACAAAATCCAAAAAAAAGAAAAAAAAACCCGAGTCGTCCCAGCTAACACTTGAAGGTATACTTTCTTCTTCAAACAAATGGCCAGATGATTATCCAATATCAAAAAGAATTGACCAGGCAATTATGAATTTGTTAGTAGTTGACCTGTTGCCGTATAATTTAATTCAGGGCGAAGCATTTAAAAAATTAAACTTTGCTGATCCGGAAAAACCATCAAGATATAATTTAAAATCAGAAAAGTATTTTTACACAAAACTGATGTCGGCTACATATGATATTATCAGAAGCAAAGTTGGTGAATTATTAGAAAAAGCTGAATAGGTAAGCTTCACCACTGATATTTGGACAAATCCCACAAACTCATGCTCCTTATTACTTAAGCTTTACGGCTCATTTTATTGTAAAGTCAAACCGTCTCAAAGTCGTCTTAGCTACCACTGTCATGGATCAGAACCACACGGGTGTTAACATAGCCGAAAAACGTTTGGAAGTCATAAATGGGTTTAACATAGGAGAAAAAATGCATTTGGCTGTAACCGACAACGCTGAAAATATGGTCAGTGGAGTTAAAATCGCAAATTTGGAATTTCTCGGATAAAGTATAGTATGTCCCTTTTGAACTTACTAAAGGGCAATCGCGAAATCGCTTGCAACTTCCATAAAAAGCATGAAGAAGAAAGAGTGTCATAAAGTTTTGGATGGCGGCTGCACTTTTTAAAAGTGAAAATTAAACTTTTTAATTTACATACAACACAGATTTTGTGCACTTGGTGATTGAGACCGCTTGACTAGGTTTGTGCTGCTATCCCGCAAGAGCTAGTAGGAGCTCTTGTTGCTGCTCTTCGGCATTCCTCCTATGCGAGAATGCATTTTGCAAATATTTTTTTTTTTTATTTAATTGGTAAAATTATTTAAAAAGTATACACAATGTACTTGATAGCTCAAGTATAGGATTTCGATATCTAAAGTAAAAAACCAAAAATACAGATGAAAAATTTGTGATTTAAGTACTAATGTGCAAACACAACACAATTTTCAGTAGATTTTCGACTGTATGGAGCAGTAATTAACCGATGACTGAATCAATTTCTTCCTTAGGGTGCTGGGTGGTTAGCGTAACACTTATCTTTAATGGCACCCACATATAATTAGTCCATCGCACCATCCTGCTCGAACCAAATGTTGTCTAAGTCCAACCAAATATTCATATCTTCGAAAATAGGCCACAAATGATCAGTTATAATTATGCTGCAACGAATCTTCCCTCCTCATTGCACTGTAGTACTACGAGAATATGTTGATTTATCCAATAAAGAAGCTGTTACATAGACACTTTTCACAAATTGATCTCCAAATTGCGTAGAAGGTACTTTTCTCCTACCGAATTTTGAATGTAATTTTCTTCGGTAGAAGATTCACCATATTGCAAGTAAAGTTTTAGTATTTCCCAACGTTGTTCAAGCGTATTTCGATAAATTTCGCTAACCGTAAATATAATAATATAATAATATAAAACTAATTTTCCGTCATAGTAAGAATGACATTAAAGCTGCACACTCAAAGTCACCAGTAGTTCAAATTTCAAATGTTAGATGGGCCACCCTTTATACGGTGACATTCAAAACTGATAACAACGTATAATATTTATGGGAAGATATTATCCTATTTCGCTGTAGGTGCAAAAATAAGTGATGTATTCATATATGTATAGGGTTGACCAAATGAGGCGCAGGAAAGTAAACGAAAATTAAAACTATAAAATCTTATTTTTGAATGAAGCTGGGCACTTTATTTTGAAGGTTCATCAATGCCAGTTATGTATGGAAAATAATATCACTCAAATGTTCACCACGGCTAGTTTTACATACGTCGATTCGATGTTCAAAATTTTTGATGACATCTTCCAATACGGACGTTTGTATGGCATTTATCTCGGTAATGATGTTGTTTCTTAGGTCCTGAATATTGACTGACTTATCTACGTAGACTTTGCTTTTCAAAAATCCCCATAAAAAGAAGTCCAATGGTGTTAAATCGCATGATCTTGCAGGCCAATTCACATTTCCTCTACGCGAAATTAAGCGATTTTCGAAAAAACCTTGCAATTCGTCGAAGTGCGCGAAAAGTGTTTTTTATTTTTTCACCATTTTTGAAGTGTTCTTTAATAAGTTTAATGCGGTCTTTAATCGAATACGACTCCATAGAGATAAATGGCAAACATACAACTAATAAAATGACATAAAGATGACAGAAAACAATCATGGCGTCCCAGTCAAATTGACGTTTACTTTCCTGCGCCTAATTTGGTCAACCCATTACAAATGTATCTACGTTTTTTTTTTTTTATTAATTTCCAATAGTATGTGTACATCTGTCTACATATGATAATTCATATACAACACTTAATACATTTCCTCACAGCAATTATTTGGATTTTAGTCAATACATTGATCAGTATCAATATATCGTTTATCTAGTAATTTTTGGATTTTCATTCTACTTTGTTAGATTAAATCTATTGGTCTTGTTTTTTTCAGTCTTCGCGGTTGTTCGATTTCTCTATTTGGTAATTGCGATACTTCACTGTTGATATGTTGTTTTACTGTTTCGTGGTGTTTTTTACTGTAGTTTGAAATTTCAGTGGTGATTGTAGGTATTTTTAAATCATGATGAATGTTATTGTTTGTGATGTACCAGTCCGCGTTTGCTATGCATCTTAGTATTGATGATTGTTGACGTTGTATTTTTAAAATATTGCTTTTCTTTGCTGTTCCCCATAGTTGCAGCCCATATGTCCATATAGGTTTTATTATTGATTTGTATATTAGTATTTTGTTGTGTAGATTTAAACTAGACTTTCTGTTCAGTAGCCAGTATAACTCCCGAAATTTCATTTTCATTTGCTCACCTTTTTTTTCTATATGATAGTTCCAAGTTCGCTGTGGCGTAGTGGTAGTGTGTTGGGCTGCTACGCAGAATGTCCGGGGTTCGAATCTCGGCACAGGCAAAATCAAAAAATAATATTTCTACACGGCACCACCTCTTGGCAGGCAATGGCAAACCTACAAGAGTAAAAATTGCCATGTAAAGCTTTGCACTTCGCCGTTCGGATTCGGCATTAAACTGTAGGTCCCTTCCATTCATGTACAAATATAAAACGCACAACATGAGTGGATGCGAAAAAGCTCGGCCTAGGCCCTCCATGGGCTGTTGTGCCACTAAAAGTAAGTAAGTAAGTATACTCCCAAATATTTAGCGACGGTGTCAATCCTAACATTTGTTCCATTAATTTTAATGGGTTGAGGATTAATAATTTTTCTCGTTGTATATATAACTTGAACAGATTTTTGTTCATTTACTTTTATGTGCCATTTGCTGAACCAGTTAGTGATTTCATCAATATTTTCTTGTAGTGTTGCTGTTGCAGTTGTAATATTTTGGTGTGATGCCAAGATTACTGTGTCATCTGCAAATGTAGCTATAAGTGAATTTCTGCTGGTAGGCTGTGGTATATCTGCTGTATAAAGGGTATATAAAATTGGTCCTAGTACACTTCCTTGCGGGATGCCAGCTGTAATTTTTCGTAGTGTGGATATTTCAGTTTTGTGTCTCACATAGAAGTGACGGTCTGAGAGATAGCTTTTTATCAATTGGTACAAGCATTCTGGTAATATTCTTTTGAGTTTGTAGAGAAGTCCTTTAATCCAAACTTTATCAAACGCTTTTTCTACATCGAGATAGATCCCAGTGCAAAATTGTTTTCTCTCTAAATCCGTGAGAATTTTATGCGTTACTCTATGCACCTGCTGGATTGTGGAGTGTTTGCAGCGAAAGCCAAACTGATGATCTGGTATTGCGTGAGTTCTTTGTAAAATTGGTTGTAGTCTGTCATATATGAGTTTTTCCATTATTTTTGATAGTGTTGGTAAAATGCTGATTGGCCTATATGATGATGCTTGTGTGGCATCTTTACCTGGTTTCTGTATTGGAATTATCTCTGCCACTTTCCATAGTTTGGGGTAGTATTTTAGTCTGAGCATTGCATTCATTGTGTTTCGAAGGTATTGTAGCGCTTTTAACGGAAGTTCTTTGAGCATTTTGGCTGTTATATTGTCGTAACCTGGTGCTTTCTTGTGGCTTATTCTTTTTTTAATGCAAGTTTCAATTTCATGTACTCTTATATATTGAGTGTTGTATTCAATTGTTTGATGCGTTTCTTCAATTTCATTTAGTGGGCTTGTTAATGAGTCGTTTGAGAATATTTTTTCGTAGTAGGCAGCAATTGTTGCTGCTTTTTCCTCATTAGATCTAGCCCAAGTGCCATTTCCTTTTTTTAAAGGCGGCTGGTGAAAAATTTTGTGAGTAATTTTGTGTGTTAGATTACTAAGATATTTTTTAATTTTTTTATTTTCGTTTTCTATTAATGCTTTTTTCAGGTTTTTAACAGCTTCGTTGTATTTTGTTTTATCACTTGGTAGCCTTGTAATTTGTCATATTTTTCGTAATTTCCTTTTGCTTTTAATTAGATTTCGAACGGATTGTGGCAAGTTTAATTTATCCGTTGCTAATGTTGGGGCCGGTGTTGATGTTATAGCAGCCTTAGTTAAGGTTTCGTTTAAGAATAGCAAGGCACTTTCGATTTCATCTTCATTTTTCAATGGAATATTCAATTCAAGGTTTGCTACTATATTTTCTTTGTACGTATCCCAGCATGTATTTCGATTATGTAGATTGTTTTCATTTACAGTTTTGGTGACCATCGTGTTATATTCAACAAGTATTGGAGAATGGTCAGATGAAAGTTCAAACAACGATTTTATTTTTAGTGCATCTTTTTTTAAATTTTTGATAATGCAAAAATCAATTAAATCTGGTATTTTATTTGAATCGCTAGGCCAATAGGTTGGTTCACCTGTACTTAGGAATTTAGCGTTGCTGTTTTGGATTGCTTTATACAAACTTTTACCTTTTTTATTAGTTAACCTGGATCCCCAGAGAGTATTTTTTGCATTTAGGTCCCCACCTATGAGATATCTATTTCCCACTGATCGAAAATAACTGACATATTGGTCAGTTGATATTGAATGTTTTGGGGGGCAATATATTGCTGACACTGTTATGGGTCCATTTTCATCTTTTATTTGAATGTTTGTTGCTTGTATATGTTCAGTTTTATATGCATTTAATTCGATACAATTGATTTTTTGCCGTATAATAATTGCTGTTCCACCATGGCCTGTGCCATCTGGATGATTAGTATTATAAATTGTGTACCCAGGTATTCTAAGGAAGTGCTTTTCCGCGTAATGAGTCTCAGAAATTATTGCAATATCTATGTTATTTTTCATTAGGAAAATTTTAAGTTCTAGTGAGTGGTTAAACATACCGTTTGCATTCCATTCTACCACTTTTAGGCCGCTATACATTACGGCAACTAAGCTTGGTCACAAGCATTGTTACAGCTTCCATCATCTTGGCAACTTGTTGAATCAATGACATCATCATTTCCTTAAGTTCATTAAGATTATGTTGTTGATTTAGTGTTGTACAGGCAACATCAATGTTAGCTGCTGGAATTGTGTGGTTCAATAGATTTGGCCTTGCTGCATCAACGTAGCTTCTATCTGCTGGGAATGGGTGGCTCGGGAGATTTCGTCTTGCTGCATCAGCGTAGCTTATACCTTCTTGTATTTCTGCCGGTTTTGGTAGTTCATTGTTTATATGTGTTTTTTCACGTAGAGGTGGAAAGCGTTTTATTTTTAAAGTTTTGTATACTTGACATCCCTTATAATTAGCTGTGTGTTCACCACCACATAAAGCGCATTTGGCATTTTGAGCCCCTTTACTTAACTGGCAATCGATTGTTTTATGTTTTCCAGCACATTTGACGCATACTGGATCTCTTTTGCAATAATTTTTTGTGTGGCCATATCTCTGGCAGTTACTGCATTGTGATATAATTCTCCTTGGGTACGGAGCTTCAAAATTTATCTTTGTATGCAGAAGAGTATCTATTTTGTATATTTCTTTATTATTTTTATTTGGTAAGAGTTCCACATAAAACATTGGTAATGGTTTTTTAGTATTTTTTTGCTGCATATTATGAATATGGGCTACTTCATGACCTTTCTCTTTTAATTTAAGTTTTATATCTTCAGTATCAACCGAATAGTGCATGTTTCTTAACACGACTCTGAAGTTACGTTCTTCTTTCGGCTTGAATGTGTAAAATTTCGTATTTTTTTCAGTAAGCACTTTTACTGACGCTCTATTGCTATCCGAGTCTGCTACTTGCACTCTGACTTCATTATTAACAAGAGATTGAAGTACAAATTTTTCCCCAATTGTATCTTTTGCGCATCTGTTAGGACCTTTATTTGTTCTACTCCTTCAATAAAGATAGGTGGTTTATTTGGTTTAGGTGCTTTTTGGTTCATTTGCTGATTTTCAGGGTTTGCTTCATCATTACCATCATCGGTCGAAAGAATTTCAAATCTATTTATTCTACTTGCTACTAGGGGCTTACTAAGCCAATAATTTAAAGTTGTTTGACTAGTATTTGTGTTTTTTTTTAGAGGTTTTATCTGAACTTTGCGTTAAATTATTGTTTATTTTACTTACTCCGGTATTTTTAACTTGTTTGTTACTTTGAGGCGTGTTGCAACTTTCAGCAGTTTTTATAGATTGGCTATTCTTAGACTTTGGAGTGTCTGTTGGTTTTAATATTTTAGCTGGTGTTGTTGTTGTGGATATCGCAACAGATACAGATGGTTTATTATTTATAATACTTGTTGCTATCGCTGATGATGAACTATTTGATGCTTTAGTTGTTGTTGTAACAGCCGTAGAAATTGCACTAGATACGATAATTTTAACAGTGTTAGTTGTTTCAGTATTTCTATTAGAGGTACAAGCTGTAGTTGTGATAGTATTAATTGGTGGAGTGGTGAGATTAATAGTATTTTTAGTATTTATTGGTATTTCAATTTGTTGGGACTCATGTTGATTTGGTATAGTTGTAGATGTATGAGCGGATGTTTCATAACATGTTGCTAGACTTTGATGTTGAGATGCATTATGGTTTGCTGCTGCGTGCATATTGTTTGTATTTGTGCTCTTTTTTTGTTTTTGCATATTTTGTGTTGATTTGAGGAGAGCAGTATCCGTTATTAATTGTTGGTGTTTCGTATGTGGCGTTACTGGCGTTGTGCATTGTTCTGCCCATGAGAGCTCGCTCGCTGCAGGGGTATTGTTGGTAGGATTCTCGATATCGCCAAGTTTTAAGACTGATGTTCGGGTTTGAGTCTGTGTTTGTGACGCTATGAGAGCACCTCGATTGCTCTCGATTATCGGCTGAGTTTGAGTGTTAGGCTTATTTGCTTGACTTGTGTGGGTTCCTTCCTTTTGAATTTGTTCTTTGGTAGTTAGTATGTCATGTTGATTGACGCTGTTTCCGTTATCTGTGGATGGATAATTTTTTTATTCTAAAGTGATCGTTTTTGATCGGGTTTTAATTGGATTTATTTGTGTTTTCTTTTCCATTGCTTATGTTTAATATGCATTGCAATTTACTCTTCTATTACCCAATACGGTAAATCGACAATAGAAACAATTAAAACAAATATGAGCAGGCATATAAGTCAATCTTGTTTTTCGAGTTAGATTTTTCTTAGACAGTATCCGTTTTTGCGTGTTTTCGCTATGATATCACGAATGTATCTACGTGAGATAAATTTCAATATTCGAGTAAACGGAATTTTCATTGCAAATAAACTCAGTATTTGAATTTAAGCCAGCAATGAAATGAAGATTAGAATTGGATTTTTCAATGATATTGTAATCGAAATATCAATTAAATTTTCAATGCCGATGTAATGAAGCTTTCGTAAATATTGCATTTTCTTTCTTCAATGTCAATGAAGCTAGTATTACAGGAAAATCTTCTATGAATACAAAATTTACCTTCACAAATTTTCACTGGAAATGAATAGTCCTCAAAAAAGTAGACCAGAAGATTACATGTAGGTATGTACTCATTCGCCACACTTATTTGGTTCTAGTTCCTGTCATTATTGTTTACACTTCTTACGAGTACTGATAATGAAATTAATAATTGGGATGTTCACAATTGATTGGAAAGCAGCAGTGTCGGGCTAACCAATACATAGACACGACTTTTGTAACATGGCGCACCATCCTGCTAAAACCAAATGTTGTCTAAGTCCAACCAAATGTTCATATCTTCAAAAATAAGCCACAAATGATCAGTTATAATTATGCTGCAACGAATCTTCCCTCCTCCTTGCACTGTAGTAGTACGAGAATGTGTTGATTTATCCAATAAAGAAGCTGTTACATAGACACTTTTCACAAATTGATCACCAAATTGCGTAGAAGATGCTTTTCTCCTATCGAATTTTGAATGTAATTTTCTTCGGTAGAAGATTCACCACATTGTAAGTAAAGTTTTAGTATTTCCCAACGTTGTTCAAGCGTATTTCGATACATTTCGCTAACCGTAAATATAAAACTAATTTTCCGTCATGATAAGAATTATATTAAAGGTGCACACTCAAAGTCACCAGTAGTTCAAATTTCAAATGTTAGATGGACCACCCTTTCCTTGCACTGTAGTAGTACGAGAATGTGTTGATTTATCCAATAAAGAAGCTGTTACATAGACACTTTTCACAAATTGATCACCAAATTGCGTAGAAGATGCTTTTCTCCTACCGAATTTTGAATGTAATTTTCTTCGGTAGAAGATTCACCATATTGCAAGTAAAGTTTTAGTATTTCCCAACTTTGTTCAAGCGTATTTCGATACATTTCGCTAACCGTAAATATAAAACTAATTTTCCGTCATTGTAAGAATGATATTAAAGGTGCACACTCAAAGTCACCAGTAGTTCAAATTTCAAATGTTAGATGGATCACCCTTTATACGGTGACATTCAAAACTGATAACAACGTATAATATTTATGGGAAGATATTATCCTATTTCGCTGTAGGTACATAAATAAGTAATGTACGAGGGTCGATCAATAAGTACTCGTGTTAGGAATGAAGAGGCAAGTTTTTGACAATTTTTTTTCTATATTTCAACGTAATCTCCTTTTATTACAATATACTTTTTCCAACGTTTCTGCCATTTCTTTGAACCAATATATTACGGTTGTCGTATTTGGTGAAGCGTCCCCATAGACAGCATCCAACTTTGCTTTTATTTCTTCGCATGTTTTTCCATCCAAAAATAAAAAGCGAATTACGGATCGATATTGCTCTTTTTCCATTTTATCGCGAAACACCAAACACGTGTGATACTAATGGCTGCCAAATAAAAACAGACAGATGGCAGTAAACGACGGTAATGCCAACTTCCCTCAGCAACGCCACCTGTCTTCACACAAATTATATTTATTTCTTATTTGATAATTGAAATTATATTATATTTATTTCTTTTCAAATTATATTTTATTCTTTTCAAAATAAGTACTTCAGTGTAACAAACGTAGACTACAACTACTTTTAGAGAGAGTGTAAGAATGAATAAAACATAGATTAAGCACATTGGAAGAATAAGAGTGAGAAGTATAACAGTACAGATGAGACACTGGAAAGTAAATAGAGATATGTATGTAAAAACCACTTAAATATGAAATAGTGAAGTTTGAGTCACACTAACGTAACTCACACGGGTACTTATTGATCGACCCTCGTATATATATATATAAAAATATATATATACAAAACAAAATATGTATGTTTCTTACGTTTTCTATGTTTCCTCACGTCCTCTTATTTCGATGTTCTTTATATTAGTGTCAATGTAATGAAAAAATGTGAGTGCAACTCGTTAGAAAAATCAACTGAAATGAAAAATAGTAATAATTTCAACGCAGAATTCTCATACGAAATTCCTTTCGTTCCTTTTAAATATGAGAGAGAGTATCATAGAGTACATGAACAGACATTGAGTGCCGATTGTGATCGGACTGTTATCATATTAAGTATATGGAAAAATTTGTTGTATACGGTATATGTATATATAATACAAGCAGAGAAGTTGGCTCTCATAATGTCGGCTCATGTATATATGTATATATAAACGCGGTCGACTGGGAACAATCGAGTAATTTTCAATTTAGCGAGAAATTGCCTTCAGAGGGATTTACTGCTATCGTTAGTCGTGTTGTTTTTGCAAGAAATTCCTTTAGAGCAAATACATAAATACGATAAGAGAGAGAGTACGGTTCGTGTTGTTCTTGTAGTTGTGCCGTTTCACTCCCCTACTACTCTGAAGCTTAGCCGAAAATTGAGTCAGACGGCGGGAAACTACCCGTCGGTAAGTGAACAGCTGATCATTTACTGTCGGAGATACCTTTTGTATGAACACAATTGCGTCAGACGACGGGGAATAATTGCCACTTTTATTTATGGGAGAATCTCTTTTTTTATCAGTATTTCCGCATATATTAATTTATAATGGGAAAATTAATTCCTGAATTTGTAGGATTATCCAGCGTCCTCACTATCCGACGGTGAAAATATAAATGAATCTAATTGAGCGATTCCTATGTTAATTAATTTACTCAATGAATGCTACAAAAATATCGAGTTAAAAAGTATCAGCAATCGAGGATCGATTGCCTGAGATAAGTTTCAAATTTGAGTAACGGATTTTATACTAAATTTTCATTGAAAATAAAATCAGTATTTGAATTTGAACCAGTAATGAAATGAAACTTTAGAATTGGATTTTCCAATGATATTGTAATCGAACTAGCAATAAAATTTGCAATGCCGATGCAATCTTTCGTTAATATTGCATTTGCTTCAATAGTAATGAAATTAGTATTATAGGAAAATCAACTATGATTTCAAAAGTTAACTTGAAAAATGTTGCACTGGATATTCATTTCCAGTCCTCAAAAGAGTAGACCAGAAGACTACACGTATGCACTCATTCGTTATACTGAAATGGTTCTAGTTCCTGTCAGTATTGTTTACACTTGTACGAGTACTGATAATGAAATTAATAATTGGGATGTTCACAATGGAAAAAAGTGTCGGGGCCACCAATACATAAACATGCATGCTTGTGTGTGGATCTGAAAGAGTGACAGCGCAGCTGTTTTAAAAAGTTGCACAGCAAGATTTTGCTTACATCAATGCTGACAATCAACTAACATGAGTAGTAGTAGTAGTAGTAGATTTATTTATAAATATTTGATTTCAGTATTACAATTCATTTTTTCTTAAATACCTTATCTAGCTTACAGTTATAGGTCAGGGATTTTGGCGTTAGCCTATTAATTTCCCTTTTTAGAAATTTTTCTGTATATTGATAAATTTTTTTTTCTTTTTTCATTCAATACTTCAAAATCTCTTTTCTATTTGCTACAGTTAAGATATACTGGTACAATGCAAAATTTTTTGTTTTTGTTAGAATTTCTATAATTGTAAAGTTGTTTTTCTGTGTATATTTAGCATTTTTTTCCTCTAACAAACATTTTTTTAATGCTGTAAACAGCGCCTCCACTAACCCTGCCTCTTGTGTGTAATTTAATTGCTGGTATCCAAAATAAAACGTAATTCTCAAAAATATGTTCTACTTAATCTAGACTTGTTTCCAGGAAAGTTTCAAATAGCATAAAAATATCGAAAGTTTTAACATAGTTTATAAATGTAGTTTGATTAAGTTTCGTTCTTAACCTTGCTATGTTATACGACAAGGTGTACAAAGTTCTTTCACTTACTTCAACAATATTTGTTTGTTTATTGCTACTACTAGATATTATTACTTAGTTTTTTGCATTAATTTTTGTTTCAAGTTCATTGTAGTTGATAGTAGTCTCATCAATAGTATTTCCATAGATTTTCTTCAGCTCCGTAGGACCGTCTGTCTGTCCTGTATACAGTTGTTTGTTTTTTCGCCACACGTACCATTTGTTGTCAACTTTTGGCTTATGATCATGCACGTACACCGGATTGTTTGGCTTTATGGATAACAGCATCCTCTTCAGTTCTAACATTATCTTCTTCGATGTTAGTTTTCCCGAGGTTAGATCGCGGGTTACTGAGATCTCTGTGCCAGCCAAAATTCTGCTAAATTGTATCACCTCGTCGACTATTTGCTCAGACCCCAGTTCTGCTAACCTTTCGAGTATAACCATTTCGTAGAGGGGATGTCTACTTCTTTGTTGATTTTCAGCTCCGTGCGGCACACAGATTTTACTGCTTCCACCAGGGAACCATCCGCCTTGATATTTCTGAAAATTATGTTCTTCTTTTTCAGCTGATCTTCCACGATATTTATTTTGTTGCTATCAGTTTGCCTTTCCGCCTTCAGTTGGTCCACACAATCTTTAAGCGCCCGGTTCTCTGCTCCTATTTTGGCTAAGTCTTCTTTCATTGTACTCATTTCTGCTATGAGTTGCTGTAAGTCGGTTTTTGTGGTATATTCTCCAGCTTCTCGTCGATTTTGCTTAGTTTCTCGCCAAAAAAAGTTGATAATTTGAGTCATAACCACACAATCTTTAAGCGCCCGGTTCTCTGCTCCTATTTTGGCTAAGTCTTCTTTCATTGTACTCATTTCTGCTATGAGTTGCTGTAAGTCGGTTTTTGTGGTATATTCTCCAGCTTCTCGTCGATTTTGCTTAGTTTCTCGCCAAAAAAAGTTGATAATTTGAGTCATAACCACACAATCTTTAAGCGCCCGGTTCTCTGCTCCTATTTTGGCTAAGTCTTCTTTCATTGTACTCATTTCTGCTATGAGTTGCTGTAAGTCGGTTTTTGTGGTATATTCTCCAGCTTCTCGTCGATTTTGCTTAGTTTCTCGCCAAAAAAAAGTTGATAATTTGAGTCATAACCACACAATCTTTAAGCGCCCGGTTCTCTGCTCCTATTTTGGCTAAGTCTTCTTTCATTGCTGTAAGTCGGTTTTTGTGGTATATTCTCCAGCTTCTCGTCGATTTTGCTTAGTTTCTCGCCAAAAAAAGTTGATAATTTGAGTCATAACCACACAATCTTTAAGCGCCCGGTTTTCTGCTCCTATTTTAGCTAAGTCTTCTTTCATTGCTGTAAGTCGGTTTTTGTGGTATATTCTCCAGCTTCTCGTCGATTTTGCTTAGTTTCTCGCCAAAAAAAGTTGATAATTTGAGTCATAACCACACAATCTTTAAGCGCCCGGTTCTCTGCTCCTATTTTGGCTAAGTCTTCTTTCATTGTACTCATTTCTGCTATGAGTTGCTGTAAGTCGGTTTTTGTGGTATATTCTCCAGCTTCTCGTCGATTTTGCTTAGTTTCTCGCCAAAAAAAAGTTGATAATTTGAGTCATAACCACACAATCTTTAAGCGCCCGGTTTTCTGCTCCTATTTTAGCTAAGTCTTCTTTCATTGCTGTAAGTCGGCTTTTGTGGTATATTCTCCAGCTTCTCGTCGATTTTGCTTAGTTTCTCGCCAAAAAAAAATGATAATTTGAGTCATAACCACACAATCTTTAAGCGCCCGGTTCTCTGCTCCTATTTTGGCTAAGTCTTCTTTCATTGTACTCATTTCTGCTGTGAGTTGCTGTAAGTCGTTTTTTGTGGGTATGTTCTCCAGCTTCTTGTCGATTTTGCTTAGTTTCTCGCCAAAAAAAAGTTGATAATTTGAGTCATAACCACACAATCTTTAAGCGACCCGTTCTCTGCTCCTATTTTGTCTAAGTCTTCTTTCATTGTACTCATTTCTGCTATGAGTTGCTGTAAGTCGGTTTTTGTGGGTATATTCTCCAGCTTCTCGTCGATTTTGCTTAGTTTCTCGCCAAAAAAGTTGATAATTTGAGTCATAACCTCACTTTGCACACCTATTATATTTTGCTTTATTGCTTCCTCCACCGTTTGACTGTGATCCGGAGAGAGTTCAGTGTGTGGACGCTTTGCTTTTGCTGTAGTAGCTGAAGACTTCGACACCAGCGTGGACTCTTTGTCTTTGCTGTGTTTTCGAGTTGCGCCTTCTATCATGACAAACTCTACTTTGGCTGAGCGATTCTGTTTAATTGTTTATTGATTTGATTGTTCATTAATTATTCGCCAAAAGCTTTTGCTTCGATCGTATTAAGGAATATTTACGTATGTTTATTTAATATTTTTTGCTCATATTATGAATTCTCTTTATTTTCGTTGTTCGCTTGTTCTGGCGTTTTCTTTTTTATTTTCAATTTTATAGTAAGTTCGACAATTTTTTGAGGTTTTCGCTCGTTAAATATGTAATATTCACTGTTGTCTTTTCACTGTCTCAACTAACACGATTTGTGTTGATAAAATTGCTCTCAAAATTCGCCGCAATTCATTCTTCGCTAGAAGTTCGTAAGCTTCATAAAGAAGATTGCGTTGGCAGTGAATGTGAACCTATTCACATGTCAATAGGAAAATCAAAATTACCCGTCACTGCTGTAAAGCTACATATATGAAATGTAATAGGGTAAATATTTTGTAAGAAATGAGATCATTTGAGGGGATCTACAACAAATATGATGAAACTGAATCGAACAGTGAAGCATTTTCTTGTACGTAGCTTTCGAAACTTTGAAAAGATAGCGGAAGAAATGAATTCTGAAG
This sequence comes from Palloptera scutellata, assembly GCA_958295655.1. NCBI lineage: Eukaryota > Metazoa > Arthropoda > Insecta > Diptera > Pallopteridae > Palloptera > Palloptera scutellata. The sequence continues at coordinate 94,725,975 of OY282449.1, read as the reverse complement.
ATCGCAAAAAAGTGAAAAAAAGTGAAAAGGAATGAGATATAATACAAAGCCTTGGATATGATTGATTTAATCAATTTGGTAATTGGTTTCAAAAGTGCTTGCGTACAAAGTAATTTCTCTCCTTTCTGGCTTTAAATTTAAATATGGCAACAAAATAATTAATCGGCTTACAGCATATGCATATTAAGGTCATGTAAAAGTAAGCGTTTTTTATTGCCTAGGAAAGAAGGTAGGCATTATGCGCTATGGAATTAGTATTCGTTCGTTCTAGTGCAATTAAGTATATAGATTATTTATTTACCTACTCATATACGGAATTTAATAGTAGATCAATTATAATATTTGAAGCATACTTTTCGGCGCAGCACACTGATTCAAATATGGTAATTATTGTAACTAATTTCCAAATAGAGAAAGTATTTCCACTTAAAACTCATGCTGTTGTAACCTTTTGAACTGATTTCTGTTTTCGTCAGAATAAGTGCGTTAGTCTTATTTGCTATTATAAAACTATGAAACTATGTAGAAGGAAAATTTTCAATAAATTTTAACAATTTTTGAAGGCTAAAAAGAAAACAAAAAAAAAACCTAAGTAAATTCAAATTTTAATTGAAACACCAATTTATGCATACGAATTTTTAATACAATAAAAAAATATATAAATAAAATAAAAAAAAAAAAAATTTTTTTTTAAAGATTATTTAAAATAATTTTTAACGAAATCTAAAAAAATATATTATATAAAAAGTAAAACTTATTTAGATAGTAGTGCCTTTATTTTGCCTCCTTCTTCTTCCCAAATTGAATGAAGTGATAATTATAATTATTTTAAAATGAAAACAATGAAATTAAAGCAAACATTATAGGAATGAAACTTGTTGAAGCAAACCATTATGAAAATATCAATATTATGTGTAGTAACTAGTTAAAAACTGTCTTATATACTAAATATAAAGGAATAATAAGGAAGTATGTAAAAGGGACAACAACAAAAGGAAACCATTTGTTATTGTCAAAAGATAAAAAAGATATATACATATATATACTATATTAAATAATGACAGCAACAAGTCAATTAATTGTTACCGGAAAACATAAAATGAAAAATATCGGGTGTTTTTTTTTGTAGTATCGGAGAAATATAAATTGATATAAAACACAGAAAATAGTTTTTAATATCCATGAAATTGGCTTTATTTGAAAGATAATTTTTTTGACATGAAGGTTTGAGTCATGATTTCGGGCATGTGGGCGCCGCGGCTTGCGTGTACATGGCATAGTCTGGAGTTTGAATTTTCACACACTCTTCGCAGTAAATCAGGCTTTATTTCGGCAATAACGCGTCGAATTTTGGCTTCCAAATGATTCTCAATTGATTCTGGTTTATCGGCGTAGACATGCGACTTTACATATCGCCAAAGAAAATAATCTAACAGCGTTAAATCGCCTGAACGAGATGGCCGGTTAACAAGGTCCATTTCGTGAAATTAATCGTTCGTTAATCGAACTGTCCTGCACATTGAAGTTGACAGATAACATTTTCTTCAAATAACGGTTCCCGGAATATTGGGAGCAAACAAACGAATTAACAGCATTGCCAGATCAGAAAATCTTCAAATTTTCAATTGTACTTACTTAACTGGCACTGCAACCGATGATCGGTCTTGGCCGATATCATTGGGGAAATATTTTGAGGTGGTGGGTTCCAAGCCCGACGCACAACAATTCATTCAAGGTCATGGAGAAGCACGCCGCACACATTAGTTAACTCACTGACGGTTGTCAGACCGCTATCCAGGGGAGGCCACGAGGAGGCTGTGTGTCGACTTGAAACGTAGAAGCGCAAGGATCGAACACGGACGTACGTGCGACTGTCACCAACTTTAACTTGTGTCCTACGCCCTAGGCCCCCCAATTTTCAATATATATTACAATAAAGATAAACTATAATTAAGACGAAGTTTTTTATTTAGATAACAAAAAAAACGTTCCTTCTTTCCTTCGCCAGCTCTAACTTTGATAGTACCGTACGGGAAAAATTTCTGGAATTTTAAAAAATGTTCTTTTTGATTCAGAATAGTGAGGGTATTAACTGTCGATTAACAATCTTGTTTTTAGAATCTTTTTAATTTTTGGTATATATATATATATATTCTTTTTTTGTTGCATTCGTTACACTTTGCGCCGTCCTGCTGAAACCACATGTCTGCAACATTGATGCATGAAATAGTTATTAATCATGTCTCTGTGCCGCTCACCGTTGACTGTGACATTCCGACCATCATCATGTTTGAAGGCATTCGGCCCAAACACATTCGGTCGGGATATAATTTTCGAGAATGGCTTGTGTATTGTCATCGTGCTCAACAATTACGCTTACTGCCATTCATTTTATGGAAAATTTTACATAACCCAAGATACGTACGTGCTTACAAGATTTAACTTGTGTGAAAATTCGACCGCCAGATTACGCCCATGTACCAGTCAGAGGCGGCGGCCACATGCCCGTAATCATATTCAAAGATTAATGTGAAAAAATTATCTCTATAACAAAGCCAATTTCATGGAGTTTAAAAACATTTTTCTGTATTTGATTTCAATTTAAAGTTCTCCTCTACTACTCAAACAAAAGAAAATACAAAAAAAAAAAAACCCCGATAAAAGAAAAAAGTATATAAATTTGTTAAAATGTGAAAGTAATGAGAATTTTAAATTTTATTTAAGATATTCATGAAAAAGACATAAAACAAATAACAGACATTTTTTAAAAAAATCAATAAAAACCGTTAAGTTGTGTGTAACTTTTATTCCAATGAAAAACGACAATTACAAAAATATTGCAGGATTTATCTACAAATCTCCTGTAAAATGCAATATTTACTTATTCACACTCAATTCCATGCATTTGATGTTATTTACATATGTATATACATAGTATGAACGTTTGTCTGTATGTATGTATTTTTTTTCTTGTGGGACGAAATATCGAAATAATCGAAACGAAAATTTTTTATTAATTTTGTTTTTTTATGTTTAGAAAATGAAAATTTTTCATATAAAAACAAGAAACGAAATGAAACGAAACTGTTGAAATGGTAAATAACTGAAAAAGAAAAAATAAATAAAAATAAATAAATAAGTACTTGTATGTACCATATACCTTAAATTCAATACGAATATCTTCTATGTATGTGTAAAAGAAAAATTGAAAAAAAAAACATTATGCATATTACTTATTATTATTATTATTATATGAAATCATGCATGAGCATACGAACACATTCACACACTCACAAACATATAGTACACTCACACACTTCTACTATTACAATACAAAAACAAACAAAAAACCATATTTATGATGAATAATTATTGAATAAAATTATATTTGAAAAAGTATTGATTACCAACAAATTTGTTTAATTCTGTTAATACCACTCAAAGGATCTTATGTAAAAACAATAAAACAATAAATTTAGTAGGAGACATCCTTCATTCTAAACATGAGTTTGCATTAGCTGCTAAACATCACAAAAGTTTTGGCAAATTTCAAGTAACACCGGGAAGTGTTCAGAACATTTGAGCACCCCACTCCGATGGAAGTGTAACAGGAAACTTAGATCAGCCGTAAGACTGAATCAGCTCCATCTTATCTGGGTTCCTGGGCACTCTGGAGTTCCTGGGAATGAGAAAGCCGACGAGTTGGCCAACTGTGGATCAAAGAACATGCCTTTGAGACCAGAGCCAATAGTCGGGACCAGTTTGGCAGGTGCCTTGCATTGAATAAAATCTTATGCTAATGATTTACATAAGAGACGCTGGTCCAATATGGACATCTGTAAAACGGCTAAGCGTTTTGTGATTTGTCCATATTGGAAGGCAGCAGAATTCCTTCTTAAATTAGGAAGGAAGGACCTGCGCCGGATGGTGGGACTCATCACAGGACATAATCCATGGGGCCAACATATGACCACCATCGGCATCACCGACCTGCACATCTTGTCTGGAGGAGCTGGACAGCACAGAGCATTTTTTCAGCACATGTCCCGCCTTTGCCAGAACGTGATGGCGTATTTTGGGTTTCGATGTCACAGGAATGGACAAAGTTCACTCCTTCCCCTACTGCGATCTTCTGAGATTTGTGAGAGAATCCGGAATATTTGCGGAAGAGAACGTAGTTTTTCAACTTTTCTCCTCTTTTTCTCTAACCCCTTACTTGTTGTCACCCTTTCTTCGTTTCCTAGGCCTTAAGTACAATGGGCTACATAGCCTGAGTGCTGGAGGAACTGTCCTGCACTCGTAGGTCAGGATCTCGGCCTTCTTCACATCCATCCATACATCCACCCCTATAGGCTATTCGAAGAATATTTCTTCAGACCTTCAAACAGAAACTGTGTCGACGTTTTTGTAACCATGACGCTAACAACATCGAGCAAGTGTTGAATGATTTCAAGGCCTTCTGTATTTTCACAGCTTCTAGAATAGTTAGCCATAGCAAGTACTAATTGTTCTGAGGCCATTGCATTAATAAATTAAAAACCTGTGGGACCTAGTAGTTCGATTGATACCCGGTTTCTACACCAACCATTAACAGTGCCTTTAACTAATACGCTTTTGAAATAATTCTGATTCTTCAACATATTACTTTTAGTTACCACAACAGTCCGTTAACCGATTGCACGCGAAATAATGAAACAGAATTACTTTCTTTATATTTGTTGATTTGCACACATACATATGTACTATACATACTTATGTATGCCAAATTAATTATTAACAAAAGAACGAGGCAGAAATTACTCTTGGACTGAAGGGCCACCTATCGTTTCAGTGGTGAATTGCGTTCAGTGGTGGATTGCTCTGTTGTCGGTGAAGCGACACCTGTGGTTTAACTGATGGATTGATTTTTTGTCGATAAAGCGATATCTGCCATTTCAGCAGTGGATTGATCTGCAGTCGCTGAATTGCCACCTACGGATTCAGTGGTGAATTGATTTGTTGTTCATGAAACGCCAGTTGCGGTTTCAGTGGTGCTCTGTTGTCGGTGTAGCGACACCTGTGGTTTGACTGATGGATTGATTTTCTGCCAATGAAGCGCCATCTGTCATTTCAGCAGTGGATTGATGAGCTGTCGCTGAATTGACACCTATCGTTTCAGTGGTGAATTGCTTCGTTGTCGATGAATCGCCACCTGTAGTTTCAGTGGCGGATTGCTATGTTGTCGGTGTAGCGACACCTGTAGTTTGACTGATGGATTGATTTTCTGCCAATGAAGCGCCATCTGTCATTTCAGCAGTGGATTGATGTGCTGTCGCTGAATCGACACCTATCGTTTCAGTGGTGAATTGCTTCGTTGTCGATGAATCGCCACCTGCAGTTTCAGTGGTGGATTGCTCTGTTGTCGGTGTAGCGACACCTGTGGTTTGACTGATGGATTGATTTTCTGCCAATGAAGCGCCATCTGTCATTTCAGCAGTGGATTGATTTGCTGTCGCTGAATTGCCACATGTAGTTTCATTGGTGGAATAAACCGTTGTCGATGACTCACCGCACAGTGGCTCGTTTTAAACTTATCTCGTTGCAAAAATCGTAATCTTTTGTAAAGTAATAATTGTATCGGTATTAATATTGTAACAAGAAATTTAAATTACTCTTTTGGTATCAAAAGTGGCTTTTTAATTACATACATAATGATTCAGTTAAAGTAATAACAAAAACTTTTAAGAAATACGGAATACAAGGGGGGGCAAATAATAAGTGTATACAACTTCCTTCCTTCCTTCCGGCAGAAAATAGTATTGTCATTTTTCTGCAATTTTCTTCATTCTTGTGTTATTATACGCAATCCAAAGTACACCTGATTTAACTTTTGTGTGGTCTAGATTTCATTTAGTTATTTATTTTACGATATGAAATAATTGGTCAGCTGTCAGCTATTATAGCAAAAGTGAGATTGCGCGGCAAGTTCGCTTTACTCGTTCGTTAGAAAACCCACCGGCAATACTCCCAGGAATCGGAAAATCGTTCAAAAGCGGGGGCAGCGTAATTCAACGGTTTCCATGAGAAAAGTTGCTCACGAAAAACTGTCATCAATCGTGAATCAGTTCAACTCACAGCAAAAAAAAAAAACCAGGACTCAATGCTTAGAAGCTCCAAAAAGTCCAGTTACTTACGTATGAAAAAGCCATCTACGCACGTACGATTCCAAAGGTGTCGCCTACTTCGACGTCGGGCCGCAGGAATTGGATGGGGAAAAATCGTCTTCACAGATGAAAATCTGTTCACTATTGAACAAGCGCATAACCATCATTGGCTATCCCAAAATACCTAAAGTTCTGAAATACTTAATTATTGGAGTTTAATTAATAAAAAACTCTCAACATTTTGGCATTGATAATGAAAAATATGCAAAAAGTTTTTATTTTTCCTAACTCAAGGTTAGCTGTTATTCCTTGTGGCCACAGAAATGTGCACATGAAATGACATTGGAAGAGCCGATGTCTCTGCTTGTACTGCGTGGACCCGATTCATATACAACAAATTGTTCCATATACACTACATACATATGTATATGCTTAGCTGCTGATTATACTGATGTTCGTTGTTCGACGAACACGTCATATTTTAATCTCGTGCTCGGTGTAGTGGTTACATTGGTGTTCGTTACAGAGTTGCTTTTTGGCGAGCTTTTCGCATCCACTAATGTTGTGCCTGTTATATTTGTGTTATACATGAATGGAAGGGACCTACAGTTGTATTGCCGAACCCGAACGGCGAAGTGAAAAGCTTTTCATAGGCAATTTTTACTCTTGTAGGGTTGCCATTGCCTGCCAAGAGGTGGTGCCGTATGGAAAAATTATTTTTTCTACTTTTTGATTTTGCCTGTGCCGAGATTCGAAGCTAGGACACTCTGCGTAGCAATCCAACGTACTACCACTACGCCACAGCGACCACAATGGTATACCAAAAAAATTTAAATGATGATTTTTTAATATGGAGAGTGAAATTAATAATATCATTGAGAAATTATGAAAATAATATGATTTTTCTTCAATACTTTTATGAATAATATATTTAATATTCACTTTTAAAAACTAAAAACATTCGAAACTTAGCTTTTCCGCATATGAAAATAGTGAGGTACAGGTTTGCATGTTTTCCTTATATTTTACATACATTTTTCTTCTTTTTTTGTAGAATAACTCATTAACACACTGAATACTCGGCGTGCTCGGTGTACATTTCATCCAGCATATCGTGTTCGCTGTGAGAGTGAGTCAAAGCGCTGTTTTCGTGTTCGGGCAACAACAATTGCATGGTGTTCGCTGAGCAAAATTTGAATATAACTACAACCTTAGTATGAAAAAAGCACGATCACAATATCGGCTCTCACTGTCTGTTCATGTACTCTCTCTCAGATTTAAAAGGAACGAAAGGAATTTCGTATGATAATTCTGCATTGAAATTATTACTATTTTTCATTTGAGTTGATTTTTACAACAAGCTGCTTTTATATTTTTTCATAGCATTGAGTCAAAGAGAAAGAACATAAGAGGATGTGAGGAAACATAGAAAACGTGGAAAACAGATTAATACTTTTCTTCACTGGAAAATTAAACACTAAAAAAAAACATAATTGATTTTTTTAGGTTTATTCCGCGTTTATTGAGTACTGAATAAAAGACTGACTACAAAATTAACTTAAAGCTACTTATAATAACTTTAACTGCCAACGTTGCATATTTGGTCTTGCAAATAATTCTGTGGAATGACCTGTTGTCTGCTTGAAATAAAGTCAAAATGAAACTACTTACTTATATGCCGAAAATGCAAGTGCAAGTGAACTTAAGTGAACTTAAATGAGTTTGCTTAAAGTGCTGAATTAGTGTCTGTCGATTAGTGTCGAAATTATTGGCTTGTGCCGGAAATTTGGATTTAATAAAATTGAATTCGAATAAAATATTTGTTGGAAAAAATATTATCTGTGTGTGTAAATGTTTAATGTGGTACGTTTATATTTGGTAGGTTTATTTTATTATATTATATTAAGGGGTTTTGCTATAACAATTAATGTAAAGAAGTGATATAAGTTGGTTGTGATGAGTTTCACATCGCCCGCCAGTTCTTAAGCTCTTGAATTTTTTTAATTTTACTATGTGATAGAATGAAAAATAAACAAATTATCTATAGTGAAATAATACAATTTTGCATGTTTTTGTTATCCTCCTTAAAAATCAATAAATTTAATAAAATGTTTCAAATTGTTTATCCATAGAAATACACTTTTTTCAACAAAACTTCTTGTAAATTTACTAATTAATCTTATGAAATTGTAAATATTGGTTGATAATTAATTCTAATTTGTTTATCTTTCCAAATTTTACATATAAAATCGTTTCTTAAGACATTCAACCGCTGCAATGAAATGGAATGAAAGCTCTTGTTCTAAAAAAGCTCTTTGATAGAAAATGAACTTACATATGTTATTCAAATAGCGGACGCTCATTTCTGTATTAGTATGTACATAGTTTCTTTTATTGTACGAGGGTAGATCAATAAGTACCCATGTTAGGAGAGGAGAAGCAAGTTTTTCACAATTTTTTTATTTTTCAACGTAATTTTCTTTTAGTACAATACACTTTTCCCAACGTTTCTGCCATTTCTTTCACCCCTCCAAAAAATACGATTTGTCAAACTCTTCAAAATACGCTTCTGACTCGACGACGATAACCGCCTCGTTTGAGCCGAATTTTTTTCCCCCGTGCCACGTTTTCATGTTGGGGAACAGAAAGAAGTTGCAGGGAGCCAAGTCGGGGGAATACGGTGGGTGCGGCAGCAATTCGTAGTTCAATTCATGCAATTTGGCCGCGACAAATCCGGATGAATGTGCTGGTGTGTTATCGTGGTGAAACAGCACTTTTTTCTTACACAAATGAGGCCGTGTCTCCTTCAATTTTGTATCGAATCGGTCCAATAATTCACTGTAGTACTGCCCCGTGATCGTGCTTCGTTTCTGCAAAAAGTCCATGAGGATGATTACCTTGGAATCCAAAAAAATCGTGGCCATGACCTTTCCGGCCGATGGGACCGACCGTCTTTGCCTTCTTCGGAGCAGATTCACTCCGAAAAATCCATTGTTTTGACTGTCGCTTGGTGTCTGGCGTATAATAATGGATCCAGGTTTCATCAACGGTGACGACTCGACGCAAAAACTCCTGCGAATTTCACTTAAAAAGGTCCAAACAATGCTTCGACATTGACAGCCGTATTCGCTTGTTGTCCACCGTAAGCAATCGCGGCACCCATCGGGCGAAAACCGTTTTCATGCTTAACCTATCATGTAAAATATTAATTACCATTCCGTACGACACTCCTACGGCCTCTGCTACTTCGCGCACTTTCGTCTGGCGATCAGCAAGAATCTTGTCGTGGACCTTTTCAACGATTTCCTCGGTAACCACGTCTGCCGGGCGGCCTGGGCGCTCCTCATCAAAAACAGATGTACGACCAGGTTTAAATTCGTTGAAATAAATATCTTATGGTTGTCATAGATGGTGAAGGGTACCCATAGACAGCATCCAACTTCGCTTTTATTTATTTCTTCCCATGTTTTTCCATCCAAAAATAAAAAGCTAATTACGAATCGATATTGTTCTTTTTCCATTTTATCGCGAAACACCAAACACGTGTGATACTAATGGCTGCCAAATAAAAACTAACCTATGAATCAGTGGTGTCGTGTGACAGATGGCGGTACACGAAGGTAATGCCAACTTCGCTCAGCAACGCCACCTGTCTTCACACACGGGTACTTATTGAGCTACCCTCGTATTTAGGCACTCTATACGGCGAGTATGTAAGCAGGGTACATACAGTGGTGGAAAAAATAATAGAAACAACATTAAAAATTATTTTGAATTGCTAAATTTAAATATTCCAATTTGATGTTCATTACTGTAAGTCAACGTTAACTAACGGTAAATCTTGCGGCTATTTGTATTTGCTTCTTTTTCTATTCATTTTGGTTTTACGATGGTTTAGGTGCCTTTTTGGTTTGGAAAAAAAATAGAAACAAGTTTGTTTTTTCGTGTTAACTTAATTTTATTGGTGAGTTTTATTTATAGATAATCTTACAAATACAAAAATTAATTATTTAACCAACGTTTTGCCTTAAAATTTTGTAAACTGTAATGGGGGGTGTGAGAGCAACTCATCTGAAACGCAGCAGAAACAGATAAGAACTTCTTCGCGAAAACGGAAAAACTATGGAAGAAATTACGAAAATTATGAAAGACCAGGTGCAGGGCAACATGACTGCACTTGGCCTTATCAACTGGCATCAGCGAGCATAGCATAGGCGACTGGCGAAGCTTTGTAGAGGCGGCCAAGACCGATCATCATTTGTAGTGCCATATGCCCAATCCATAAGAAAGGTGATTCCACGATCTGCGCCAACTACCGTGGGATAAGCCTTCTTAATATTGGACCCTATCCGTGTGGCTTCAGGCCTGATAAATCCACCATGGACCAGATATTCATTCGTCTTCGCAAAGTGACACTACACACAACCAGCGCAGTGAAAATTGGGACAGACCTCTCCGCACCATTTGATACCAAAAGAGGTTTCAGACAAGGTGACTCCCTATCGTGCGACTTCTTTAACCTTATGCTGGAAAAAATAATTCGAGCTGCGAAAATCGACATCTCTGGCACTATCTTCTACAAGAGTGTCATGCTGCTAGCATACGCTGATGATATTGACATCATTGGCACCAAAGCTCGAGCAGTTAGTGAAGCATTCTCCAACCTGGAAAAGGAGTCTCATCGAGTTGGTCTAGTGGTGAACGAAGACAAAACGAAATACCTTGTGTCAACAAACAAAGAGTCACGGCATCTTGGACAAAATGTCACTGTTGACAATTATACTTTTGAAGTCGTCAAGGACAATAATGTCAGCCTTGAGATCAAGCGGAGACTAACTCTTGCCAACAGGTGTTACTACGGGCTCAGTAGGCAATTGAGAAGTAGAGCCTTCCCTCGACCGACGAAAATAACGCTCTATAAGTCCCTCATCCTTCCCGTCCTAATGTATGCCGCAGAGACGTGATCGTTGACCATCAATGATAAGAGGCTGTTAGGAGCGTTTGAGAGTAAGATACTCCGTAATATCTACGGTCCAGTATGTGTGGACGACGTGTATCGAATAAGATGGAAGAAAGCGATCCGGCTACAAGGGTGTTTTACCTAAAAAAAACACCAATCGAATTCGAACCATTTAAGGGTTACTTTACTGTAGTAGCAGGAGGCTAGATCAGGAAAAAAAAGGATATACATTGTGCTTTCTAATGAAGGGCAGCAATGTCTTCTGGTCTTCTGGAGGCACTCCTTCACATAAATTTCGGCGTTAACAGTGCCACTTGTTACGAAACTTTTACTCCTTAGCCCACAACTACAAATCGCTTGCCATACCAGAAACTTCTTCGGGAACTTGGACTTTTGTTTGTCCTAAATCTTTCCTCAACTCCTCGTTCGTTTGCGGTGTAAAACTCTTGACCAGGCAATTGAGAAAATTTAGACAACACGCATCGTCCATAACACAGGAATCGAATTCGAATCGAATCGAAAAATCTGTCTTCAACTTTTTAGCTCGGCTCTGGGCTACCAAATTCTTAGTAGCGTTCCTGTCGGGTACTGACTGCACTTTGTATATTTTAAGGCCCGCATCTTTTTTAATTTTACGAACTAAAAACTCACTGCAACTCGTTTTTTCCGCCAATTTCGATTAGACAACGCTGGGTTCTTCTCTAAGAGAGCAATGGCTTTCTTCGCCTTTTGTGGAGACACGAAACCGCATTTCCTTCCAGAACCATATTTTCTAGCAACTGTTAAGTCTGTGTTAAATTATTTAAGAATCATCGAGACAGTGTTTTGTGCAACTTTCGCCTTATTTGCAATGGGTTTCTGGCTCCACTGCGGACTTTCTCGAAATAATTCAACAACTATACTGCGTCTTTCCACTTCCGATGCCATGACTCAACTGAAAGTTCACAAGTCAAAAAACATGTGATTGAATTTCTTGAACGCAAAGCCTACTGTTTTAATTTTTTCATTGAGATGAAGAGTTTCAAAGCAGTGGTTTCTCAAAGTTATCCGATTTTTTCGATCTCGCTTCTTATTAACTGTGAGGCATATGAACGTTTGAGGTATCGACATTTGCTTGAATAGCCCACCACTTTAGCAGCTTTGGCCGACTCTAGTAAGCAAAGCAATTCTAATGGCATGAGACTATGCACATGTCTCCCTTTCAGATTCTCTGGTTCCGCACATCTCAATTCATCTATTATAAATTTAATCACGCTTCTGTATTCCGGACCTATTATTTTACGCGTACTTTGTATAGATTTTATATATAATAGAAAGTTAAGTAATTTACAATTACAATTTAGTGGGTTATTGTTCAAGTCTATGTCCATAAAATTGTATGTATGGAAAAAGAGGGAGTCAGTATTTCTTAAATTTACTTCTCGAATTTGATTGTGCGATAATTGTACTTTATTGCAAGTTGTCGACATGATATTTATATGAGCGTGATTTAATATTGTGATGTTATTGTAAGAAAGATCAAGCTTTCGCCCATGGATGGGAAGTTCGGTAAGTTTATTGTGTGATAATAAGAGCTCCTTAAAGATTCCGTGCCCTGAAAAGAATTTATTTGGGAATATTTGTAAACGATTGTAACTTAAATCCAGAGTTTCTAGGATAAAAGTGCCCGCTAGCAAGCGATCTGGAACATTGGTTAGTTCATTATGGCTCAAATTAATATGCTGCAGCGACCTACTATACCAGAATATATCATTTTCAATACTCTCAAGATTACAATTTAACGATATTCTCTCCAGGTGTGATTGATTGCGAAATATGTTTGCTGGTAAAGTTTTTATTGGCATGCGAATACTAATCGCTTGTATTCTCTTTTACAGCTTCGATTTTATCAGTTTACAATATTGCTACTTTTCGATAAGTTATCCACATTTGAAGACAGAACTGCTGAGCATACAGGGCCCAGGCTCACACACTTTCATGTTTCCAGGCTCACTGTTGTTCAACACTTCACATATAAAATCGTTTCATTCATCGTTAGACATTCATCTTATGCAGAAACCGTTGAAATGTCATGAAAGTTCTTGTTAGATAAAAACTTTTTGATATAAAATTAACTTAATTCCAATAGTGTAAACTTTAATTATGTATAGTTTTTGTTATTGTACTCGTATAGATGCGAGCTTTACATATGTATATTTAGTTTAGGTTATGAAGACTTGGTCCAGTTAATCCGTTGATTATCCGCTGTTTTCTTATTTTCCCTAATAATTATTTGGCTACCCATTTTGTAGTTTTACTTAAACTTATCTAAAATTCTTATGTCGGCAACGAAGTTTTTGAGGGAGAATTAGCCTAAAGGTGGGAGGAATATTTTCTTAGTAAGAGAGTGGCAACATTGTACGTAGGGCCAACGTTAGGAAACTATTTAAAATTACTACCGAAATTCTGAGTCGGTGGTCGCAACTTTAAGAGCGCTTACTCCAATTTTCGGTCGTCCCACCAGACAGGCTGTGAATGTTCATGTGCCACTGGTACAAAGCACCGGTCGAAGTATCGAAAATATTGCAGTTGTACTATAAGTGCTTCTGTTCAAAATGAGTCGATTCACAGGAATTGGGAATCTCTCAGTTCACACAATGTAGTAAATTTTGCGTTAAGATCTTGGCCTAACTTACTTACTTACTTTTAATGGCACAACAGCCCATGGAGGGCCTAGGCCGAGCTTTTCGCATCCACTCATGTTGTGCGTGTTATATTTGTACATGAATGGAAGGGACCTACAGTTTAATGCCGAATCCCAACGGCGAAGTGAAAAGCTTTTCATAGCTATTTTTACTCTTGTAGGTTTGCCATTGCCTGCCAAGAGGTGGTGCCGTGTAGAAAAATTATTTTTTCTACTTTTTAATTTTGCCTGTGCCGAGATTCGAACCCCGGACACTCTACGCAGCAGTCCAACGCACTACCACTACGCCACAGCGACCACTTGGCCTAAACCCTTGAAAAATCAAATTAACACATGAAGCATTAAAGAATCGTCGTAATTTCAAGCGACGAAACTTCTCCAATAAGGCGCTGGAAAAGTTTGAAGAGAATCCTGAATTTCATCGAAAAATCATCGAAAAATCATCTTAAGTTTTTGGCTATTTAATGCTGTTGGATTTCTTTTTATGGTGATACTTTAAGTATCGTTGGTTTATGCCAAATAACTTTGGTTTATGGTTTTTGGTTTTTGGCTTTTATATTTCTGACAGGTCATTCGTGATTCTTGACATGTGTCAAGAATATTACTAGAAATATATGTACCTAGAAAACAACAACATAAACGACGCATGGATAACAGATAATGCATGCTCCAGCATTAAACGTTTAACTTTATATACAATATAGCATACATATATACTTTATAGCATACATAAAAAAACATAAAATATAACATTGAAAACCTGCCAAATGATGCTGAAACTATAGGATTCAAAACACTCAATCTTAAAAGAAATATTACTAACCGTGTAGGCATATACACGGCACCAAACATAAAAGACAACGACTTCGCCACAAAAGTGCACAGCTTACATATTTCATTGGGCCAGCAAATAAAATCTTTAACTTAATCGCAAAATCAACAATTTGTGGCAACAATCTGACAGACACAAAATGTTCTCATCTAGAAAACATTGCCATGACATATAACTTTTAATGTATAAAATGACGGAAACCACCCAACACAAATTCCACCTCACAATACACCATCAGCAATTGACGTAGCCATTGACGTAGTATTCACTAATAAACATATAGAACACATAACATGGCAAACGATAAAGACCGGAATTACAAACAGTAACCACCTATCTACCCTGACTACCATTAACACAAAAATCAAAAAAAAACAAATCAAACAAAAAATACTTTACGTAAAAATCCTACTAGAACTAAACACAGTCACACTTCCAGATGACATCACAGAAATACAAACCAAAATAAACGAAACGAAATAATCCAAAAACATACAATTCAATTAACCGAAAACAATAAATACGTACCAAAACACTGGTGGGATAATAAATAAATGTCTTAAGATCTAAGTATGTATATAAGATTAAGAAATTCTGCAAGGCAAAAATACCAACAACAACGATCAATAGCGAAACTGCGAAACACTATATGGTAAAATGCTGAAATCGACCTAAGAAACTACATAAAAGAAATTAAGAAAAAGCACTTCAACTCATTAATCACCAACATCTCAAACCCTCCAAACATCAAAGAAATTTGGCATCAAATCAATAACCTCAAAAAATAGAAACAAGAAAAAAAAAATAGTCAACAACTGGACAGACATAGCAAACAATCAAAACACAATAGCAACAAGCAACACTACAACCTATACCCATAATATAAACTACACAAGTATCAACACAATCCACCAACGTGATAACGACAACCACCCACCAATAACATTCACATATCAAAACTTCATAGATTTTATCAATAATAGAAATCCAAACACAGCTAAAGGCTACGATAACATATCATACAAAGCGATACAAAATCTACCAGACAAAAACCAAAAAATCCTCTTCAGCAGCCTCCTGAAAATATGGGAAACAAATGCAATACCAGAGGAGTGGAGACATATTGAAATAATCCCCAGCCTAAAACCAAACAAAGACCCGGCAATAATTCACAACTATAGACAACTATCAACTTGCTACCGGTACTACTTAAAACAATGGAAAGCCAAATAAAGAAAGATATAAACCAACACATCCTTTTTATATATAAAAAGCAAACTACCATCATTCGCTTTCAGAAAAAACAGGCCAACGGCAATGTGTATAAACGACCCAATAAACAACATACAATACTGGAAATCTAACAAAGAATAAGTAGCAGCAGTATGCATCGACATAAGCAAATCATTTGAATCAGTAGATAGAGCAATACTGTTATATAGTAAACATTAAACGAAATCGGAATAAATAATAAAACATCAAGCTGGATTGCTGCGTACCTAGGCAACTGCATAAGTAATCTCAATAGGAACTCGAAAAGTAACAACAAATCAAGGACAGTGCCAAGGAAGCGACTTCAACCCAGTAATTTACAACATATCCATCATACAAAATAATATCACAGCATTTCACTTCATATGCGAGGGACTGAAACTCAAAGTAAACTCACAAAAATCTAGTACAACATTGGTACATATTTCAACAACAGACAAAAAGGATTTAACATAACAATAAACAACACAATAGTCTATCAAGTTCAAAAAATTAAGTACCTAGGGAGAATAATCGCTATAAACAACTCTACGAAAGAACACACTAGCCACATTGTAAATAAAATAAACAAAACGTGCTACTTTTTACAAGCCACCACCAAACCGTTGCAGAGAAGGAGTGCATCCAATCAAAGGACTGCACTTATACAAGGCTTTCCTGAGAGTAAACATGGATTACGCCGCATCAACCTTTAGCAACATAAGTATGGTAAATGGACACTAAATAAACTTATTAAATGTAACAACAACATCATCAAAGGAATCCTAGGACTAATACGGTCAACACCAATCCATACAATCTACCACATGGCAGCAGAATTTCCACCAAACCTAAGATTCCAATATGCCACAGCAAAAGAAATTGCAAAGATATTCACATATCGACTCTTAGCTATGAAAATTCTGAAACATAATAATAAAGATCTAAAAACAAGTTATACAAAAATATACAACAGAAACATAATAGAAAATGTGGACGAAATTGATGAAACTACAATCTAAAATGATGAAAAATAAAGTTCGAATTAAAGTTTTTTAAAGTCCCAAAAAAGTCCCAAGAAGAAAATAATACCAAGGTACAAGGAAGAAATTAATAAATTAAACAAGGAAAACTACCATACGAAATAATTTTCACAGTTGGATCAATAAAACAAAACTTGCTATTTATCACGAAACCAGAAACACCACACTGAGCTACTATACTACTGTGGGCAAAAAGTAGTAAGACTTTGTTCATAATTTCAAATTTTTTTATTCATTCTTCCAAATCTATTTCGTCCCCTTCAAAGAAACAGTTTTTAAAGTCAATTTCCGGAATAGCATATAGCCTTCAATGCGCTTAGCGATTCATGTTTAATGTCTTCAATTGACTCAAAACGGTGTCCACGAAGCGGTTTTTTGAGTAGAAAATAGCCAAAAGTCACACGGTGCTAAGTCAGGCGAATAGGGTGGTTGCGGAACGATATCAGTCGAATTTTTGGCAAAATGGTCTCGTAAAACCAATGCAGTGTGAGCTGGCGCATTATCGTGATGCAAAAACCATGAGTTGATGATGTTTTAAAATGGTTTTCACTGATCCTTCCGATATTCCAACGATGCCAGTAAGGTCTCTGACTGTTAATCGTCGATTCTCCAGCACCAATTCCTTGATTTTATTGACCAGACGTGTTGATCATCAGTAGATGTTGATGGCCGTCCTGGACGTGGTTCGTCGCCAACGCGTTCTCGACCATCTTTGAACAATTTGTACCAATCAAAAACACTTGCTCGCGACATACAATTATCACCGAAGGCCTTTTGCAACATTCTGAACGTTTCGGCACCAGAAATTTGATTCCGCACACAAAATTTAATGGAACTTCTTTGTTGATTGATAATTTCACTCATTGTGAAAATCGCCGAATGCACTTTTTGTACTTCAGAAAGACAAGCGTATACTAAACACTAATGATTATTTTGATGTGACATTTGGCACAGATGTCACCGACAGTCATACCAACTTTAAAAAAATAATATTTTGATGAATGGGTTTTCGCGCGAAATTTAAATTAAAAAGTCTTACTACTTTTTGCCCACAGTAGTACACATGGCAAACAGAGCTGAATGACAGCTGAACTCATAGCCATAGAAAAATCCATAGACTACATGCAACCAGCAATTGGTAACAAGAATACAACGCTGTCAGCCAAACAAAAGGAAAAAAACTAACACCAAATGTTTCCAAAATTTTAAAGAAAACCTGGCGCAGTAACAAATACGACAATAGGCGGTTTCTGCAATGAAACGTTAAGCAGAATGAACATAGTGAACAACAACAACACCGGCGAAGCTTGTAAATCAATAGAAACAACTGACCACGTACTATTCGAATGCTACAAATATGGTATAGCAGAACAAGAGAAAAATACCAGCCACTCATCCAAACTAATCTGCCATATTAGGCCATGGTTATGCTGGTGTTCGCATGTAACCACCACACCGAGTACGAGACAGAGTTGCTTTTGGTCGAAATTCAATTATTTTTTGTTATTATTATATTGTTCGCAACGGCAACACTAAATGGTATGGTATACCAATTTTGCTTTTCTACAAATGAAAATAATGATGTACAGGTTTGCATGTTTTCTTTTTATTTTACTTACATTTTTTTCCTTTTTAGTAGAATAAGTCATGACACCCTGAATACTCGGCGTGCTCGGTGAACATTTCACCCAGCATATCGTGTTCGCTGTGAGAGTGAGTCAAAGCGCTTTCTTCGTGTTCTGGCAACAACAATTGCATTGTGTTCGCCTAGCAAAAACTGAACATAACCACGACCTTACGGAATTCATAGAAACACCGATTTGTAATAAAGGATGATTTTTTTGCTACTTGGTTTTTGACGTTTATATTTCTGTCAGTTCAGGCGAGATATGTATGTATGTATCGTAATTTCTTAAGACAAATGAACACGATCTGTTCACTCTAAGTCCAGAATTAAAACTGCATTTTTATACAGTATAATTATTATAATTATATAATTATTATATCGAATGCTTATAATTATTTTGTTCACATCAAAAATACTTACTTAGCTAAAATTATTTATATAGTTATCTTATTTAATAGTTATCTTTGCGTTTTGGCTGATAATCCTAGACGGAAAGTAACATGAATTGCAGCGAATTCAGAATATACTGGACTTTTGCGATACAGTTGGTATTGGTGACAGCGGGACGTGATTCTTGACATGTGTCAAAGTAAAAAATGCTCAATTTGGTTTGCCATTTCATCATGAATAGATTTACTCCTCTGAACAACGTTTGCAAATTATTGAAACTTATTATCAAAATTCGTGTTCTGTGAAAAATGTGTTTCGCAAGCTACATCGCAAAATTGTCTTCAGCAACGAGGCTCATTTTTGGCTCAATGGATACTTGAATAAGCAGAATTGCCATATTTGGAGTGAAGACTAGCCAGAGGCAATTCAGCAGCTACTAATGCATCCCGAAAAATGCACTGTTTGGTGCTGTTCGGTTTATGGACAGACGGCATCATTGGGCCGTACTTCTCCAAAGACGATGAAGGCCGCAACGTTACGGTCAATGGAGAAAGGTACCGGTACCGTTCGATGATAACAGATTTTTTTTTATTGCCGAAAATGCAATAATTGGACTCGGCCGACATGTGGTTCTAACAGGACGGAGCCACATGCCACATGCCACACTGCACGCTAAATCATAAATCAATTGTGGGGCGAATTTAGTGAGCAGTTAATCTCAAGTTTTGGTGCAGTCAATTGGCCATCAAGGTCGTGTGATATGACTCCGTTACTCTATTTTTGTGGGACTATGTCAAGTCTCTTGTCTATAGGGACAATCCAAACATGATTGATGCTTTGGAAGCCAACATTGAACGCGTCGTTGGTGAGATTCCGGTAGAAATGTGTGAAAAAGTGTGCTAAAATTAGATCTTCAAAATGGACCATTTGAAGCGTAGCCGTGGGCAACATTCAAGTGAAATTATCTTTAAAAAGTAAATGGCAGGAATTGATTTATCGATATAAAAATTTCATTCACTTTTGTAAAATTTCTGTATTTTTTTTGAATTATGAAAAACCAAGCTCTTAAAAAGTCACCCTTTGAAAGAAAGAAAGAAAACGCAGAACAAACACAGTTGGCAATATAAAAGAAAAAGCAACAATTTCATGATCAGTCATGTCGATATAATTTCCCCAGGAAATGGGGCAAAATAATTGGTTAATATGAGTTAATTTAAAAATATTAAACATAAATACTAAGTTAAAAGATAAAAATCTTTAAAATAAAAAGTAAATTATTCATAAGGATTCACTGGAGTATAAAGCTGAAAGTATTCATCCTAAATGATTAATTGAAGAAAAAGCTACACCTTTTCCCCGGAAAAGCGTAAAGAGTAACTCTAAAACACAAAAAAAGAGAGGAAGAGGTTTTTTTAGAGAGGAAAATTTTCAACAAATACATAAAACCTCATGTTTTTTTTTAAATTTTGAAAATTTTATGCTAAAATATGAACAAGTTCGACAAGTTTCTGCTATTACAATTTGACGTTTTGTTTCAGGCACGAAATATTTTTTTTTTGTTCTCCCACTATTTTTTTATATTTTTGTGTCTCACTAGACTTTGCCCAAAAAGTACGGAAATACCTAATATATAAAATTTCAGGGTTACATTATGAACGAATAAAAATAAAGTGTGAAAAGCTTCTAAGATGAATCGTTTATTTTCAAAGTGGTATAAGTCACTTTTTCAAAAAAATCAAGTTAATGATAATATTAATTACAATTTAATTAAAAAAAAATGTTGAGAACTATTATGGTAAGATTTTCGAGAGAAGTTTTGCTAATTAACGGTATAACAAACATGTTTATTTTGAAAGTATTATAAGTCGCTGTACTCAGGAAATTATTTGCGGGAATTAGATAACTAAAATGTATATATTAAAGCGTGAAAGGCGCCTACCGTAGAAAATCCTTCACACAACATAACATGGAGGAAAAATGTTTTTTTTCAACACAAACCTTGGAAATATCTGTTCCAAGAAGAACAATAAATACAGAGCAAAACGAAGTTAATTGGTTAAAAATGCAATGGATAAGATTTTACCATGATGTTCTCTCTATCAAATGTTTTATAAACTAACTTTAGATGAAAAAGATGAATTTCTTTGGATTTGATACCAAAAAGAGGAAGTCCTAGGCGTTATTCACAAGAAGAAATGGATCCATTACTATCCATACACTAGTTCTCGTCCTGCTACTTCAGCAAAATATAAAGACATGATGGACTTGCTTCATTATATACTAATTGATAAATAAACCTTTTTGAATAAACCTTTATATGAAATATTATTTACTATTACTATTATTATTATTGTGTAATCTATTCATAAATTCTTTTAAATTACTGTCCTTTCAAAACATCACTTCAGTAAATTACATCGGACAAAATTAATATAAGTCAGTAATTTTTCTAAACTATTTATTTTGAAAAATGGCGATTTTTTAATGACTACGAAATTATTTATACTGAGAAAAATATAAGTATAAGAACTGAAACAAATACAAGTAAATCTTCTCGAAAGTTGGCATCAATATTTTTATATATCGATATAAAAATCGATTTAAAAACAAACTGACTTATGCCACTTTCAAAATAAAGACTCATTTTATAGTGTGGATTTTTAAGAGCTTGGTTTTTGAAAATTCAAAAAATTCACACAGAAATTTTACAAAAGTGAATAAAGTTTTTATTTGGATCGATAAATCAATTCCTGCCATTTGCGCATCCCCACAAAAAACAGTCTAACGGGGACAAATCTCACGATTTTGGTGGCCAATTGACTGTACCAAAAAAGAAAATTATGCGTTAAAAAAACGGATTCTCATCCACCTTTCTAAGGCCCATTCACCGAGGCGTAAGACTATTCATGATGAAATGGCAAACCAAACTGAGCATTTTTTATTTTGACACATGTCAAGAATCACGCGTGAACTGTCAGAAATATAAACCTCAAAAACCAAGTAGCAAAAAAATCACCCTTTATGATAAAAATTGAAGAAGAAAGTCCCGAAACTCCAATCCTGAAATTTGGTTAGGAGAAGATGGGTCCAGTATCCCAGGATTTCGGGACACCGGGAGTCCACTCCTTAATTAACACACTCAAGTTTACTTTAAAATTTTACTTAGTTACCAGGTGTACAAGTAATAAACCGGTATTTTTTTTTAAAGAAAATAGACGTTTATTTAAGGAAAATGGTTATACATTCAATCTTCAAAGTAATGGCCATTGCTAGCTACACATTTTTTCCATCTCTCTGGCAATTTGTTCGTTCTTTGAGTCAAACCAGTCATCGAGCCATTTTTTCACATTTTCGTACGAATCGAAGTGCTGCTCAGCAAGTGCGTGCTCCATTGATTAAAATAAGTGGTAGTCAGATAGAGCTAAGTCTGGTGAATAAGCCGCACGGGGGAGGGCTTCCCAGCTGTACGACTCTACCAATTCCCGAGTCCCGAGTCTGTTTTGTTCGATGTGATGCTGCATTGTTATCAAGAAAAATCAAGTTGTGTTGCCTAACTTGATATTCTGGACGTTTTTGGAGCAAAGCACGGTTCAAACGATTCACATCGGCCAATTGTTGTTGGTAGCGTTGCCCAGTAACTGCTTCACCTGCTTTCAGAAAGTCAAACCAGATAACACCTCGCTGATCCCAGAAAACACAGAGCATTGTCTTCTTTCCGAAGCGATTTGACTTTGCTGTCGATTTGGCCGGTGTACCGGGCTTAACATATGATCGTTTACGTTTCGGATTCTCGAAATAGATCCATTTTTCATCGCCAGTAACAATTCGATGAAGATATGATTTTCTTTTGTACCTGGCGAGCAACATTTCACAGGTAGTTTTACGATTTTTTTTGCTGTCTTTCAGTCAATTTATGCGGCACCCATCTTTCCACCTTCAAAATCAATCTCATGTCTTTTAAACGTTGAGAAATGCATTGTTGGGTCACATTTAATTACTCTGCAAGATGTTCTGGCGTTTGACCATCATTCTCATCGAGCAAAGCTTGCAATTCGGCATCTTCAAACTTTTTCGGTGGTATTCCATGTTCTTCGTTTCTCACATCAGGATCGCCACTTTTAAACTTATTGAACCACTCGTGGCACTGTGTTTTGCCTAGAGCGTGCTGGCCGTAAGCTTTCACAAGCATTCGATGAGATTCGAAAGCAGATTTCTTCAATTGGAAACAGAAAATCAATGATATACGCATATCGTAGTTTGTCGGCCCAAAATTCGACATTTTTACGAGCGAAAAAAAAAGATGTAGTTGTATGAAACTTGATTGTTTATGAACTGCTGTTTGTTGACAGAACTAAATGCGAAGAAATGGCGCCAATAATTTTGTTTGACAGAGCGTATAGTTTTACCTAGCGGCACAGAGATGTCATTACCGGTTTCATACACCGGTACACTGTGCCTAGATATGAATTTAAATTGAGTTTAGAATAGCGCATTTCATTTAGTTTTCTGCATAGTCGTTAGCGATTTCATTACCAATGGAATCGCAATGATTTGTGTTGCTCAATGCGCCTCAATGTATCCCTGTACCTAAATTTAACTTTAAAATTTTACTTGAAAGATATAATATTTCGTTTTGGAATTAAGAAACATAGAATTCCAGAGATTTTATTTTGAAATTTAGAGTACGCACATACAAATTTATTTTTAATTGTTAACATTACAAAAATGTAGTATTACACATGTTCT
Organism: Palloptera scutellata; assembly: GCA_958295655.1. Classification (NCBI taxonomy): domain Eukaryota; kingdom Metazoa; phylum Arthropoda; class Insecta; order Diptera; family Pallopteridae; genus Palloptera; species Palloptera scutellata. Next base: position 94,702,300 of record OY282449.1, on the reverse strand, counting down.
TTACAGTATTTAAATACCATATACTATATAATAATAATGCAGATATTATGTTAGTACATAACTATATATGCTAATTTAAATTTCCTTTCAGAGACATCAAAACCTTATAAACGAAATCAAATAATAATTTAATGCGGCATTATAAGTAGTACCTACTACATGAGTATTGTGACACGCTAATTAAATAACTTGAAGCCCTAGACTAGTTAAGTATATATTTTAAGGAAGCTGATTAACAACTATTTCTGTACTTACGCGAGGTAGTTTGGTTCAAATAAATTATATACCATAATTAACTGGTTGATATTCTGAGCTTGGGTAGTGTCAGCCAATTGTGTGCAATTCAAATTCATTTTCATTCATTGAGTGACTGCGGACAAATCGCTTATTTGATCGATGTGGCATAGCGTAACGTATCTTATCCCAAAACCATGGATCACCCCACTGCAAATATGTGTTCATTCTCAAATAAGCTGCCAGCTCTTCATCAAGACCTTCAATATTGGTAATATCATCAAAGAGAATAATAATTATGCGTGAACGTTTCTCCTTTAAGGAGGCTTGGTGAGCGGCTTGAAATTCCAAACGTGACCACGTCGACCTTATGAAATTATTTGTTAGTACAAATATTGAGCGACGTGATTCACATATGGAGCGCATTATGTTATTGGGTATGGTTGATCCGACTATCCAGTCCCGCACGTGTATGCACAGTTTAAATTTGATAGGACCCTGTTCCAGCTGTGGTGTCAAATGATTTGCTATGAACGGCTCATCGCAATGGGAGTATGAAACGAAGGCATCATAGATTTTGTCTTTGTCCAGTTCCGCTTCGGTAACAAACCAAAGAAAAATATTATGCGAATACATCCAGACTTTAAGCTGTTTTTCATATTTATTATAAAGCAACGAGGCGATTGCAATTAAGCTACCAACAAAGGTAGTGGCTACGAGCACATATATGTAAGCTTTACTTGGTGGACAGATATCGGCTACTGAGAGTTCAAACAATTTCAGTTCACTCGCTGGACCAGCAGCACAACGAATTTCATGTAAGTCTGATATTTGCTTTTGTTTGTCTTTGATAAACTGCATCAACAATTTCGCGTCACAATCACAGATCCAGGGATTGCCCGATAAGTTTAGTGATTTAAGTGTGCGGCTCTGATTGAGGTAGTTTAAGACGTTCTCGTTTAAATGTGTGAATTGATTGTGTTGTAAGTCTAAATGTGATAAGTTTGAGGGTAAATTATGCAGATCGATTCGGCTTAGATTATTTCTGGCTGCATAAATTTGAGTGACATTTTTATAGCCCAATATGGAATTCGACGGTAGCTCAGTGATTCTATTGTTGTTTATATGAAGTTCCATTGAATGCAGGTTCAATTGCTCTATTGCGGGCAACTGCGTTAACTTTGTCATGATTCCGTTTGAACAATTAACTATTAACACTGAGTCATATGAACGTTTGAGGTATCGACATTTGCTTGAATAGCCCACCACTTTAGCAGCTTCGGCCGAGTCTAGTAAGCAAAGCAATTCTAATGGCATGAGACTATGCACATGTCTCCCCTTCAGATTCTCCGGTTCCGCACATCTCAATTCATCTATTATAAAATTAATCACGCTTCTGTATTCTGGACCTATTATTTGACGCGTACTTTGTATAGATTTTATATATAATAGAAAGTTAAGTAATTTACAATTACAATTTAGTGGGTTATTGTTCAAGTCTATGTCCATAAAATTATATGTATGGAAGAAGAGGGAGTCAGTATTTCTTAAATTTACTTCTCGAATTTGATTGTGAGATAATTGTACTTTATTGCAAGTTGTCGACATGATATTTATATGAGCGTGATTTAATATTGTGATGTTATTGTAAGAGAGATCCAGCTTTCGTCCATGGATGGGAAGTTCGGTAAGTTTATTGTGTGATAGTAAGAGCTCCTTAAAGATTCCGTGCCCCGAAAAGAATTTATTTGGGAATATTTGTAAACGATTGTAACTTAAATCCAGAGTTTCTAGCATAAAAGTGCCCGCTAGCAAGCGATCTGGAACATTGGTTAGTTCATTATGGCTCAAATTAATATGCTGCAGCGACCTACTATACCAGAATATATCATTTTCAATACTCTCAAGATTACAACTTAACGATATTCTCTCCAGATGTGATTGATTGCGAAATATGTTTGCTGGTAAAGTTTTTATTGGCATGCGATTTTCTCTCAGCGATATCACTTTTAAATTTGTATTATATGCCAAATTGGGCAACTGCCCCAAATTATTGCGGTCCAGATATAACTTCTCTAAGTTTTTAAGCGGCGAGAATGTGTCAGCTTCTATATGTTCAATGCCGTTTCCATTTAAATTTACTATTTTGATTTTATTAGCTCCGAGTAGAATATCTTTTTCTAGACTACGCAATTGGTTATTTTGCAGATCTAAGTTTTCTAGTCCCTTCTGATTACGAAAAACTCCGGGCTGTAAATAATTTATATTATTATCACTTAATACTATTTGTTTTAGGTGTTTATTGTTCGTAAAAATGTCAATGGGCAACTGACTTAAATTATTTTTATCGAGATACAAGTGCTCCAGATTTATAAGCGGCGAGAATGCTTCAGCTTGAATATCTTCAATGAAATTTTTACTTAGATATAGTTTATCGATGGCGTCACCGCCAAGGAAAGTATCATTATTCAGATTACGTAATTGATTATTTTGCAATTCCAGAAATATTAGATTACTTTGTTTACGAAAAACTGCAGCCGGGATATATTTTATATGATTATAGTTGATTTGCAGTTTCTTTAACTTCTCTAAAGCCACAAATGTGTTAGTATGCAGCTGGGCAATTTGATTATATCTCAAATCCAAATAGAGTAAATTCTTGAAATTACTAAATATATTCGCCGATAGCTTTGATATATTGTAATGCTGTAGAGAAATGGTTTCCAAATCTGTTGGCAGCCCGAACAGCTGCATACGTCGGAGGATACTGCCTGCACCCAGACCACTCAAGGATGCCGCATTGTTGATTTTCCATTTTGTAAATACTTCCAGAAAAGTTCTCTGTTCGAGAAATGGACAATATGCAAGACAAAATTCCTCGATATCGCCGATATACAGTTGAGGCAGGTACTCGTATACATTTACATTGGTTCTATTGCAATTGAGGACCACCTGTTGGCTGCCGATTGATACATTAAATAGTTCGCTGTTATTGTCACTTGATACGGGGCAATTGTATATTGAATTCGCCAAACTTACTTTTTGCACATTGACACTTTCGATTTGAGTTTATTTCATCACAATCTTCAATAGCGAAAACGGCGTCACTGGACCGAGCGTGTGACTCAATGCAAAGAAGTAAACAAGTGCAAAATTGTATATAATATTGCAGCTTGTATCGGATGTTAATCATAATTGCGGGTTGAATGTTTTTACTCCTAATCAGTTTTTACTTTATTTTATATTTGTATAAATATAAATCTGCAATTATATTTTACTTTTTATTTCAGTACTACTTTTATTGCTATACATTCGGTTTTGATGTGTTCACTCTCATGTTTAAGTTCGAACTAAAAATCATTTTCAATTCTGAACTAGTGAACTTACTATGTTTTTGTATTGGCAAAAACTTTTCTCTTCTGATATCTGCATAAATCCTGTTTGATAAACTCTGGGTAAATTTTAAAAAATTCTGATATGATTATTCACTATATAACACTACTCAACAAATTACAAAATATTTTCTGCTTCAAACACCTTATACTTACTTACTTACTTAACGGGTACTACAACCGATGATCGGTCTTGGCCGCCTCTACAAAGCTTCGCCAGTCGCCTCTGCTATGCGCGCGCTGGCGCCACTTGATAAGGCCAAGTGCAGTCATGTTGCCCGGCACCTGGTCTTTCCAATGGAGATTAGGACGTCCCCATCTGCGTGTTCCTCCACCGTGGTTCAAATAAATCACCCTTCTAGCCGGAGCGCTTTCTTCCATTCGTTCAACATGACCCAGCCAGTGAAGCTGCTGGATTTTTATACGCTTGACTATGTCAGTGTCGGCCTACAGCTCATACAGCTCATCGTTCCATCTTATTCGGTACACGTCGTCCACGCATACTGAACCATAGATCTTACGGAGCATCTTCCTCTCGAACGCTCCTAACAAACACCTTATATATAATATAATTCGCGCGCTCTGATCACAATGGCGTACGCAGTTATTTTTTTTACCATCACGCCAGAGTTTTGAGGTATTTGCACGTACATAGGAATTTTTAAAAGTTCTGAACACTTTTAAGAAAAGTATACATATTTTATTATCTAAGTAAGTGTTTTTATATTTATACCTATACATAAGAGTAATAAAATCTTTGTTTTATTATTGAAACTTTATTATTATTCGCAGTTTCTACTTAGTTACATTAATGATAATTAGCTTTTAACTATTGATGCTAATCTAACACACCGACCAAACAAGAATGAGCCACCGATTTCTAAAAAAGTATAATCATAGACATTGACAAATCATCATTCCCTTTTTCTTAAAGCTTTTATCGTTTGAGATAAGAACCGAAGCCTGTGCTTAGATCATTTTTATATTCAGATTTTGCTCGGCGAAAACCATGCAATTGTTGTTGACCGAACACGAAAAAAGGGCTTTTACTCACTCTCCCAGCGAACACGAGATACTGGGTGAAATGTACACCGAGCACGCCAAGTATTCAGGGAGTCAATGAGTTATTCTACAAAAAAAGAACAAAATTGTATGTAAAATAGAAGGCAAACATGGAAACCTGTACATCATTATTTTCATATGCAAAAAAGCGATGTTGCGAATGTTTTTAGTTTTTAAAAGTGAATTTTAAATATATTATTCATAAAACTATTGAATAAAAATCATTTTATTTTCATAATTTGTCAATTATATTATTAATTTCACGCTCCATATTAATAAAATCGTTTAAAGTTTTTTGGTATACCATTTAGTGTTGCCGTTGCGACCAATATAGTATTACAAGAAAAACTGAATTTCGACAAAGAGCAACTCTGTAACGAACTCCAATGTAACCACTACACCGAGCACGATTTTACATACATTTTTGTTATTTTTTTGTAGAATATCTCATTGACACCCTGAATACTCGGCGTGCTCGATGTACATTTCACCACCCAGCATATCGTGTTCGCTGTGAGAGTGAGTAAAAGCTCTTTATTCGTGTTCGGGCAACAATAATTGCATGCTGTTCGCCGAGCAAAATTCGAATATAACCATAGCCTAAAGAATCAACTAAACAGTTTTAGTTTTATTTCCATTTGTTTAAGTATAGCTGGCCGCTGTTGTAATATGAGTACATAAAGTGAATTATTCTGATAAAGATATCGAATAATTTGTGTGTATTATCTATTTCCATCGTTAAAATCCATAATTATATGATAAAAAAGCCTAAGTCGGATGCAGATAGGACAATAACATGGCGCGCAAAAAAACGGGCGAGTGAAGGCGACAGTTCAGAATAAAAAAGTTTCACATCTTCATGACATTCTCTATTTTGTTTTAATTATTCCAGAGTTTAAGAACCTACTTCAGATTTTAAACGGCTTGCTATTATCGGATTATTTGAGGGAGAAAAAGTCTTTGTAATACAACTTTTAATAATTTGCTCTGTTTTTCTACTTTGCAAATAGTTGTAAATGAATATTTGGATCAAAATTTACCAAATTTTGGCCACATTTTAAGTAGTTGAAATACCAGTTAAGTAAAGTAAGTAAAGTATCATTTATAAATTGTTATCTTCTTTTAAAATTACATTCAGTTTTAAATCGATATTTTAACAAAACTTAACACTCGGACTAAGTTTCGAAAGCGGTTCGATTAACTTACTTCTGCTGTTCCTTTTTTATGGTTTAGGAGGTAAAATACCCGTTCTTGTTCCTTTTTTATGGCTTAGGAGGTAAAATACCCGTTGTTGGATTTTAAAAATTTAATATTTACCTCAATTTTCTACGACTTTTCCTTACAATGTAAATGCGATTTTATTACATATTTGTTGTTGACTCTCAATGAACAGTTTAGGAATTCATATAAGGAATTTCATAATCTTCACGGCAATCATTTTATCTTGAAATTATTTCTTGAAATTGTTTATGAGTAAACCTAGAAGTTTTGATATAAATTTCTTTAAACAAATTACATATTGCAATTAGCAAATCTATTAAATCTTCTTTTTCTTCGGCCTAGACCGAGCGTTTTGCATCCACTTATGTTGGGAGTGTTATATATGTAATACATGAGTGGAATACTTTGCGAAAAGTTACAAGTTCTATTTTCGGATAAGGGAATCATCAAAAATGGATAAATAAAATAACTAAAGTTTTACTGTGCGGATTTGAAATGAAACTATCTATACGTTCTGTTAATACTGGTTTTTCTTTCTTTGGAACACGTTCGACTACTGAAAAATAATCAAGAAAATTCCCTTAAGTTTTCTACGTCATGAAATTTTGTAGAAATTTACTTGGTAGATGATCCAGAGATTGCTAACTGGGAAAGGTAATTCTACGTCATGAAATTTTGTAGTAATTTATTTGGTAGATGATCCAGAGATTGCTAACTGGGAAAGGTAATTCTACGTCATGAAATTTTGTAGTAATTTACTTGGTAGATGATCCAGAGATTGCTAACTGGGAAAGGTAATTCTACGTCATGAAATTTTGTAGTAATTTACTTGGTAGATGATCCAGAGATTGCTAACTGGGAAAGGTAATTCTACGTCATGAAATTTTGTAGTAATTTACTTGGTAAATCCAGAGATTGCTAACTGGGAAAGGTAATTCTATTTTTCTCCATACTCTATTTGTTATGATTCAGTGGTAAATGATTCAAATGTATGAGGAAATCCCTCACTTGAATTCGCTATTAATTTATTTATTAGTTAGAAAATATTAGAGTTGGGCAAATTATATTCGAATCATATTAAAGGTATTGATTTCATTATTAAAATTGTGGTAATTATTGGTTATGATTTATGTATGAAAGATACCTCAAAGGAAAAGGCATTCCAATTTCAATTCCTTGTAATGGAATTGAAAAAATTATATTTCATTATAGAGAAATTTAATATTTCAATTACAAACTACAATTCCTTGTTATGGAATTCTGAAAATTTCAATTTCTCTATGGAATTGGAAAAGTAATCAATTTCTTTAAAATAAAGAGTGATTTTGTTGTTACTTGGTTTTTCTCCGTTTATATTTCAGAGAGTTCACGCAAGATTCTTGCCATGTGTCAAAGTAAAAAATGCTCAGTTTGATTTGCCATTTCATAATGAATAGACTTACGCCTGAACAATGTTTGCAAATTATAGAAATTTATTATCAAAATTCGTGCTCTGTGAAAAATGTGTGTTATCGCAAAATTGTCTTCAGCGACGATATTCATTTTTGGCTCAATGGTTTCGTGAATAAGCAGAATTTCCGTATTTCGTATTAGGAGTGCAGACCAACCAGAGGCCATTCAGTAGCTACCAATGCATCTCGAAAAATGCATTGTTTGTTGCGGCTTATGGGCAGGCGGGATCATTGGGCGTACTTCTTCAAAGACGATGAAGGCCGCAACGTTACGGACAATGGCGAGATGGAGAACAGTTCGATGATAACAGACTTTTTTTTTGCCGAAAATGCAAGAATGGGACTCGGTCGACATGTGATTCCAACAAGACACTGCCACATGCCACACTGCACGCTAAATCATGAATCAATTGTGGGGCGAATTTAGTGAGCAGTTAATCTCACGTTTTGGTGCAGTCAATTGGACCTCCAAGATCGTGTGATTTGACACCGTTAGTCTAATTTTTGTGGAGCTATCTTAAGTCTCTTGTCTATAGGGACAAACCAAACACGATTGCTGCTTTGAAAGCCAACACTGAACGCGTCATTGTGTCATTTGTGAGATTCTGGCAGAAATGTGTGAAAAAGTGTGCCAAAATTGGACCTTCAGAATGGACCACTTGAAGCGTAGCGGCGGGCAACATTTAAGTGAAATTATCTTTAAAAAATTATTGGCAGGAATTGATTTACTTACTTACTTTTAATGGCACAACAGCCCATGGTGGGCCTAGGCCGAGCTTTTCGCATCCACTCATGTTGTGCGTGTTATATTTGTGCATGAATGGAAGGGACCTACAGTTTAATGCCGAATTCGAGCGGCGAAGTGAAACGCTTTTCATAGGCAATTCTTACTCTTATAGGTTTGCCATTGCCTGCCAAGAGTGGTGGGTGCCGTGTAGAAAAATTATTTTTTCTACTTTTTTTTTTTTTTATTTTGCCTGTGCAAAATAAAAAAAATTCGAATCCCGGACACTCTGCGTAGCAGTCCAACACACTACCACTACGCCACAGCGACCACCATTGAATTGATTTATCGATCCAAATAAAAATTTCATTCACTTTTGTAAAATTTCTGTGAATTAGAATTTTCCAAAAACCAAACTCTTAAAAAATCACCTTCAGCTCTAAAGTACTCGATTAAAAATTTTTAAATAAATCGTAATTTGATTCCTAAAGTAATGTTTTCTACCCAGTTCTGGATAGTACCATATCAATCTAAACCTCGAAGCTGGAATAAAACTCATTCACTTTTATATCTTAATAATTCACATTTATTGTTGTTCATTTCTTAGTGTCTTCAACATATTACTACATTTAATTACATTAAATTATATCAATTTTACAATCAATCAACATTATTTTCAAGTATTTCCTTTTTGTTATTTTTGTTGCAACTATAAATTTTAACAGTTCATTTAATACATTAAATAATAATTAATTGTGTATATTTGTTTTCTTTACTCTTTTTCATTATTTTTCTTTTGCAAAATACCATACATTAGAGTTAAAGAGGCCAGCTCTGATAATTTTGCATAATTTTTCAACTTCATTACCATAAAGTCATAATATTATAAGTGTGGTTTTTTCTTTACTAAGTACAATCACATAAAAAGATACAATTACAAAAACTAAATACTGCAAACAATTTATTTTTTGTTTTCTTCTTGACATTTAAAGCATTTTGAGTTCTCTTGAGTTGGAGTAGAATTTCACATTAAAAAATTTACATATATAAATTTTTCTATATACGAGTATACTATATGTATGTATGTACTTTGCATATAGTATGCATTTGTACTTATTAAGTATATTTGCTTAAAACTAACAGCTCAAATTGATGGTTAAAATCTCTTGTTTTTTATCATAATTGAAATTAGTTAGTAATGTTCCAAAAGCTCATTATGTTACCATTTATTTGCTATATCTATTCATTTATTTTTAGTGTCATTATTTAAGTATTTTATGTTGTCGTAATTCGTTTCAATTAAGTTAATTAACTTAACCGAGTATATTTAGAGGAAATTACTCTCATTTGATGTGGAACAACAATTATAATTGGTCAATTGCTAGCATACTGTGGGATATTTTCTCTCTGAGAGTCATGATGTGAGATATTTTCCCTCTGAGAGTCATGATGTGAGATATTTTCCCTCTGAGAGTCATGATGTGAGATATTTTCTCTCTGAGTGTCATGATGTGGTATCAGCTATTTTGAAACGAATTCTCTGAGTATTCTATTGTTTTAAAAATAATTGTTGTAAGTATTAGTTAAAAAATAACATAAAATCGTTTGTTGATTTGTATATTTATGTATGTACATATGTACAGGGTGCGGCAGGTACACTTCTCAGCAATATGTTTTTATGTATTTTATTTTTCTTTTCATATTTATATTCTTAAAATTTGTGCAGATAATTGTATAGAAAATACAACGGAGATTTTTAATGCATCATTAAAATCTGACCATTTCCCGCTTGTTGGAAAGGTTCTCTTCTGTAATTCCACTTCACTAATGTGCTTCAAAGTCTGATGTTTCAAATTATCGGGGCATACCTAAATTAAGTGCTATAATTAAATTATTTGAAACTGTCATCACCGATCAACTCTCCTTTTCTGTTAAGCTCAGCCTTTGGCGCTACATGCCAAACATTTTTCGACATTGATAAACTGAAGTTCATTGTGGTAAAGTCATAACACTTGCCACAGTGGCTGTCTATCTGTTTATCGGTGTGCTGTGATTGCATTCCCTCCCTCATTCTCCCCCCTTCCTTCCAATCATCTGCATTCAAAGGGGTACCCTGTGTGTCCCATAAAATGAAACAAAAAAATAAAAAAATTTAAAAAAAAATATGCCCTTTCCCTAAATCAGCATGGGGTTTTCAAGGGGAGATCCTCTGTAACAAACCCCTTAGAAATTTTTGGAGTTCTATTATAAAGGGTTTTTCTAACGGACTTCAAATTGACGTAATTTACACTGAGTTTAGTAAAGTTTTTAACAATGTAAATCATAATCTTTTACTAATGAAACTTGACCGGATTGACTTTCCTCAAGCACTTTTTGGCTTTTTGATTTATGTAACCAGAAACAAAGGGTTCTTTTCAAAGAAGCTATCCCTCGTAATATTGTTGTTAATTCTAGGGTCCGTTAAGGCGGTTGTTTTGGATAAATTTTTTTTCCCTCTTTATTAATTAAATCAATTATACGAAACTCTAGAGTGTTGATTTTTGCAGATGATCTAAAGCTTTTTTCTACCACATTATTCACTCATGACTCAAGATATAATATGCAGTATATTACAGAGCGATTTAACTTCCCTTTTCTGACTGGTGTTCATTAAATTGGATGACTTTGAACCTTGATTAATGTAAGTTAATGATTTTTTCGTGGAGGATGCCATTGGTGATAAATTATTATATTGGCACTAAGCCTATAGCTAGAGTCTTCAATTTCGTTTATCTGGGAGTGACTATAGACCCTAATTTTCGCTTCAATTTGCATATAAAGAAAAATATGTATAAATAAAGGCAAATGCGTCTTAGGTTTTATTAAGAGATGCTCAAAGGAATTTAACGATCCTTATACATATAATTAACTATGGTAAAACGTTGTATATTTCACTTGTTCGACCAATTTTGGAATATGCTTTTAATGTATAATGCTTTCAATACAATTGTTACATCAATAACTTGGAGTCTGTTCAGAAAAACAGTTATTTGCTTTAGGAAGATTAAAGTGGAACTCCCTGACTAAACTTCCTCCTTATAAAGATCGTTTTTAAAATTACTCAATTTGCCTTCACTCTTGAAAGTCGAAAAGATATGTTGAATGTATCTGTTAAATGAACTATGAATTAATGTTCCTAGTCGGGTTTCTATAAACCTCATACCTATCAAGTTAAGTCTTTGTAAAAAAAATTAATTAAAAATTAACTCTGTCCATGGTACGTCCTATGATTTCAGTAATCTTTAAGTATGTGCTAATAAATTTTTGTATCCCCGTTAATTGCCTAAAACAAACTGTGCTACCCCATTTGAATTAATAACTAATGTTCCACGCAGCTGTTGATAAGCCAAATCTGTAGCTGCTAATGATGTTACCAACTGATTCGCGGAAAGCATTGCAGTCCGGACTGTGATTGTTTCGGTCACAAGTCTATGCGCGCGCGATTCGGGTGCGCCCCACGGTCGTATAGGGCGAGAGGAAGGCCCGCTGGGACTCGTCGTTAAAAAAAATTAAGAAAAAGTTGACTCGGGAAATGAAAAGACACGCTGTTATCGTTGCTACAAATACGATTCACAGCCATTCTGAAATGTCCTAATTTTTAAAATGTCGCCCGATCTATTGTTCCCAAAGTTCTTTGAGAGTTGAAAGCATCTGATGGCAATGTGAACAGTATCCGGCAAATAGAATACGTGTCACTCAGTTTACTACAAAAAGAAACAACAAGTTTTGTAGAAAGTCTAAAAATTTTAGTTTTACATATGTCCTTAATAGTCAATATGTCCTCAAATATCTGCCGCACCCTGCATGTACATACAGTACATGTCAGTAAATTAAAATATAATCGGTGCATAGATAAAACAGGTGTTCCCTTACATATTTGCTTTCACTAGTCATATAACCTATTTAACAATACATACTTATAAATTTTACTTCTTTAAATGTTTCTGGTTTTCTGCAAAGATATGTTTTCAGTAGAGGCATTTTGTTTTGTCTGTCTATACATTAGTAGTTTTTGAAACCGTATTTCTTGATAATCTCTTATATTTTTGTTTAAAATTACATACAATTTTTACATAAAATTTCTCTACTATTTAGGTTTAGTTGCATTCATTAGTCTAAAGAAGATGATCGGCGTCTCTTTGTCATTTGATCATTCTAATTAATTATATTATTTAAAAACTATAGATATTAAATTCTCTGGGGGCGCATACTACAAACAGTCACGGTCTTAGACTCGGATAATAAAAATTATACAAGAAAGTGTTTAAATTTAAGAATTTCTCAAATATAATTCTTAACACTTTTAAGTGAAGCTTGTTTAAGCGATGTAGGAAAAAAACATCGAGCGAAGAGAAAGCGAAATAAGAATTCCTTTCCAATTCAAGACCATAGAAATGGAATAGGATAGTCATAGTATGAGTATATCGAGAGGCTGTCAGAATGCGATGGTGAGACGGAACAGATGTAAAAAAAAAAGCGGAAAGAAAGTGCAGGTACAAATCACCGTTTCACTGCTTTAGAATTAAGCGGCTACACGTTTTCTTTTAAATGTGTCTTATGATTATAAAAATGAGAATTACGGGTAACGTGAAAAGTTTCTATTCTGAGCAGTGAATTCATGTTCAATGTATGATTTCATTTTTCGTATGAGCATGTATAAAGTTTCAAATCAATTTGATAATCCGTTCTTTGTTTAACAGCTGCTTGAAGTAGACGTTTCACAGAAGTTTCTTTTTAAAATGGAAAAATTTAAAAATCGTGCCATTATTGAGCATTTATTTGAAAAGGTTTATCTGGCCAAGAAATCCATACCGATATGATAAATGTGTTAGGTGAATGTGCTCCTTTATGTGCAACAGTAAACAATTGGATTGCTGAATTTAGACGTGGTCGTACAAGTATTGAAGATGAACGACGCACTGGACGTCCAAAAAGTGCCTCGACACCAGAAATCATTGAAAAAGTACATGTTATTGCTTGTGAAAATCCAAGAGCGACTTTGTGCCAAATAGCTGATACCATAGTTATCTCAGAGGATCGAGTAAGCCACATTTTACATGAAGAGCTACATATGGAAAAGCTGTTTGGAGAAGTAGTGCCGCATACGTTAACAATTCAACAAAAACTCAACTCGATGGAAAACGAATTTCACAGTGCAATTTGGAACATATCAAGCAGAATAAAACGGATTTTAAGCGTCGTTTCATAACTGTGGATGAGACTTGGGTCTTGGGTCATCATGATTCTAAATTGAAACAGCAACGTTTACAGTGGACTGATGCTGGATGTTAGGCGTCAAAGCAAAAGAGGTTGTGTCTACTGTTTTCTGGGATGTAAACGGGATTTTGTTGATTGATTATCTTGACAAAGGTAAAACAATAAACTCAGACTACTATTGTAACCTTTTGGATAAACTGGATGCAGTAATTCGTGAAAAAGGAAACCCGTTTTAAAGAAAAAAAAAAAAACTTTTTCATCAAGGCAACGCACGTCACACAAGTGTTTTCACAATCGCTAAATTCAAGGAATTAAAGTACGAATTGCTTGACCATCTGCCGTTAACACAAGATTTGACTTCCAGCGACTACTACCCGCCCCGAAACCTGAAACAGTTCCTTCGTGGGAAGCCACATTTTTCGTCGAATGAAGAAGCTATAGCAGCCGCAGAGGCATATTTTGCAGACCTTCCGGAATCGTACTTTAATGATGGATTAGATTTATTGGAGGAGCGCTGGACTAAGTGTCCGGAATCGTACTTTAATGATGGATTAGATTTATTGGAGGAGCACTGGATTAAGTGTATTGAACTGTTAGGAGTTTATACTGAATAAAAAAACCAAAACTCAAACCAAAATAACTGTGTTTTCATATTTAGACTAGAAACTTTTCAAGTGACCTGTAGTTTAAGGAAAACCTTAAATTAAATCGAAAGTTGATAGTTGCAGGAGTGAAGAGCATGAAATTTGGAGCTTTCAACAGATGTAATCAAAATCATATACATCATAAATATTAATTCTTATATAGTTCCGTAATAGTAGGAACAGTATTAGGGTTCCCAGTCGTTCTGATTTTAGCAGTACTCGTATATGTGGGCGGTATTCATTCCATTCTATGAAATCAGTATTCCAAAGTACCTACCACATGTTTGGAAAGTACTGTTGGGATAGTATTGCGATAATCCTGATTGTATTTTTAATAAATTTTTGCGGCCCCTAACATGTAATTAGACTAGTGCAAAAAACTCCGGGCAACAACAATTATTTTATCGCTGCTTTAGTTATTTTTAGCTTTTGCCTTGCGTGTATTTACCATAAGTACTTATGAGTATTGAATAATTTTAACTACATATATTTGCTAAACTAATTTGACCACCGAGTTGCAACTACACGCACATGCACAATTAATGTAAGTGATCTTACGGGACGACAGTAGTCATAAAAATATTAGGTAGGTACTGCATACATACATACGTGTAAATAAGTATGTAATTCAACTACATCGGTCTTTTTTTATTGAAGAGATGGCGCAAAAATCAAAATCACACATTATTTGCATTGCCATCAGCATCATTGGTATTTTCAGTAATTTGAACAGCATCATCAGCCGATGAGTCCAGCTGTGCTTCTTCTTTCTCCTTCTCCTTCTCCTTTTCACATTCGGTTTTCTGCTGCTGTAGTTGCTGCGGATACTGCTGTCGTTCGTCCGCATTACCCCCCTTTAACTGCGGCGCATGTGTATGTATCTGGACAACGTGTACATGCTCCACTTCCGCGACGCTGCTTGCCGCCATTATCGATTCATGCTTTTCTTTACTACCAGTAGAATCGCCCACTTTGGCTGTTGCTTGCATGTTCAATTGTTCTGCCGTTTCCTCGTCCAAATCCTTGACCAGCGTTTCGCTACGCAACAATAGACGTCGTTTATTTATGCTGCCACTTGTGGTGGGAATTTGCAAGCGTATCTCATCATCTACGGATTCAATGCGATCGAGTGCATGTTTTATTGTTAGCCGCTGCTCAACATCCGCTTTGGAAGTTGTCGCTGCTGCTGCTGCTGCTGCTGCTGCTATTGGCATTTTACTTTTATTGCCATTCTTTCGACTGGCTGGCACATCATTCAAAGCTAATTTCTCATTTATAGTTTCATTACGTGTAGTGGCTGCATTCGCTGCACTACGTTGACTTTCGTCTACATGCACCAGCACGAACGGCAACTTGAGCGATAACTCACCGCCCATGCCACTTAATGTCAGCTTCACTTTCACATAGTACGACACATAAATGGCAAACACATTACGATCATCGCCCACATTTCCAGAAACGCCATGCCCTATGTAGGAGGCGGGTTGTGGTATACCGACTGCAGGACTCGGACAGGGGTTCGGTGACTGGCCTGAGGGATATATTAAATTTGGCGAACGTATCGCCGATGCAGCTATGGCGCCAGTTATTTCCTCAGGTTCGGAACAGCGCTGCAGCGTATCCTCGAGAGCAATCCAATTTTTAGTTTGTCCTCGCTGCGGTTTTAGGACGACTGTTGCATTCAACGTATCGCCCGGTGGTACGATACGATCTGATGGTGAATTTAAGTCAGAATCGGCGACAATATTTTTAAATTTTCCATTATTGAACATGCAAACGTCAACGTGTTGAATTGCGCATACCTGAAAAGGGATTATTTTAAGGTTATTTTAAATGGTTTAAAATAGTAATAAATAAATTAAATTTCAATTTGTTGCCCCACGTAGGGTAGTACATTACCGTGGGGCATAAGGTATAACTGCCCATGTCTTTGCCTAAGTGTGTCATGATCTAACCTTTGAAACTTCTAAGCAAACAATCTGTATTTTTTACCAAGATTAGATAGGGCCAGGCTCTGTGGACACAACTCCTTGAACATATTGATTGTTAAGTTGCACGTTTTTAAGGAGGACAACTGCTAAATTAACTCTTAGTAATGTGAAAAAACTAGTTAGGTTAACTGAAATCACACCGTAACTACAAGAAAATAGCTCAAATTAGAAAGAGGAAGGATGCTGCACCAAAATGACTTTTAAGAGCTACATGGATGGTTTTGAGTTTCATCAGTTTGCTTCTATTTCTTTTGAATACCATAAACTTTTTCTATTTTATCCAAAGGCGTAAGTACACAGAGAAAAAATTGCGTTATAAAATCAAGATCGGTCATACTTTTTTGTAGCACGTATTCTTCTTCTTGTTTCATCTTAACAGACTTTCAACAACGAATGGGCTTGATTTATTACAGTTTTTCTTAAACCGTAAGACCGTTTTTTCGCTGAGTACGAGTCTCAAAAAATCAATTTTTTTTATTTTCACTTCTTCGTTAAAGTGTCATCTCAAAGTAAAATTTGAGTAACTGGGCACAATATTTTTCCCAGGTGATTTAGTGAATTTTCGACAACAATTTTTGCCGCCCAAAAAAATTGGCAAATAATGTAAGAAAAGATTGTTGACTGTTCAACTATCTTTAATTTTTTTTCTTGTTTAATACGTTCGGTCTATTAGAACTTGAAAATGTGAGCTACCTCCGGAAACGTAAAATTTCAAACATTTTTAACAAAAAAAAAACAAAAAACCTTACATAGAAACATTTTTAATGTAATTTGTAATTTGCAGAGCCTTCTTTTCTTTTATGACACAAAAGACCATGGAGGGCCTAGACCAAGCTTTTCGCATCCACTCATGTCGTGCATATTATATTTGAAACGAGTGTTTTAAGAGTTTGGTTTTTGATAATTCAAAACAACACAGATATTTTACAAAAATGAATGAAATTTTTATTGGGACGATAAATTAATTTCACTTAAATATTACCCGCAGCTACGCTTCAAGTGGTCCATTCTGAAGGTCCAATTTTGGCACACTTTTTCACACATTTCGCCTGGAATCTCACCAATGACGCGTTCAATGTTGACTTCCAAAGCAGTAATCGTGTTTGGCTTGTTCCTAAAGACAAGACACTTAACATAGCCTCACAAAAAATAGTCTAACGGGGTCTAATCACACGATCTTGGTGGCCAATTGACTGCACCAAAACGTGAGGTTAACTGCTCATCAAATTCGCCTCTCAATTGTTGCATGGTTTCACGTGCAGTGTGGCATGTGGAATGTGGCACCGTCTTGTTGGAATCACATGTCGTCCGAGTCCCATTCTTGCATTTTCGGCAAAAAAAAGTCTGTTATCATCGAACTGTACCTTTCTCCATCTCCCCATTGTCCATAATGTTGCGGCCTTCATCGTCTTTGAAGAAGTACGCCCAATGATGCCGCCTGCCCATAAACCGCAACAAACAATGCATCTAGCTGGTCTTCACTCTTAATACGGTAATTCTACTTATTCACGTATTCATTGAGCCAAAATTAGCCTCATCGCAGAAGACAATTTTGAGATAAAAACTAATTTTGCACAGAGCAAGAATTTTGAAAATAGATTTTCCATAATTTGCAAACGTTGTTCAGGCGTAAGACTCTTTAAGTAACAAAATAATCACCCTTTACATGAATGGAAGGGACCCACAGTTTTTTGCCGAATCCGAGCGGCGAAGTGAAAAGATTTTCATAGGCAATTTTTACCCTTGTAGGTTTGGCGTTATCTGACAAGAGGTGGTGTCGTGTAGAAACATTTTTTTTTCTACTTTTTTATTTTGCTTGTGTCGAGATGCGAACCCCGGACACTCTGCGTTACAGTACAATGCACTATCAGTACGCCACAGTGACCACCAATTTGCAGAGCCAATTTACATAAAAAATTATAGTGGTCGCTGCTTCAAAAATGTTTATTTTCCATTTTGTTAGCTAGTTATTAGATATTAGTTAGTTAGCTAGTTATTATTAAACCATAAAACATTAGTATTTCAAAAGGTTGCGGAGCACTGACCACAAAAGGAAGCACCAGGTCATTGACTATAAGAAATACTCTAGGCATAAATCAAGAAATAGAAGACTAGGTAGCGGTATAATTAGAAATTAATATCTCTTAAAAATAATAAGTAGTACATAATAATACATTGGTGTCAAATGGCAATAGCCACTCTGCCTGCTGACCCACCTACACAACCACACTTAACCTATTGGAAATTGGCTTCATTTACTAGGACTCCATCTGGTAAGCTCTTACTGTACGTTGTGTGCTGGAGTGTGATTTCATTAAATTTATGATTTTGTGTTTTTTTTTTAGTTTAAAATCATATATCATTCCTCAATGACTTTCAGGCTATTTGCGTAAATTATTTGATTTTAAGTTACACAAATTCTTTAACTTTTTCTACTATATTTATTTTTTATTTATTTGGTAACAATAACATTTATTCTTATAAATATATGCAAACATAAGCTGATATTTACGCAAGTCTGCGATAAATGAATATTTTCTATTATATATTAATAATACAATTTTTGCTCCCTCCTCTCGTTCGTAAACTAAAATACATAAAACTTTCCAAGCCATTAAGTTTAGCTGCCATTTGCACGAAATCAAAAACACTAAAAGAAAATATCATATACCTCTATTGGGCCTATAGAATTTCGCAGAAGCATCTCTGTAGGGCAAAACCAATCTAGCCCACCCAAAATTATGCAGTGAAATAATATTATTCAGTGAAATTATTGTCTTGTGATTCTCATCATGCGAAAAGCTCGGCCTAGGCCCTCCATGGGCTGTTGTGCCATTAAAAGTAAAGTAAAGTAAGATTCTCATCTGCTTTACAATATTTTTCACTTACATAGATTTTGAAATGTCACAAAGATCAATGATGAATATGAAAAAAATAGGTCTAATTTGAAAGAATTTAAAAAAAAAAAGTTTTTATTTTCCAAATTATATAAAAATAATTTTTTGTTATATATAAAATTTTTTTGTTATGCAAATTATTTATTTATTATATATTTAATATATGGTATTAATTAATCCTAGTACAACAACAAACATTTTTAAGTTATAGTAGGTACTAGTCACTAACGGAAAAATGCATATAATTTGTGGTTGGAAAACTGAAATAATTCGATAGGTCTACAAACTATTCCAAAAACGTGTGCCTTTCAACTAGTTGAAGTTTGATTGGTTCCCAAACTATTCCAAAAACATTTATCTATCAACTAGTTGAAAAGATATGCAAACCTGAATAATTGACTTGTGTTTAGGACAACTTACTTTACTTTACTTTACTTTTAATGGCACAACAGCCTGACAAGAGGTGGTGCCGTGTAGAAAAATTATTTTTTCTACTTTTTGATTTTGCCTGTGCCGAGCTTCGTACCCTGCGTAGCAGTCCAACACCCTACCACTACGCCACAGCGACCACATTAGGAGAACACAATGTTAAATAAGCCAGTTCGCAATGAGGAAAGACTCCAAATGTGGTACTAGTTTTATGGTAGTCAGTAAACCAGTTTACGGCTAACTGTAAACCAGTTGGTTTTCCTACAGGGATAAATATCTTTATATGTACGTAAATTGCAAAAGAAACAAAAAATCAAATAAAAAAAATCAAATCTGGTAAGGAAAATTTTCCTATTTTATTATTGCGACCAAATGTTTGGTTTAGAATTATGTAATACATATTGCAGAAGAATATGCAGCATACTTTTAGGGAGTAAAATCTTATGAAAATTGTAAAATATCTATCTCGTTTATTTGTCTTAAATGAATAACAAAATTTCTATTTTCTTTTGAATACAAGAACATATTTATCAATGTATGAACACAGGCTCACGGATGCCACATTCACTTATCATCCGCCACCATAAATCCTTTTTGGGGAACTTTGTGTTGGTAATGTTAGTTACAATATCAGATGGTTCAGGAGGGCCACTGAATGGCCCTCCATTATAAAATAACTCTCATCATCCATTATGCAAATGTACGATGAATCTGCAACAAAAAAATTTGTGTTAGCGCACGTAGCCGATATTGATTTACCGCCGACTGCTTTTCAGAGACTCCCGGAGCAGTTTTTTTTTTGTACATTTGATAATTCCAATGTCTGTCTGTAATATAGTTTCTTCCAGATTTGTCGCTGACTTTAAACTTTTTCGCCAATGTACGATACGACTTTGCTGAATGATCCACAATTTGTGCTTTCAATTTAGCCTGAGTTTGGCTGCTCTGCAAAGCACATTTTTTGCCCGATCCGAGTTTCCTTTCATACGATTTTCTACTCTTAAAAGCCTCGCACTTTGCATTGCATTTTGGAAAAATGAGGTAATATCTCAGATTTGGTTTTTAGTGGATTATTTTCACAAAATTTAAAAATCAGTTTGCGACGCTCTATCTCTGCCAGTGACATGTTTTCTTCAAATTGTTATGCATTGAACTGTTCTTTAGTCGAATGATTGCAGGAATAGTACCGTTACTTTTCTCATATTCTGTTTCGCTAATGCTTTTTTGTTTTGCATTTGCAATGATGGTTGGAACTTAGTTCATATGTATTTCATTGTGCATACGTTAGTTGTGGTGTTCAATAAACCAGTTTATCAACTAACTTTAGACCAGTTAGTTTTCCTACAGGGACACATACACATCACATATACATACAGTCACACTCAGGCAGTGTCCAATCACATCAAGTGAACGCACTAAAAGAAAAGATGGCGAAGAAAAAAATTAAGGAAAATCATAAAAGTTAAACAACTTGTTCGTGTATATGTAAGTAGTATACCCCTGCAACCAACAGCAACACCACTTCGCACATGTTTCTAGTGAAATAAACTAGATATTTTTCTACTAGTAAAAGGATTAGTACAATGTAATGCTAGACAAGACGAGATTGATGTAATAAACGTCATTCTTGTTGGCATCAAACAAATCCGATTGCACTTCGGAGGCACAAATAGCTGCCGAATAGTTTATATTAAGCCGAATGTATGGAAAACTGGTTTTAAAAGTCGTATTTTCCGTAAATTTGTTTCATGTATATTTCTTGGAAATTATTAACGAATTTGGAAAATTGGGTCCAAATAATGTTGGTATTTTGTAATTTTTATAAAATGGTATAAGTGGTATAAAGTGTGTAAATCCGCCTTGTAAATTTCGGCAGATAGAGTGCCCTTTGTGAAAACTGGAGTGGTTCTAAGGCCGCAAAGTGCAAATAGCCCGCTAGATGAGAACCTTCTCGCCAAGTTTTCCCATTCCAATTGTTGACACTGACTGGTCAACCGTACCGTATCTTTCTGTTTTATGTAAAATTGGTGAGCTCGTAATGTTCCTGAATCAATTATTACATATGTTTCATCATCCATTAAAATGCACTCAATAACATCGTTATTCAAATGGTCATACTGTTTCCGAAGGCTTGTTTTAACCACTGTCACTTGTCTTTCACTTTTTTGGTTACTTTTTGTTATTTATAAGTTTTTAAATTATGCCTTTGCTTCACTCTTTCTAACATAGACGCAATGGTTGCAGCTTTTGTTTTTTTTTTGCCAAATCTCGCACGCGATTTGATTTGTTTTTGTTTATTAAGGTCAGTACCTTTTCATCAAGTTTCGCATCACTTGGACATTTTTTCTCCCACTTTTTGGCAAATCTTTTGAGAGATACTGAATCTCGAAACTTAACAGTAATATTTTTGACACCATTTACACTCACTTTGTCGCAGAGACAGCTGGCCAAACGATACTGTGCACAATTTGCTTATGTACCCCTGCTCTTTGATGCGAGGCATCGTGAAAACTAAAAATGGAGTAATAAAGAGAAACCACAATAAATATGGCTATACCATACTTATTGCATTGTAATCAAAATTTTACAGTGCGAGAAATAGCGGCATGAAAGTTTGCAGTTCCTTTTCGGTACAGTGCTTATAGAACAGGTAAATCGTAAATAAAATATTTTCACTGAATGGTATGTACTTACTATCGAAACAGACATACATAGAACTTACTTACTTACTTAACTGGCACTACAACCGATGATCGGTCTTGGCAGCCTCTATAAAGCTTCGCCAATCGCCTCTGCTATATGCGCGTTGGCGCCAGTTGATAAGGCCAAGTGCAGTCAGGTTGCCCTGCACCTGGTCTTTCTAACGGAGATTAGGACGTCCCCTTCTACGTGTTCCTCCACCGTGGTTCGAATAAAACACCCTTCTAGCCGGAGCGCTTCCTTCCATTCGCTCAACATGACCCAGCCAGCGAAGCTGCTGGATTTTTATACGCTTGACTATGTCAGTGTCGGCGTACAGCTCATACAGCTCATCGTTCCATCTTATTCGATACACGTCGTCCACGCATACTGGACCGTAGATCTTACGGATTATCTTCCTCTCGAACGCTCCTAACAGCCTAACAGCCTCTCATCATTGATGGTCAATGTCCACGTCTCTGCGCCATACATTAGGACGGGAAGGATGAGGGACTTATAGAGTAGAGGGCTCCACTTCTCAATTGCCTACTGAGCCCGTAGTAACACCTGTTGGCAAGAGTTAGTCTCCGCTTGATCTCAAGGCTAACATTATTGTTGGGGTTTATACTGGATCCTAGATATACGAAATCCTTGACGACTTCAAAAGTATAGTTGTCAACAGTGACATTTTGTTTAAGACGCCGTGACTTTTTGTTTGTTGACACAAGGTATTTCGTTTTGTCCTCGCTCACCACTAGACCCACTCGACGAGACTCCCTTTCCAGGTTGGAGAATGCTGCCAATGATGTCAATATCATCAGCGTATGCTAGCAGCATGACACTCTTGTAGAAGATAGTGCGGCGGTACTTCAACGCCGTCAGTGATTGGGGTTTCCGGAGCAGATTCCGCAGTGGCGGGATTATTGCCGTCATCACCATTAAGCAGCTGCGAAAAGTGCTCCCTCCATAATCTCATTATGCCCTGAACATCTGTCACCAGACTTCCGTCTTCATCCTTGCAGGAAGAGTCCCCGGTCTTCAAAGCATGAGTCAGGCGTCTTATTCTTTCAAAGAATTTTCGGACCTCGTTCCTGTCCCGCAACATTTCGATATCATAGAACACTCTTCTATATGTTGCACTCATATTTGTTGTTCTTCTCTTTTTCACTACTCGAACGGTCAGAATTTTTTTTGAAATAGCGTTTTTGGTTTTTGGTGTTAGTTTTTGTTGTACTTATAAGCATTACACTGAAAACTGCTTTTGGTATACTTTTTGATGCAGTCTTCTTGAAGATTGAAGAATTGAACATTTGTTTTCTTCATAATTCACAGTAACTAGTTGGAGTACAGTGAAGTTCATAAAAAATAATAAGTAATTTATTTGTTAAAAAAAAAATAATAATAATAGGGTAGGCCGGGGTACTTTTGGACACGGGGTAATTCTAGGCTGACACTTTTTCGTACTCTTTGATGTCTGTAGCATGAAAAAAACATATGCTCTCGAAGATACGGACCGTGTACACGCATTTCTCGTAACTCGATGAGTCGATCGAAAAGAAGTGTAAATTTTTGTTTTGGTGTTGTGAATTTGTTAATTTTTTGGCAACAACCTAATACCGGTAAGTGAATTGAAAGTGAAGTTTGGTCCTTTCTCTTTTATTCCGTACAATAAACTCCCATGGTTTTATATTCACATATATTATGGACACATGGCGGCAAATGTTAGCGTTGTATTCCATTGTTTTTTTTGTTTTACTTTGACACTCGTTCGTTGAAAAATAAGTTGGTTTTTCGATTTTTAGTCCTTCTGTTGTCATCATGCCACGAAACTATGTGCGTAAAACCTGCTCAAATTTAGCGTAGCGGTAGTGCGTTGGACTGTTATGCAAAGTGTCAGGGGTTCGAATCTCGGCACAGGAAAAATAAAAAAAATAAAGAAAAAACAATTTTTCTACACGGCACCCCACCTCTTGGCAGGCAATGGCAAACCTACAAGAGGAAAAATTGCCTATGAAAAGCTTTTCACTTCGCCATTCGGCATAAAACTGTAAGCCCCTTCCATTCATGTACAAATATAACACGCACAACATGAGTGGATGCGAAAAGCTTGGCCTTTGGCGCTACATGCGGTCATAGTAGACATTGATAAACTGAAGTTCATTGTGGTAAAGGCATAACACTTGCCACAATGGCTGCCTATCTCTTTATCGGTGTCCTGTGTGATTGCATTCCCTCTCTCTAACTCCCTCCTTCTTCCTCCCATCTATCAATTTTCCTTCTATTGAACACAATGCTCTGCATTCTCTGCAGAGCATTTTCTGTGCTTTTTCAGTGCTAGTTTTTGGACTAGTATGTAAAAACAGTGCAAGACCAGCACTGGTCCAATGGCAAGCCTGTATAAAAATAACTAGTCTGTTCTCATATGTTTTAACTAGACATAGATCTAATTGTGGTCTCACGCCGTCTAGCATAATAATAGTATAAGACAAGACCGATTAGCTGCAGGGAATTGTATATGCTGGTGTGTTGTTTTTTGTCATGCGTGTATGTGTGTGTATATTAATCCAATTGAAATGGCTTTGATTCGTTGCAGAAGTTTTCCTTCTGCTTCAATGTTTTTTATTGTTGTGTTTGGCGTTCGTTCGTTTTTTATTGTTTTTCTCGTTGTTCCTGCAATAGTTACTCGTATATGCTAAGTATTTACAATACAATAGAAAAATTCAAACTCACATAAGGCCACCACGCCCCCCAACCCCCGCTCCCCCGTACCCCACACACATACTAACAAAATCACTATTTAAGTTCAATGCGATATACGTATTAATATATCTTGATTATGATGATTTGTTGGGCATATGGATTTCAACAGAAACTGCTTAGATTACAAATTACGTTTGTCATAAAATGATGTAAATTACTTCTGGATATGTAATAGTGTGTATGCGTATTGGTGAGTGTGTGTGCGTGTATTTTGGTTTCTAATACAATATTAACATGTATTGGTTGATTTTGTTAGTCATATGAAAAGCTGTAATAATAGTAAATTCGATAACATAGCGATAAAAACTGTACATAATATAGTTCAAGTTATAAATAAATAAATGCAGGGACAGTGTGACAGGATAAAATTCATTACAACATTAACCCTCTAACGGGCAAAAGCGCCTGCTCGTTTAGGTAAAGCGTTATAAACCTCCACCTCCACTACGTTTACTGAAAAATTGTTGATTTGACAGATTTAAGTCTATGTATCCGGACACTAGCGTCAAAGTAAATATTTCGGGAGAATCAGGAAAAAAAAGATTATTTGTGCATTAAATTGAAATTATTTTTGATCATGCTTCTTTAAAGTTGTTTTTTTTGTAGTTGATAAAAATATTAGAGAGCAGGGAATTAGTTATATTACAGTAGAGTCACAAAAGAGTGAACTAATTCATGCAAGGGCTCTTCACTATATCAAAGTTGTTCACTATTTCGGGTTGGAAAAAATTGTTTTTATTGAGCTTACTTTACTTTACTTTCAATGGCACAACAGCCCATGGAGGGCCTAGGCCGAACTTTTCGCATCCACTCATGTTGTGCGTGTTATATTTGTACATGTGTGGTCGCTGTGGCGTAGTGGTAGTGCGTTGGACTGCTACGCAGAGTGTCCGGGGTTCGAATCTCGGCACAGGCAAAATCAATAAGTAGAAAAAAAATGATTTTTCTACACGCCACCACCTCTTGGCAGGCAATGGCAAACCTACAAGAGTAAAAATTGCTATGAAAAGCTTTTCACTTTTCGCCGTTCGGATTCGGCATTAAACTGTAGGTCCCTTCCATTCATGTTTTTATTGAGCATTTGTGGCATAAAAAAAAACATTTAAAATGAACATTGCATTTTGAGTTTTTTACGTTAAAAATTTTAAGTACTACATTTTTGAAAAATATTCTGTAATATTAGTTTGTCTTTTTTGTTGAGTGAGTGACTTCTGGACTGCCTGGTCACGAAGGGCTTGTAGTGCAAGAATATTTGTGAAGCTGGTCGTGTTTTCTTCAGCCCACTCAATCGCCTTGTCGAAAGCTTTGATTGCCTCTAACGATGTAATTGATTTTCATATTTGCCGGCCAAAAAGATAACTGATGCTCCTTTGGCAGATATCTCTACAATTTCTGCCTTTTGTTTTAGCGATAGCACTTTTCGAACGATTTTACTCGAATATTTTATAGAATCCTGACACGCTTTCAATTGCACAGAAAACATTGTTTACCGTTAGTTTTGAATTTTGCTATTTTGCTTTGCATTTTTCTTCTTTCTTCTTCTTATTTCTCTAATAGCTGCTTCACATCAGCGTTGCCAGATACTGTAGTATTTAATTTAAACACTTTTCATAAAACAATTCACTTTTTATTGTTAAACATAACATTCTGGCAGTTTGTTTTTGTAATTTTTTACACATTTGTTATTTGTTCACTATATCCAAGTTTGCATTGTTCGCTCTTTAGAGTGTTCAATACAAAAAAAAAAACGTATTCACTCTTTCCAAGTGTTCACTCTTTCGAGACTCTACTGTATATATTTTATGAATGTGCATTTTGAAAAAAAATAACATTTTGTTTACTATAAATATATCGGGACTACAAACTTTTTGGCGTTCGGATATGGACATCATTGACACCAACGAGCGCGAGCAGTCAGTGCAGCATTCGTCAATCTGGAAATGGAGTCTCGGCTAATGGGTTTAGTGGTGACCGGTGACAAAACGAAATACCTTGTTTATTTTTTGTATTGTTACATTCAACACACAAGGTGTACCCCTATGAATGCAGAGCATTGTGTTGAATGGAAGGAAGATTGATGGGTGAGAGGAAGAAGGAGGGAGAATGAGAGAGTGAACGTGGTCACACAGGACACCGAGAGATAGGCAGCCATTGTGGCAAGTGTTATGCCTTTACCACAATGAACTTCAGTTTATCAGTTTCGACTATGACCGCATGTAGCGCCAAAGGCCAAGCTTTTCGCATCCACTCATGTTGTGCGTGTTATATTTGTACATGAATGGAAGGGACTCTTGCCAACAGGTGTTACTATGGGCTTAGTAGGCAATTGAGAAGCAGAGCCCACTTTCGATCAATGAAAATTCCGCTCGAAAAGTCCTCATCTTTACCGTCCTAATGTATGGCGCCGAGACGTGGACATTGACCACCAATGATGAGAGGAAGATACTCCATAAGAACTATGGGCCAAAATGCGTGGAAGATGTGTATGGAATAAGATGGAACCATAAGCTGTACGAGCTGTACGCCGACACTGACATAGTGAAGCGAATAAAAATCCAGCGGCTTCGCTGGCTGGGTCATGTTGAGCGAAAGGAAGAAGGCGCTCCGATCAATTTTTTCGAGCCACGTTGGAGAGGAACACGCAGAAGAGGACGTCCAAATCTCTGTTGGAAAGACCAGGAACAGGGGGACCTGATTGCGTTTGGCCTTATAAACTGGCGTCAGCGCACGCATAACAGAGGCGAAAGGCGAAATTTTATCGAGACGGTCTAGACCGATTATCGGTTGTAGTGCCAACTAAGTAAGTAATTACAAGCTTTTTGGCGGGCAACCTATTTCTTCGTCTTGAGCAAAAACTGTGACTCCAATTTATTTGCAACTTCATTTACCAGTTCTATGCATCAAAATAAACAAAACTTCATATTTTTATTACGAAAAAAATTTACCCCCTAAGATGGTTAATCCGATCAATAAGGATCTGGAATGTCGTTGACATTCGAATCTAGAAGTTTCAGTTTAGTTAGTCTGGTTTTTAAAAGATATGTACACGGAGTAAGAATGTTCGAGCAGACATATAGTTTAAAATACGTTCAAAAATAAGAGAGCTCTCAGCAGATATTTCTCGTAAAGTCAACTATTCACATTAAAATAGTCATGAACGAGCAAAGAATGAACTTGTGATACTTTATAATCCAGTTAAGTCGTAAGACTTAGTTAGGTTTTAGATTTAAGGTGACCTTAACATAAATACTACTATGGACCGCATACATATTCTCTTTTTTAGTTCTTGACCATTTGGAGTGCTACTTATAGCATATGGAACAAACGCATCCACTTAAAGTTGCTTACATATGGTAAGACGATTTGAAGTGATGTTTGTGGTTAAGTTGGAAAATTATCTGTATTTCTCTGTCAACATAATCTAGACAAAACACAAAGTTTATTGTCTCGCGTAAACTTTTTATTCTACATTTAACTACCAGACTAGAATAACTTAACTGATACAAAAGATTATCATAGGAGCAAACCTACAACAATAAAAATCTGTGATTGTGATAAAAAAGAAAAAAGCATTATAATAAAAATATACGAGACTCATCCGACTCCTCCCACTTATAGCGGCATAATATTTCGAAATCCTGCCAAGGAGATTGATAAAAAAGATAGTCGGCTGTCAGAATTAGAATTAGTACAATTAGGGTTTCTCATATTAGAAGGAGACAATTAGACCGATGAGACCTTATATAAATGTAAAAAAGGTTACTGTCTCTGTTTCAGGGTTACTATTCCGGGTTCAGAAGAAAAAATGAAACATATTACATAAGTAGTAGAAACCATAGCATTCAAATTCACACAAACGATTTGTATTCTCTTTTCTTGAAATACGTACTTACTTTACTTTTAATGACACAACAGCCCATGGAGGGCGTAGGCCGAGCTTTTCGCATCCACACATGTTGTGCGTCTTATATTTGTACATGAATGGAATATTCCCACTCAATTCTAGAGATATTGAAACTATTATAATCTTTTCATCAGCGAAATGTAAACAAAGAAAGCATTTTATTCCTAACTCGCTTCTAGTTATTTACATATGACTAGCAGCGATAATTGAATGAAAAAACATAAACAGTGCCGCAGCGATAATGCGTGCAAATATAGATTTTATGTGTAGCCAGTAGGTTGTTTAACACCCCCTGGATTCTACAACAATCCATAAGATTCTACTGTGAACTGCCAATATTAAAAAAAAAAAACAGTATAATAACAACGAACTGTTTTCAAATGTTCTTCTTTTTTTCGTTCTTTTAATGGCACAACAGCCCATGGACGGCCTAGGCTGAGCTTTTCGAATCCACTCATGTTGTGTGGGTTACACAATATTTGAACATGAGTGGAAGGGATCTACTGTTTAATGCCGAATTCGAAAGGCGAGGGGAAAAGCTTTTCATAGGCAATTTTTACTCTTGTAGGTTTGCCATTGTCTGCCAAGATTTGGTGCAGTGTAGAAAAATGTTTTCTTGTTTCTATTTTTTGATTTTGCCTTTGCCAATATTTGAACCACGGACACTTTGCGTAGCAGGCCAACACACTTCCAATTACGCCACAGCGACCACAAATGTTCGGCGAGGAAAAAAAGGGAGCTAAAAATGAAATTAAAAATGTTATTGGGAACTCAAGGATAAGTTCAGTACTATAAAAAAAAGGCAATGCTGGAGGACCACCACCAGAAGCCAGCACTACTTTTCAATTTCACTGGGAATAACAATACAACAATACTTAGGAGAGATTTCAAAACTTGGTCTTTTAATTCGAACATGTTAAACGAATTGGCGTATAAAACCCAGCTAGTGACTTTTATCAAAATAGCATATTCTTATCTTAGTAACAGTAACTGCGATTTATTCGCCGCTCTCTCCTAGTTATGTTTATCTAGCAGTGATAATCGTATGCGAAACAACAACAAAAGCTGCAGAGATATTGCTTATAATCATAGCTATTATTTATGAATAACTAGCATGTTGTATACCATCCCTGGATTCTATAACAATCCCACTGTGAACTGTCAATAATGAGAGCAGAAGAACGGTTGGGCAAAAAACAAAGAAGAAATTTGGCAATTGTGGGAAAATGCCCGCCTAGAAAGAAACGCAATTTAAAAGGTTTTTTTTTTTTAGGGACACAAAGACGGGTTCAACCATACATATTTACATATAATAAAGATGAGAAATTCCTATACTGATGTGCTGCAAAATTACCTCCAGCTGCCAACTTCTACTGAGCAGATTTATTGTGAAAGACAACACATGAAAAAGAGAAGTTGGTCGTTTTATTCGCACATGTTAAATGAGTTGGCGGATAAAGCACAGCTATTGCTTCATCCTTGAGGACAGTTATTTCTTGCACGCTTGGTCACCTAATTTCTTAGGGATAGACCATAATCTACGCCATCCTCTAAAACTCAGAACTAATTTTGGAATTTGGAAATAAGATCATGGCTTTCTGGTACCTTTTCTAAGTAAATGGCTAAAAATGAAATTAAAAATGTTATTGGGAATTCAAGGATGAGTTCAGCACTATAAAAAAAAGGGCAATGCTGGAGGTTAAGTTGGAAGATTTTTAATCATATCGCTCGTTTGCAGAAATATCATTTTTTTAGGTTTTTGATCTGGTGAAAAAAACAAGTGTATATCATATGAATTCATTATGTGAAAAGAGTATTTGTCCTTACCAATTGTATGGCGTGACAGACGTGAGTTATGACAGTCTATCAGCAAACAAGCGACTATATTTTTGACAATAAATAGCAAAGTGGTACGCTTCGTAAATACTTGGAATTTTTTGGAATCAAGTATAATTTCTAGAATATCCTTTGGCCTTCGAAAATGTTGTTATGACTAGTATACGAGGTGTGACCATTATTTTCAAATTTCGTGAGTTACGTATGTTCGATTTCGCATTTTCTGTTATGTTGGTACACATGTCTGTTATATATGTTGGCAATACCAACAATTTTGGATTGCCAGTTTGTTTTTGACAGATAAAAAGGTTAGTCGTGTTTGCCAGTTTGTTTTTGACAGATAAAAAGGTTAGCCGTGTTTTGGTGATCGATTCTTCGGTTTTTTACTATTCGAAAAATGGATCAATGAAACTGTATTCAGTTTTGTGTAAAAAATGAAATTAAATGCGCAAGGACATTTGAAATGTTGACTGTGGCC
The DNA here is from genome assembly GCA_958295655.1 of Palloptera scutellata. Taxonomy (NCBI): domain Eukaryota; kingdom Metazoa; phylum Arthropoda; class Insecta; order Diptera; family Pallopteridae; genus Palloptera; species Palloptera scutellata. The sequence continues at coordinate 94,671,342 of OY282449.1, read as the reverse complement.
TTTGGCGAGTCTACTATAAGCAGCGCACAAGTTCAATTGTGGTATAACCGGTTTAAGGAAGGCCGAGAAGATGTCAATGATGATGCTCGTCCTAGTCGCCCGAGCACGTCAACAACCGATGAAAACATTGACGCAGTGAAGAAAATGATTTTGGATAATCGTCGAATCACTATCAGCGAGGTTGCTGATGATGTTGGCATATCGTTCAGCTTCAAGCAATTTTTACGGATGTTTTAGGCATGAAACGTGCGGCAGCGAAGATTGTTCCAAAATTGCTAAATTTTGAGCGAAAACAACGTCGCTTGTGCGTAAGTTTTTGGCCAAAAACAAAACCGTTATCATGCCTCAACCACCGTATTCACCGGACTTGGCCCCCGGACCCCGCTGACTTTTCCCTCTTCCCAAAACTGAAGACACCGATGAAAGGAAAGCGTTTTGCTACGATTGAGGAGATAAAAGAAAAATGGAAACAGGAGCTGTTGGCGATACCAAAAAGTGGCATAAGTGTATTATATCTAAGGAGGATTACTTTGAAGGGGACAAGATAGTTGTTGATGAATAAATAAATACTCAGCCAATAAGCCAATAATAAAAAAAACTTAAGCTGTTATGCCTTTTAATCACCTAAATGATTACTACTCTAGCAAATGGACAACTAGATGCTTTGGTCGAATAACTAATTGCAAACCCTTAAGAAATCGTCAAGTGCATTTTAAAAACTAATAACTCAAGTAGGATTAATTTGCTGTTAAATCAAAAGCGAATCAGCATCAATATTTTGATTGTTTCTTATGAAAGTATGTAAATTTTTGTAGTTGTTATTACATCATTGTTAGTACATCATCTACATTGTTTGCAAAATATGTATCAAAATAAAAGTATAATTTTAGTTATGTAAGCCAAATTTCTTGCTCTCTTTTACAAAATTTGATGGATGGCTATACTCGCACTTATGTAATCAAAAAATTCAAAAGAATACCATCAACATTTGGAAAATTCTTAGAAAAATTATGTATATGCAGGTACCTATGTACATAAAACTATAGGAAAATTTTTTATATGTGTGTGTGTGTTTCTTCGTAAACACGCACAACCTTCAAAAGTTGTGTATTTTCAAATATACAGGGTGTTTTTTTTTTAGAGGTGTCGTTCTCAAGAAGAAATAACACGCATATAATTTAATGTTATGGCCAAGAATTTAGCTTTATTATAAAGATAAGGATTTGCCATTACGTTCTAAAAACGATTTCGGGCAAATGGCCGCCGCGGCTGGTTCGAATAAATTCCAGCCGAGAGTCCCAATTTTCGACCACTTTTTGCCGCAATTGGGGCCGTATGTCAGTAATAACGCACCGAATATTCTCTTCCAAGGCGTCAATCGCCTCGGGCTTATCTGCGTAGACAAGCGACTTCACATAACCCCACAAAAAATAGTCCAGCGGTGTCAAATCGCACGATCTTGGAGGCCACACCACAAGCCCACGACGCGAGATAATGCGCTCACCAAAAGTTTCCTCCAATAAATTCATTGTTTCGTTGGCTGTATGGCATGTAGTGCCGTCTTGTTGGATCCAAAGGTCGTCCACATCCACATCCTCCAATTCAGACACGAAAGCGTCATTAATCATTGCTCTATAGCTTTCCCCGTTGACTGTAACATTATGACCGGCTTCATCTTTGAAGAAATATGAACCAATGATTCCCTCTGCCCAGAGAGCACACCAAACAGTGACTTTCTGAGGATGTAACGGCGTCTTATCAATGGCTTGTGGATTATGATCACTCCAAATGCGACAATTTTGCTTATTAACGTACCCATTCAACCAAAAGTGAGCTTCATCACTGAACAAAATTTTCTTGTGAAAATCGCGCGAACCGTACCATTATTTTGGTGATAAATTTGCGTGACTTGCAAACGTTGTTCAGGAATAAGTCTATTCATTATGAAATGGCAAACCAAACTGAGCATAAATCAAGTGACAGCTGTCAAAAAGACCAACTCCGGAAAAAGTATTGCCAGATTGAAAACCACACTTTTAAAATAAACACCCTTTATTTAAAATTACATGTAAATAATTTACTTCGATGATCGCAATCGCTGTTACTACAAGTATAGTATGCAAATGCATGTGTGTTTATGCGTACGTGTGTTCAATAAAGCGTAATGGAAAATATGTTATATTCATATTTGTAAGTTTGTATATACTCATGTAGTTCGGGTAAGGCTGAAAGTTCCTGTAAACAAAATATTTCCTAGCTTTACGAGTATTTATGAATTTGGGAAATGGAATCAGAAACTATTGTATGAAGTGACAAAGCAGATCCTATTACATAACGATACATCTATTCTTGAAACACACGTGTCTCCATTTGGGACGAAGTTGAGTATAAAAGCGACAAAGAATCCGGATAGAAATAATTTGTCAGCGAGTCTGTGAGAAAAAAGATTTTAAGCGAGTTCTTCAACCTCATAACTCTAATTAACCCTCTAGTTCGCAAGTAGGTCTCTAGACAGCCGCCACCAAAACGGATGTAATAATAAGTAGTCTGGAGGTACACTGTATCACATCGTGATATAAAGAACTCCCCAAACTTTCATAATAATGCTTCGGCTATGATTTGCCGCTGGATTTGACATCCATGCGTTCGAAAATCTGACAAATTAATTATTTAGATTGCGCTTCAGAAGTTTATTTAAAAATAAAAACAAATGAGTCTATGACTAGCTAAGAATAGGAACATTTAATATAAAACCATAATTGCTGTGAGGGTTCCCGACTTCTTACTTACTTACTTAACTGGCACTACAATCGATGATCGGTCTTGGCCGCCTCTATAAAGCTTCGCCAGTCACCTCTGCTATGCGCGCGCTCGCGCCAGTTGATAAGGCCAAGTGCAGTCAGGTTGCCCTGCACCTGGTCTTTCCAACGGAGATTAGGACGTCCCCTTCTGCGTGTTCCTCCACAGTGGTTCGAATAAAACACCCTTCTAGCCGGAGCGCTTTCTTGCATTCGCTCAACATGACCCAGCCAGCGAAGCCGCTTTATTTTTATACGCTTGACTATGTCAGTGTCGGCGTACAGCTCATACAGCTCATCGTTCCATCTTATTCGATACACATCGTCCACGCATACTGACTGGACCGTAGATCTTACGGAGTATCTTCCTCTCGAACGCTCCTAACAGCTTCTCATCATTGATGGTCAATGTCCACGTCTCTGCGCCATACATTAGGACGGGAAGGATGAGGGACTTATAGAGCGTTATTTTCGTCGGTCGAGAGAGGGCTCTACTTCTCAATTGCCTACTGAGCCCGTAGTAACACCTGTTGGCAAGAGTTAGTCTCCGCTTGATCTCAAGGCTGACATTATTGTTGGTGTTTATGCTGGATCCTAGATATACGAAATCCTTGACGACTTCAAAAGTATAGTTGTCAACAGTGATAATTTGTTCAAGACGCCGTGACTCTTTGTTTTTTAACACGAGGTATTTTGTTTTGTTCTCGTTCACCACTAAACCCACACGACGAGACTCCCTTTCCAGGTTGGAGAATGCTGCACTGACTGCTCGAGCTTTGGTGCCAATGATGTCAATATCATCAGCGTATGCTAGCAGCATGACACTCTTGTAGAAGATAGTGCCAGAGATGTCGATGTTCGCAGCTCGAATTATTTTCTATTTTCTCCAGCATAAGGTTAAAGAAGTCGCACGATAGGGAGTCACCTTGTCTGAAACCTCTTTTGGTATCAAATGGTGCGGAGAGGTCTGTCCCAATTTTCACTGCGCTGGACGAATGAGCTTTGCAGCGATACCAAAATCAGACATTGCGGCGTACAAGTGATCCCTAATCGTGCTGACGAAGGCGGCTTTATAATTGACAAATAGATGATGGGTGTCGATCTGTTTTTCTCGGGTCTTTTCCAGGATTTGGCGTAGTGTGAATATCTGGTCGATGGTGGATTTACCAGGCCTGAAGCCACACTGATAAGGTCCAATCAGTTTGTTGACGATGGGCTTCAGTCTTTCGCACAGTACGCTCGATAGAACCTTATATGCAATATTAAGAAGTCTTATCCCACGGTAGTTGGCGCTGGCGCAAATCGTGGAATCACCTTATCACCTTTCTTATGGATTGGGCAGAGTACGCTGAGGTTCCAATCACTTGGCATGCTTTCGTCGGACCATATTTTGCATAGAAGCTCATGCATGCGTTTTTTGAGCTCTTCGCCTCCGATCTTAAACAACTCAGCAGGCAGGCCATCTGCACCTGCAGCCTTATTTTTTTTCAGCCGAGCAATGGCTGTTAAGACCTTCTCATAGTCAGGCGGCGGTTCCCGACTTCCCGACTTCATAAATCCACGCCAATTACTATAATTTTATTTAAGATTTTGAGAACAGGTCTGTGCTTTTTACATCGATATTTATCTATTATAATTTTTTTGTGTCAATCAAAAATTTTGGGACCTAGAGGGTTAAACACAAAAGTTTATCGAAAGTTATTTCGTTTTATTCGTTTCCTGCAAAATGGTACTTGTTGGAGATACGTAGTTGAAGAGGGATAGATTTAGCGATCCATAGAACCTTTTGAATCTTTCATAAAACTTTTAAGTTTTAGTTCTTAGTATTTTCAGGGTATTTCTGGTAATTTTCAGTATTACTTTGGGATTCAACCCCCCGCCTTTCGGAACTTACCCCATTTTAGTTCAAAGAATATTTAAATATTTTTCAAACCTTTTGAAAATATAACTGGAAATGGACTTATGTACACTCCTCGGCTCCATCAAGCAAATTTATTTGGAAGAATATTTAACATTGTTATTCATTTTGTATATTTCATTCAATTTATGCGACACAGACCTTGGCCTTTTGCTCGACAACAGCAATAAAAGGAAGAACAACAAAATCCACTGAAACAGAAAAACAAGCTTCGACGGTAGTAAAAGCGTTTTGGTTTGGGATTTTGTTTTGGATATTTTTATTTTTTTATTTTGCCATTAAATTCACAAAATTTGCTTCTCCTTAAAGTGTATGTGTGTATGTTTACTTTTTAAAATAAAAATAACTCATGGGTTGTTGCTTTTATTGTGTATAAATTGAAAATATTTTTGCTACAAAAAACAAAACAAAAAATGAAAGTACACAGAAAATAATCAATATGTATGCCTTAAATTCGATAATAATAAAAAAAAGGATACAAATTTCAGTATAAAATCTGTGTAACGCTGCTGTATTTTTTTTTGTGTACGAATGAAAAAGAAAAAAAAAACTTTTTAGGTTTTAACTTTTTTTTATTGATTTTTTGAGAACATTAATACATTCTGTAAAAAAAAGTGCCGTGAAATGATGGTTTGAAAAGCTCGTTTCAAGCGTTTGTAAATATTGTTTTTGTCACTAAATTGGCACCACTATCCTGCCGTGGTGACCTATTATTTAGTTTTGTTTACAGTGCTCGATTTTCTCAGTTCACCTCAAGTGTGTTTTGCGATTTTTACAATGAATAAAAATATCGAACAAAGAATTTGTCTCAAAATTTGTATTGAAAAAGGAATTCGTGCGCCGATTCGCTGAAAATATCGCAGAAGGCTTACAGTGTTGGACTTTATCAAAAACTAGTGCATATGACTGGTACAGTGTGGTCTAAAGCGGTCAAAAACCCCTCGTCAAAGTCGCTCAAAAGTCAAGGTAAATATTGACTGTCTTTGATTATCGCGATGGTGTGCACTTGGAATTATTGCCAGAAAGCGAGACGGGTAAATAAATAATATTATCTGACCGGTACGCGTTGTTTGAGAGAGCAAATTCGTCGAATAAGGCCAAGTTTGTGTAAAGAAAACTTATGGATTTTACACCACGTCATCGCACAATTCTCACAAAGTTATCATTGTGAACGAACTTGTGGGTAAAAACTCAACAACAAACATCGAACAACGAACAACCGCCGTGTTCACGTGATATGCTTACTTTTTTCTCTTTCCAAAACTCAAATTATCTATTCGAGACACCCGTTTTCAGTATATAGAAGACATACTACTGTGGGCAAAAAGTAGTAAGACTTTTTAATTTAAATTTCGCGCGGAAACCCATTCATCAAAATATTATTTTTTTAAGGTTGGTATGACTGTCGGTGACATCTGTGCAAAATGTCACATCAAAATAATCATTAGTGTTTAGTATAAGCTTGTCTTTCGGAAGTACAAAAAGTGCATTCGGCGATTTTCACAATGAGTGAAATTATTCAACAAAGAAGTTCCATTAAATTTTGTGTGCGGAATCAAATGAAATTTCTGGTGCCGAAACGTTCAGAATGTTGCAAAAGGCCTTCGGTGATAATTGTATGTCGCGAGCAAGTGTTAGTGTTTTTGATTGGTACAAATTGTTCAAAGATGGTCGAGAACGCGTTGACGACGAACCACGTCCAGGACGGCCATCAACATCACGTTAATAAAATCAAGGAATTGGTGCTCGAGAATCGACGATTAACAGTCAGAGACCTTACTGGCATCGTTGGAATATGGGAAGGATCAGTGAAAACTATTTTAAAACATCATTTGGGCCTAAGAAGAGTGAATGCACGATTGGTTCCAAAATCACACTCACACTGCATTGGTTTTACGAGACCATTTTGCCAAAAATTCGACTAATATGGTTCCGCAACCACCCTATTCGCCTGACTTAGCACCGTGTGAGTTTTGGCTATTTTCTAAACTCAAAAAACCGCTTCGTGGACACCGTTTTGAGTCAATTGAAGACATTAAACATGAATTGCTAAGCGCATTGAAGGCTATTCCGGAAATTGACTTTAACAACTGTTTCGAGAATTGGAAAAAACGTTTGCACAAGTGTATTGTGGCCGGGGGGGATTACTTTGAAGGGGACGAAAAAAAATTTGAAATTATGAACAAAGTTTTACTAACTTTTGCCCACAGTAGTATAAGAGGATTCGCGGCGAGAACTGAAGTCGATTTTGAAAAATGTTTTGGTGATTGGATTATTCGTTGCTATAAGTGTATTATGTCTTTCGGAAGGGGTACATACATACATACTACTTTGAAGGCGATACAATAAATTTGAATGACTAATAAATAAGAATTTTTATTGTGTTTATTGACCAATCCCGGTGCTTTTTTGTCATTAAATCATTAAAAAAGAATTCGAGTAACGGAAAAAATCGTTTACACCTCTCTTTTTTGTTAAAAAAACGACGACGACGACTAAGTTATGACAAAAGACCCCCTAGGGGTTATTTTTTTTTGCCCGTAAACACTCTCGTGGCAAACTGTCGAAATAGGTGGTGTCTCATTCAACTATTTTTGGTGGACCACCTTAATGTACTCGTATGATCATTTGTATTACTTAAATGCATAATAATAATTGTTGACTTCTGTGAAATTTAAATTTAAATCAGGAATTCTTTGCCTTTGTCTGTATTTGGATAAGAAGATTACAAAAGCAAAAAACTCTACCCTCGCTTTACCTTAAATACCAGTAAATATTGTGGAGGGAATATTATGGTTTGGTTTACATTTTCAAGGTTTGGAGTGCGGAGAACTAACGGAATGGGAAAAATCTTTTACACAGATAAGTATAATGGCGATTACAAAGGAAGCCATTTGCGGACGAACACACGCCTGTCACATTCATTTGTATGCTGGATAAAGATCCAGAGGACACAGCTAGGAACATCAATGTTTAGGATTGCCTTGCCCAGAGAGTGCAGAGTTAAACCTATCCTTAAACAAACGAAAATGCTTATTAACTATTCGAAAATGTAATGAATATTTCAGTTGAACGATGACAGCCAGCATTTAGTTACTAGTCTTCCAAGGAGGTGCTCACTTCAAAGGGTTGCCAGATTAAATATTAGATTTTAGTCAAAGACTAAAGCAAATTTTACATGGCTAGTTGGTTGATTCGATGGATGGTTATCCAGGGGACACATTTAGGGCGGAACGGTCCATGGCAATTTGTTATCAGTTAGTGGTGAACTGGTGTTACTGGTGTTATAATTCTCATTCACTTTATGTCGGTATTAATATAAGCGATTTTTAACCTCCAGACCAAAGCGGCAATCGAACCCATACTACTGTGGGCAAAAAGTAGTAAGACTTTTTAATTTAAATTTCGCGCGGAAACCCATTCATCAAAATATTATTTTTTTAAGGTTGGTATGACTGTCGGTGACATCTGTGCCAAATGTCACATCAAAATAATCATTAGTGTTTAGTATACGCTTGTCTTTCTGAAGTTTCTGCACAAAAAGTGCATTCGGCGATTTTCACAATGAGTGAAATTATTCAACAAAGAAGTTCCATTAAATTTTGTGTGCGGAATCAAATTTCTGGTGCCGAAACGTTCAGAATGTTGCAAAAGGTCTTTGGTGATAATTGTATGTCGCGAGCAAGTGTTAGTGTTTTTGATTGGTACAAATTGTTCAAAGATGGTCGAGAACGCGTTGACGACGAAGTACGTCCAGGACGGCCATCAACATCAACTGATGATCAACACGTCAATAAAATCAAGGAATTGGTGCTCGAGAATCGACGATTAACAGTCAGAGACCTTATTGGCATCGTTGGAATATCGGAAGGATCAGTGAAAACCATTTTAAAACATCATTTGGGCCTAAGAAGAGTGAATGCACGATTGGATCCAAAATCACACTCACACTGCATTGGTTTTACGAGACCATTTTGCCAAAAATTCGACTGATATCGTTCCGCAACCACCCTACCACCCTATTCGCCTGACTTAGCACCGTGTGACTTTTGGCTATTTTCTAAACTCAAAAAACCGCTTCGTGGACACCGTTACCGTTTTGAGTCAATTGAAGACATTAAACATGAATCGCTAAGCGCATTGAAGGCTATAGGCTATTCCGGACTTGACTTTAACAACTGTTTCGAGAATTGGAAAAAACGTTGGCACAAGTGTATTGGGGCCGGGGGGGATTACTTTGAAGGGGACGAAATAGATTTGGAAGAATGAATAAAAAAATTTGAAATTATGAACAAAGTCTTACTAACTTTTGCCCACAGTAGTATCCCGAATCATCAACTAGACTATCGAGGTCGTCCGTAATATCGCATATAAAATATTATTATTTATTTTTAATTAATTTGAAACAATTTAAGCTGCCCGTAATTAGTTGTCCAAGCCGTAATGGACAATATATATTTGTTTTACTTTTTAAATTATAATATCGAAAATAGCTGTAGCGTTTATTTAAAAATCATAGAGTGGATGGTTTAAGAAAATTTAACTATACTGCAATATTGATTTCTTTTAATTAAAACTGCATTGGGCCCTCAAAATTGTCGATGAAACATATTTTCCATGATGTCTGCCTCTACCATCATCTTCATCTTTCAAATCCTAAGTATGTAAATTCAATTCGAAACAGGTTTAAGTTATTTCCTCAGTCGGAAAGAATGGAGCATAAGCTTTTGACTTTAAAGGAACTTAACAAATTATGTACAAATATCAAATTATGTACATCAAACGGCAAGGATTATAAAGGAATTATTCTCCAAATGAACAAAAATTAAATAAGTATGGTCTTTACCATATACTATGTCGACTAAAAGGGGACTAAATGGAAGGAAGGTCGATTAAAAGGAAGTCAGGAGAAAACAGTTGATGATGATTTAAAAACAAGTACAAAGTTAAGCCTTTATAAACGAGAAGAATATAGCTAAAATTCCTTTTAGAAAAAAGGGAATCGGTAGTCGCTACAAAGGTAAATGCTGAAAACTTGAATCTATATAAAAATTATACTTTAATTTAGGCTATAACGATTGCCTCGGATATTTAACATATGTACTTTAGCCTGTTAGTATTTGTAGTATTTAGTACAGTAAAGTTATGTTTTATGAAGCTGAAACTCTTTCCTAGATATATTGAAACTCATTCGGAGGATTTGATCTGTAATGTATCGTCATACTATACTGCCGAACTTTGTAACTCCCATCATGACATCGCTTTTTAAGAAGGGCGCGTCAGATAAATTTTCTAAAAATAACCTAATTTAAAATAACCTTTGCAACGCGTCGTATCCTTTTCTAACCACCGTGCCTTCGAGTATGACTCTGCTCCCATCAAAATTTACTTCTTTTTTAATTAACTTCTTTTTACTAAAATCAGCATTTGTGGTGCATCTGCATTTACAAATTCTTTGATACCAACTCATCTAATCTAATATTCAAAATATTTCCATAGTTAGCAAAATAGTTCCAAAGAGAAATTAAGTAGAATGAAGTGAGATTGATATTTTTTTAAGTGAACACATATACTTTAAATACCATACATACTCATATTTTGTGTTAAATATAAAATCAAACCGCTCCAATTGCGTCAGTCATTGTTATGGTAATTCGTTTCATTCTTATAAAATACAGAGTGCGGCAGGTATTTTTATCTTTATCTTGTTTTATTTTCAAATCATGAATGGAGGACAAAAAGCTGACTCAGGAAAAGAGACTCTGTTATCGTTGCTATACATGCGATTCACAGCGATCCACAGCAATCTTGAAATCTCCCAATATTTTAATGTCGCCCAATCGTTTGTTCCCAAAGTCCGCCGAGAATTGGCAACATCTGATGGCAATGTGGAAAGTGTTGCCAAATGCATAGCAAACATGAGACACGTTCAGACAGTCTTAGAACATCACAGTTTGTGCATCAAGTCCAGGGTATTATTGATGAAGATCCTATAAAGTTCATAAGGGCCATATCGGTAGACCTTTAAGTCTCTGAACGAACAATCAGTCGCATTGTCCCCACGTAGGCATCCGGTACAAATCCTACGTGATGAGCAGAAGATAGTTTATGTTGCCAAAAACCCGAAAACGACGATTTATCCGGGCACAACAACGACTTTTAAAAACATCCTGAAATGCCGCATATGCTCTGGTTTCATTTTAAAGAACAAAATTTTGGACCTGGACCTAAAAACAAACCGACGAAATGATAATTCGGATCCTTCTGACGTTTCCTATGTTGTACACACACATTTTCCGGCAACTGTCATTGTTTTGGCAGTGATGAACAATAAAGGACACATCATGCCACCCTACTTATTTCCTCAAAGATTTCGTGTGAATGCTGTTGCCTACATTGAGGTTTTGGACGCATCACTTTTTCAAGTATCTCGGGCGGTATAGCGATGATTTCGGCACGAATATTTGCCTTGAGAATGTCAATGGTCTCAGGCTTGCTGGCGTACACTTTGCTTTTCAACTAACACCACAATAAGAAGTCCGGAGGGGTCAAATCTGGAATTCTGGGTGGCCAGTCAATGTCGCCATTTTATGATACCACACGTCCAGGGAATTTTCGTTGCAGAAACTGCACTGCGTGATATGCGGTGTGGCACGGCGCACCGTGTTTTAAAAGCCAGTAATCATCCCGACTTTTTCCAAACATTTGTGGGCAGACAAAATGAGCCAAAATCCACCGATATCGATTCCCATCGAACTGTTTCGCATTTCTCTGAAGAAAAATGGCCCAATGAAGGTTTTGGCGCAAACGCCGGCCCAAGCAGTCACTTTTTAGTTATTCAACAGTCTTCCATGGATCTCGTGGCAATTTTGCTTTTTAACGGCGCCAGAGAGTGTGAAATGGGCCTCGTCGGTCATAAAATTTCCTTCCAAAAATCAGTATCAGTTCAGTGTCAACCATTCGAACGACTGTTTGGCCATATTCCAAGCGACGTAGACGGCCTGTCGTCAATATTGTTTGAGTCAATTGCACTTTATATGGAAACAAATGCAAATCATCCTTCAAAGTGCACCGCAAGATGGTTCCACTGGCGCCAAAATGCTGAGCGCGATAACGATACGACACATGTTCTCGGTTCTCGGCAACACTCTCTGACCGCTTCAACCAGTTAATTGGAACATCTTGCGCGTTAATGAACGTCTTGGCGACGATCTACCACTGTCCAGTATTCAAAGCAAATTCGACCCCAACGACGAATAGTTTTGTCAAGCGGTGCTTGTTGGCCAGGATATTTTCGACGATATGCACGTTAAATTAAAATAACTGAGCGACTATTTTCAATGTATAGCGTCACTATTTCGACGCGTTGTTTCGGTGTGAAGCGATTGTACTGAATTGACGTTTCAAAACATATTTACTCAAGTCAATCGGTTGATAAATGTTAAAATTATTCACTGTTTACATACCGACATAAAAGATGGCACACCCTGTATCTAGTGTGTATAATTAATGCCTCAACTAAGTATGTATTTATGTATATACCCACACATACAGAGTAAGCTTCTTTACCATAAGTATTGTTATAATAGGAAGAAGTTGTAGGCGAAGAAGTGAGTTTAATTAAAAATTATGAAGACGCCTGAAAGTGTGCTATGGTATCAGTGAATTTATCAGCTATGCTGTTGAAAATTTCTACTACATACATACAAGAAAACTATTTATATATAATTAAATTTAATTGCAATACAAATTATAAAGTGTCTAAAACATCCTTGAATAACAATGTTTTGTTTATATTTATGACAGTCTATTGTTATAATGACAGACAGAGGAATTTAGTTAGGGGTTAAAGATGAAGTAAGCCATGCAGTTTGTACAGTGTTTGTTCAATGAAGAGGGCATAGTTGCGTGGAAGTTTTAGATGTGGTTGAACATTTTTTGTTGTAACTAAAATATAAACGTTAATATTTGGTTAACTTAATGGGAACGAGATTTCCAGCAGATTTTTGAATCATAAAAAGTGTTGCTAAAATAATTAACAATTAGATAATAAAAATTATAAATAATAATGGAATAATGGATTCAATATAAATGCTTCAAATGATTCCCAATTATAGAGAAATCCAAATTGCATTGATTGTTTTGAAATTTTTTTAGATTCAAGCAAGTCCCTTGTGATTGGAGCATTCATTAGATAGTTAGTTTCTAAGTGGATATATAAAATGGAACATGGTAGCGCAGATGACATAAAGGTACATTGAATCTTATATTTTCAAGTAAAAATGGGAAAAAAATGTTTCCACAAATTAGGTCATACACAACCATGAGAACTATGAGGGAATGTATAATTCTTCTGCTCTCAAGAGACTTAAAACTAATAAGTAAGCATCGAGCATTATACGAAGGAATAGGCTCAACAAAATTGTAAAGGTTGGAGAGCAAAATGAACAAATTTCTTTTGAATTCTTTCAATACGTGCGGGGTGTGTATTGTAGCAAGGATTTCAAATGAAAGAATCATATTCAAGTTTCGAACATACTAGTGTGGTATACAAGATTTTACGCGTATATGGATCTTTGAAATCCCTGCCATAACGACGAATAAAGGCAAGGATCGAATAGGCTTTTGATACAAGGTAGTTTACATGGTAAGAGAAAATAAGCCTTGTATCAAATGGAACATCCAAGTCTGGGAACTTCTAAACCGACATCAACGCATTGTTAGATATACTATGGGACGAAAAGTACTGACTAGATGATCTTACAAATCTCAATTGAAAACATTTTTTTGTGTTAAGAGTTAATTTGTTTCGTTGACTCCAATCAACTAGGCGATTAAAGTCCGGTTGTAAGAGAGCAATATCGGTCAAATATTTGATTCTGCAAAAGAGTTTTAAATCGTCAGCATATAGGTGATAATGTGAGTGGGAGAAGTGGATTTCAATGTCATTAACAAACAGAATGAATAACAGCGATCCTAGGATGCTACCTTGCGAAACGTCAGACCACAAAAGACTTAGACTTAACATTTTCAATTTCAACGTGGCATATTCCATTATGAAGGTAGGACTTCAGCTACTCCAGGAAAGTACAGTCAATATCGAACAATGAAAGTTTTACAATTTATATGTTATGAGAAATAGTATCAAAAACTTTCGAAAAATCTATATAATGAACTGGTTGAAGCGGTAAGAGAGACTGTTGCCGAAAATCGTCACCGCGCTCAGCATTTTAGCTGATTTGCATTTAGGATGATTTGCATTTTTGTCCATATAAAATGCAATTGACTCAAAGTATATTGCCAGCAGACCGTCCACGTCGCTTGGAATATGGCCAAACAGTCGTTCGAATGGTTGACACTGAACTGATACTGATTTGTGGAAGGAAATTTTTATGACCGACTAGGCCCATTTCACACTCTCTGGCGTTGTTAATAAGCAAAATTGCTGCATTTTGGCAAATGGAAAATCTTCATGAGATCCATAAAAGACCTTTGCATGAACAAAAAATAACTGATTATGCTGGCGTTTGCGCCAAAATAGGAATCAGCATTTCGAAATGCCGACATACGAAACACAGAATTCAGTGAAAACTGAAAGATTAATAACAGTTGATTACCCAGTAATGAATCCATGTTGGTAAGGACTTATAATTCGTGTCACTGCAAAAAATAGTTTATCTTTGGCAACTTTTTCCCGAAGCTTTGAAATTGTTGAGAAGAAGAGGAAGTGACTACTTCTGAAAACGTCGGTCGATGAGAGTTCACATTACTAGAAAAGATATCAGCAATACATAAGTATAGAGAGAGCGACACATAGGGTGGTATGGTACTGTCTCAAGCAACTCCTTATTAACAAAATCACAAAAATTACTCTGAAGATTTTTGAATTCATTAGTTAGATGAGAGATAGCGGAGACGGCATCATTATCGTACAATTTATTATGCACCCCATGCAATTCTGATTGTAAATCACAGAGTTTCTCTAATAAGAAATATTTGCCATCTCGAAGAGAACGATTGATTTGAGAGATTATGCAGATTGTTGAGATATTTGATGTTCATCACTTTCACTATGTTGTTGTTTCGCGCAATACAGCTGTATTTTAGAGTTATTGTTGTTGCGGTGAGAGACTTAGTGATTGAGAGTGCATGTGTTGTTGTTGAGGCACTTGTGTACCTAAAATATTATTAAGATCTACCGTTTCTTCAGCAAGACCGAGTGATGGGGGGGGAGGGGGCGGCTGGAGTGGATCAAACTTCGCCTGGATGCAGAGCAAACTTTGCACCGAAAGTGGTTGTTGTTTTGTTTTTTTTTTTGCAAATATTCAAGATCGGCCTGCAGAAAATTAACACAATTTAGGTGGAAAAGTTCATTGCACCCAACACATTGGACTTTAGGTTGATTTCGATTAACTTTATTTACTTACATACATACTCACTTAGCTGGCACTACAACCAATGATCGGTCTTGGCCGCCTCTACAAAGCTTGGCCTGTCACCTCTGCTATGTACGCGCTGGCGCCAGTTGATAAGGCCAAGTGCAGTCAGGTTGCCCTGCACCTGGTCTTTCCAACGGAGATTAGGACGTCCCCTTCTGCGTGTCGTGTTCCTCCACCGTGGTTCTAATGAAACACCGTTCTAGCCGGAGCGCTTTGTTCCATTCGCTCAACATGACTCAGCCAGCGAAGCCGCTGAAGTTTTATACGCTTGACTATGTCAGTGTCGGCGTACAGCTCATACAGCTCATCGTTCCATCTTATTCGATACACGTCGTCAACGCTTACTACTGGACCGTAGATCTTACGGAGTATCTTCCTCTCGAACGCTCCTAAATGCCTAACAGCCTCTCATCATTGATGGTCAATGTCCACGTCTCTGCGCCATACATTAGGACGGGAAGGATGAGGGATTTATAGAGCGTTGTTATCGTCGGTCGAGAGAGGGCTCTACGTTTTTGCCAATGATAGCAATATCATCAGCGTATGCTAGCAGCATGACACTCTTGGAGAAGATAGTGCCAGAGATTTCGATGTTCGCAGCTCGAATTATTTTCTATTTTCTCCAGCATAAGGTTAAAGAAGTCGCACGATAGGGAGTCACCTTGTGTGAAACCTCTTTTGGTATCAAATGGAGCGGAGAGGTCTGTCCCAATTTTCACTGCGCTGCTGGTTTTGGTCAGTGTCATTTTGCAAAGACGAATGAGCTTTGCAGAGATACCAAAATCAGACATTGCGGCGTACAAGTGATCCCTAATCATTCGATTAACTTTATGACCACAAATACAAGGCATATTCGAATGCTTCAAAGGATGTTAGAGTTAGGTAGATGCGTCCTTTTCGCTAAGCAATAAAACAATATTTGACCTTATTGCACTTCAGGCACACGTCCGAACGGTTTGAGTTTCCCTTCTTTTTTGATTATTAGGCACTATATTTGCAATCAATGAACATTTTAAATGATTGTAGCATGTAAATGATCCAAGCAGTGATAATTTTGTATCAAGTCTGATACGCGCATGAATCATCATGAACCTACGATCTTCTTAAATGTATTTTCTATTTACAATGCATCCGATATAGACTAAAAAAAACATTTATAAAATCATATTAAAATTAATGCCTGAAATTCAGCTTCATTCGCTGGCTTTAAAGATGTAAAGATATTCGCATGCAGTACTTCGAAAATTTTACTCAGCATAGTCTGACAAACAGATAAATTCCGAATGCCATCCACAGACTAAGTACGTATGTATGTGTAAATATTGTGTTCAGAGCGATACAAATTCTTTTTTTTTGCCACTGAATTGCTGTTTGTCAGTTCGTCTGTTGTTATTTGACTTTTTATTGGCCCTAAAATGCTGGAGAGAAATAAAGTTTATGTCTGTTTTCCTACAGTGTATTCAGTGTTGTTGTGTCTATGTTACATTGCTGCCTGGCTACTCCAATAAAGGGAATATCAAATGTGACGTGATAACTTTTACTGCTGCTGCTGTTATTTTGGGGTTTAATATTATATTTGCCAACATGTCAGTTGGGTCATAAAATTTGTGACTAATTGTAAATATTTTATACTATTTTTTCTTTTTTTTTTTGAGTTTCCTTCTTTGTTGTTTGCGCGATTTCTTACTCTGTAAGTTGAGTGTGATGGCATAGAAATTTTACTTTGGTTTAGGCGAGTAAAAAATGTTTAAAAAGCAGCAGGCAGTTACTACTACACGAATATTTTGAGTACTGTTTTGATGTGTTTTTGGGAATTGTAAAAAGAAAATTATAGGCACATAAAAAAGTTTGTTTGAAATAATAAAGTTTTCATCCAGACATAAAAGTCAAAAGAACTGGTAGTTGAGTGTTTGAAATTAGTATGTGGGAATTAGTCTGGCTACAATTTTGTACTGTTTTAACACACAGTTTATTTGTTTTCCATTCAATGATATAAATCTTGTTGCAGCTTCTAAAGCGCTAAATAAAAACCACATAAATTGCAGTTGAAGTGCAAAAATATTAAAGTGGCAAGAAAAAATATTGTAGACATGTTTTCTACATACATAAATTTTGTTATTTAAAACAAATCAACGAGATGGACGGGGTTATATAAATTATATGTTTTCATACAATTTTGCACCCTAAAAGTATACTGCATAAGAGTGAAATTCTTCACCAATATGTACTTACTAGGGTTATAAATACTGTTACACACATTTGATGTTATAAAACTAAATATACTTAAATTTTTTGGACAAATTTTTTAAAATATATTTATTGATATATATTGTATACAAAAAGCAATTACTTATTCGAAATGCCCACCTTTGGCCTTCACGCACGCCTTAAATCGCACTGGCCAATCATCAATAGCTGCACGCACCTCGTGCATTGGAAAAGTGCTGACAGCACGAATCACAGCAGTCTTCAGAGAATCAATGTTGGGTTATCTTTTGTGGCAAACCATGTCCTCTTAAACTGTCCATAATTTGTAATCCAGTGGATTCAGATCAAGGCTGCCAGATGGCCATTCTTCAGAGCAAATTAAAGCTGGCAAATTGTTTTGAAGCCAGGTCTGTGTCGTGTTAGCCTTATGGACTGGCGCTGAATCCTGCTGGAAATTCCACAGCTGATTTTGGAACGGGGAATGGCTAAGTGGCTTCACAACAGCTGACAAAACGTTTTTTTGGTAAACTTTGGCTGAAGTTTTGACCCCTTGTTCGCAGAAATGCAAGTCAGTGACTCCATCGTAAGAGACACCCCACCAAACCATGACTGAAGCTGGGCGATGAACCTTTTCGGCCCGTAGGATCAGTTCAGATGCTTTCTTAGATGACCGTTCATATACCCTATAATTTTGCTTGTTAAATTTTTCATGCACGGTAAAAATTTTTTCATCCGTAAACAAGGTTTTTCTGTGCAAGTAAGTTATCAGCGTGCTTCACCAAAAGACGTTTCGATTTTTCTACCCTAGTTTTTTCAAAGCTGCTATCAATAAATGTGCGGTGCGACGTTTGAAGGCACGAAGTCCCAAGTCTTTTTTAATAATTCGACTTATGGACTTTTGCGTGATATTCATCTCACGGGCCATGATTTTCTGTTTTCGGAGAGGATTTCGCTGAATTCTTGAGTTGTTGGCTTTGATGACTTGCTACATGCGAACTGTACATGGAAGGCCCGACCGGTTGCGTTTTTTGATATCTTCAGTCTCCTCAAACAGTTTTATGCATCGGTAGACACACATGCGACTAATCCCGAGTGGGCGGGATTTTACTATTGGAATGGGTGTGCTCAATGTTGTATCAGTATTTATGTCCCTACTAAGTATATATGTATTAATTCGAAACCAACTATTTTCTCGCAATAATGAAATAAAAATTGCAGGAAAATTTAACATATCCTTTATTATAAATGTTTATTTGTTATTTGATTTTTGTGGTTCTTTATTTACGCACATATAGAGATATTTACTCCTGTAGGAAAACCAACTGGATTAAAGCCAGATGATAAATTGGTTTACTGTACACCACAACCAGTCCCACATTTTATGTCTTTCCTCACCCCGAGCGAACTGGTTTCTTTAACATTGTGTTGTTCTAGGCGCAAGTCAATTGTCCAAAGATATAATATGTATGTATTTGGAATAGTTTGTAGACCAATCGAATTGTTTCAATTTTGTAACCAGTTATTTTTGCAAAAATAAAAATCATATTTTCGTTGGTGACTAGTACCTAGTATAATTTAAAATTTTTGTTGTTGTACTAGGATTAATTACTAGTTTGTGAATAAAAAAAACAGTGTTGGCAAAGTGTAGCTTGCTATATGTTATCGAAGTTTAGCAAAAAACCAGTTCCAACGTCTAACGTAAATAGAAAAAATGGCCGAGTAGGTGAAAAAGGTTCGCACAAAATTAAATTAAATTTTAATTTATTTAAAGAAACAAAATAAAATGTAAATTTTTCTACTGCACTAATATACTTATATTAAATAAATAATAAATAAAAGCAATAAGGCCGCAGGTGCAGATCGCCTGCCTGCTGAGTTGTTTAAGACTAGATGCGAAGAGCTCGCAAAGCGCATGTAGGAGCTTCTGCGCAGAATATGCTCGTATGAAAGCATACCAAGTGATTACTTACTTACTTAGATGGCACTACAACCGATGATCGGTCTTGGCAGCCTCTATAAAGCTTCGCCAGTCGCATTTGCTTTGCGCCAGTTGATAAGGCCAAGTGCAGTCGGGTTGCCCTGCACCTGGTCTTTCCAACGGAGATTAGGACGTCCCCTTCTGTGTGTTCCTCCACCGTGGTTCTAATGAAACACCCTTCTAGCCGGAGCGCTTTCTTCCATTCACTCAACATGACCCAGCCAGCGAAGCCGCTGGAGTTTTATACGCTTGACTATGTCAGTGTCGGCGTACAGCTCATACAGCTCATCGTTCCATCTTATTCGATACACGTCGTCCACGCATACTGGAGCGTAGATCTTACGGAGTATCTTCCTCTTGATCGCTCCTAACAGCATCTCATCATTGATGGTCAATGTCCACGTCTCTGCGCCATACATTAGGACGGGAAGGATGAGGGACTTATAGAGCGTTATTTTCGTCGGTCGAGAGAGGGCTCTGCTTCTCAATTGCCTACTGAGCCCGTAGTAACACTTATTGGCAAGAGTTAATCTTTGCTTTTACATTATTGTTGGTGTTAATAGTGGATCCTACGTAAACGAAATCCTTGACAACTTCAAAAGTATAATTGTCAACAGTAACATTTTGTCCCATATGCCGTGACTCTTTGTTTGTTGACGCAAGGTATTTCGTTTTGTCCTCGTTCACCGCTAGACCCACTCGACGAGACTGCCTTTTCAGGTTGGAGAATGCTGTCGTAGCTGCCAGGAGGAGAGAGAAACGGATAGTCTCTTTAAATATTTATATATCTACCCAGGTTTGGCAAAAGCAAGACTTCGCTCATTTGGTAAACTATTCATCCAAAATATTAATGAAATCTCAGAAATCGATATAAACAACCTACTCATATATAATATTTGAGCCTCACAAAGTGGACATAATTCTTTGGCTTCAGATGCAGAGACTTACATTAATTATGACCAATCCTTTTACCAAAAGACTAGTAAATAACAACAAATGAGGAGTGCGGTAGTAAAACGGTGCTTTGCACTAATTATGTTTTTCAAATTGAAAACAACAACTCAAACAACAACAACCAGTATTAAAGTATTTGAACACTTCACTTCAACCACTTTAAAAACTAGACGTTGCTTAACTATTTGAAAAACTAGTAATTTTGGTAGACTTAATACAAAATATAATACGACTACTACACTCACACATTCATACATAAGTACATACTTAAGCACAAATAGAGATTTGATGTGGCATTTCTGTTTCTGATGTCTCAGAATAAAGGCAGCTGTGAAAATGTAAGTATTTACATACTTTGTTTATACAGGAGTACGTGGAAGCAGTCATGTGTACATCCGTACTTCTACACACACACACACACACACACCTACTCATACAAATAAAAACACTAATAAATACATACTTTATTATATTCGCTATTCACGTGGCATAAACGTTTTGTATACGTAAAGCTTTTCTTTTGTATTTATGTATTTTGGAATTTTGTAACAAAATACAGAGAGTAAAAATAAACAATAATGAAATAAAATACTCCATGTCATTGCTAAGGGTGAAAACACACCGGATCAATGAAAACATTTTATTTTGTCTCATGAAACAAGATTACATTGTTCCTTATGAGGCAACACACACACACCAACAAAGCAGACGAAACAAAATACATGTTTCTGTTGCAATATGTTTTGCAAGTGGTTGTCGACAATACATATTTTTGCATATGGCCGCCAACTCACACCGAATGAAACAAGTTTGTTTCAAACCAGCGCCGTTATGGCGCAACCCACACCGCATGCATCGAACAGAAAATCATATTTCGTTGCCGATAGCTCGCCCGTTGTTTTTCGAAAACAAAATTTCAATGCCATTTTATTTCTTCTTTTTATTTTATGGCTACGCCGAGTTTTTTTTTTATTTCTTTAATAAACTTAGAAGCAAGTAAGTAGTATCTCAACGAATAAAAAACGTTTTCTTGCCTTATGATTCAATAACGTTTTGATTGATCCGCTGTGTTTTCACCAAAAGATATACAAAATCACAAACAAATACAAACAAACGCACACATGCATACAAAGGAAATATAATGCTGTTTGTAAATTGAGCAGTTTCATTGAATGCGTGCGCAAATCAATTCAAGTTTGAAGTACGCGTACAAAATTTGGATATGACTTAATTTTCTATACATATGTACGTACGCTTTAAATAGCGCACAGCACACCATGAAGTCTATGTCGGAGTTGTCACGGTGTGAGTAGCAACACTTGTACATATTATTTTAATTTTTGTGAAAATCATTCATTTGTGCGCGTTTTTATTTGAAAAATGTGGTGTGCGCGTGTCGGCATATGTGAATTAACGTCAAAAATTAGACATTAGTTAATTTCGTAAATAAATTTCGTGTTTATGAAATAATATCACTCATACGTCAAGTGTAACTTAAAGTTTAATGAAGCATCATACAGTTTTTCGTATGTCTTCTGCATTTTCTGAATTTTATTGATTTCTATTTTCTGTTAAAAATGATTTCGAGGTAATTTGAAATTGTGTATCAGAAAATCATTACCAGTAAGCGTTAAACTGTTTTATGCATTATTGAGAATTTAGTCATAATTAGTTAGTTGCGCTTTTCGAAATGAGAAAAACACTACCAGAAAATCTGAAATATTTCGAAAACAACTTTATTGACTAATTCTACATACTTACACTGGAACTACTCTGAGAGGTATGAGATCTAATCTATAAATAGATGATTCTATGTACATAGATTCTGAAACACACGATACAAATAATTGGTACATAGAATATGGTAATGAGCAGTAATGTATGAACAGAGAACAGAAAATTATATGTATTTAACTCACTGAATTTTACTTTAATTTACAAAATATTTTGAAAATTTGAAGAAAAATAGGTAGCGATTGGATATCTCCAAAAACCTTAGTGTACCCACCACAATTACTTACTCCAAATTAAGCAATAAATCTGATTGATAGTCTTATCTTATCTTATCTACTCTTATCGTTTTGTTTTTCGAAGAGGATCCTCTGTTCATCAGGACAGATTGGGTGATAAGATATAAATATAGTATTTCATGTACCGTCAGTAAAGTCAGGTACTTTGGCTTTTGTAGTGAACAACATCTGTTGAGCTGTTGTGACCAGGCAGGACCTAGGTTTAGCTTTTCACATTCACTCATGTTGTGTGTGTTATATGAACGGCAGAGTGAAAAGCTTTTTATAGGCAATTTTTCCTCTTGTAGGTTTGCCATTGCCTGCCAAGAGGTGGTGCCGTGTAGAAACATTGTTTTTTTCATCTTTTTCGATTTCGCCTGTGCCGAGATTTGAACCCGGACTCTCTGCGTATCAGGCCAACACACTACCAACTACTCCACGGGTGCCAGTGAACAACATTAGTTATGTTTTATTTTTACTTTTTCCCTCAAGCAGTAAGCTATTACATAATTATGGATTCGAAAAATTGGCTAATTATGACCGAGAGCAGTCACAAAATGAGATGGTTGTACACTTATATGAACTAAGAACGTCAAATATTTAGAGGCTATTTTTGACGCTAAGCTCAGTGAGAAAATTATTGGAACTAAGAACGCCAAATACTTAGAGGCTATTTTTGACACTAAGCTCAGTGAGAAAATCAAAATCAAATAAATATCCGGTATTGTTTCCTGTTTAAAGATAGCAATTTCCAGGCCCAACCCAACACAGACTTGACCAAATCTAAACGTAGAAAGAGCTCGTGTGGAAACAAACTTGATTCGAGTTAAAGTTTATACTAACAGCTCTACTTACAGTACTTTCAAGAAGAAAGCAATCGGCTTTTTCTCATGAAATAATTTGAATAGGCCTTCGAAAGTAGGCCTTGATTTTCAAAAAACTTGATTTCATTGTAAATTTCGCAATGTAATTGTAGAAACAGTCCATTATACGCTTTCGTCTCAAGAGCATATTTAAAAAATGAGTTTCGTATATGCGAAACGTTTTGAAGGAATCTTTCTTGTTCCCATCCACTTGTTCCCAAGATGACCCACTTGAGTGCTTCGAAGTACTTAAAAAAGTCGAAGGCGTTTGTCCAGCATTGGAACCAACACTTTTTGGTGCACAAAAATGTGGGCGTCTTGCCAAATCGCGGCATTTGCAGAGCTACCTCGAAACAGGAGGGTTTGGTTATAAAGAGGCCTTTCGAAGCTAATCCAGCAATATCCTTGAAAGCAGCTAAATAAAAATTGTCTCGAAAGGGCATAAATGTCTCTCTGAATACAATAAGAAACCGTTTGAGGGAGTTTCAAATCCGATTTCGAGCAACGACGGTAAAACCCTTACTAACTGCAAAGCAAATAAAAAACGCCAAGAGTGGGCAACTGAACATGTGGATGACGATTGGAGCCAAGTGGTGTTCACAGACGAATCCTCCTTTTGTATGACAAACACTATTAAGCGTGCTTGGTCCACTTAAGACGCTAAGATGCTTCAGCGATCAGTGAAACATCCAGGAAAGGTTCATGTTTGGGGATGTTCATGTTCACAAAACAAGGATTAGGCAAATTAATCATGTTCACGAGGAATTTGGATGCCAACTTCATGACCACGATATACCGTCGTGGACTTCTGCCATCAACGGACATGTGGTTTGGGGCAGGAAGCCGAGATTGGGTTCTTCAAGAGGACAACGAGCCAAAACATCGCAGTCGCTTGTGTAGCAGTTGGAAAGAGGAAAACGGCATAACTTCATTGGATTGGCCCTCACAGTCGCCAGATGCGAATCCGATCGAAAATGTTTGGGCTCTTATGAAGTTAAAACTACGTGGAAAAAAGATACGTTCAATAAATCATTTGAAACGGCTTCTTAGGGTAATATGGCGAAGTTTAACACGGTCATATGCTGAAAAACTAGTCGATAGCATGCATTTCCGTTGTAATGAAATTACAAAGAACGGTGGCGACTGGACGCCAAATTAATGTATTTGCGCAATGAATAGTTAATCATTTCAAGATGCTGTGGACTTTTTTTTTAAGAATCCTTAATTTTTTCGGTGACTTAAGCCGGTTGCTTTCTTGTTGAAACTACTGTAAGTAGACAAAGCTGACATTTTCCAGGGTGAAGTTTTCACAATGAGAGCAATTAGAGAAGTCGGGAAATTTGTTACCAAATGTCAGGATGAGACCAATAATATTATATTTGTTTTATTTGGGAAGAGCAAAACTAGTATGTATGGGAGAATGAAACACTCAGATATTGTTTTAGATCTTTTTTATTGCATGCTGAATTTCTTTATCTATTCTTTACATCTACTTGATTTAGTAATAAATCTGATTCGATCGTTAGTTTTCAAAGAGTAAACTACTTATTTGTCCCTCAACCAAGACCACGGTGGCAAATATATTAAATCTGGTATCAAACAAAAAGCAGGCCAGGTACAGGCCAGGAAAGTGACCAGTTTTCCTCTCGCATTCTTTGCATGTTCTAAACTACAAATATCACTGGAAGCTCAGAGAATTCATTTAAATGTTTAGCCAAGTAAACTGTATACAGTCTCACCATTAGTTTGCTGGAATTTCTGTTAAGTGATAACAAATGTCGGCACGATTTAAGATGACAAGTAGTGTAAGTTTTGCCCCTGTGCTGCACCTCAGTTATTTCTCCTTTTCAGTTAACAGTGAGCCAAATCTGATCAGTCATTAAATTTGGTAATGATATCTGTAAACAACCGAGGAAATGCTAGTATTGATACCATTTATGTGATTCCTTCCCAGTAATTCCTGAGTGTCCGGGAATGCCTACTTCCAACAAAGATTTATTATGTTTTCCAATACAATTATGTTTTTCTTTTCCTCTCCATCTACTTTCACTAAAAAGGAATTGAAAATTCGATGACAATGTATTACAATTCCAGATTCAATTATACTGGTTCATACTTCTTTGTTCTGATTGTTGGTTGATTGCTGAACTGACGGACCACACTAAGCAATATGAAAACCTTGCGGTCAGACTACGTGTGTCCCACAATAAACGCAGCAGGAGTTGAAAGAAAACACACTGGCATATAGTTGATACTGTACATCAACTCAGACAGTGATTTTAACACTAATATATTCGATATAATTTGTCTAAAAATAAGCAGTACGATCTTAGTTTATTTATTTTATAGATAAATTTAGATTTCGATCATCCATATTTTATACAGGATGTGCCATCTTCTATGTCGGTATGTAAACAGTGAATAATTTTAACATTTATCAACCGATTGACTTGAGTAAATATGTTTTGAAACGTAAATTCAGTACAATCGCTTCACACCGAAACAACGTGTCGAAATAGTGACGCTAATCATTGAAAATAGTCGTTCAGTTATTTTAATTCAACGTGCATATCGTCGAAAATATCCTGGCCAACAAGCACCGCTTGACAAAACTATTCGTCGTTGGGGTCGAATTTTTTTTGAATACTGGACAGTGGTAGATCGACGACAAGCCGTTCTTCAACGCGCAAGATGTTCCAATCAACTGGTTGAAGCGGTGAGAGAGTGTTGCCGAGAACCGAGAACATGTGTCGTATCGTTATCGCGCTCAGCATTTTGGCGCCAGTGGAACCATCTTGCGGTGCACTTTGAAGGATGATTTGCATTTGTTTCCATATAAAGTGCAATTGACTCAAACAATATTGACGACAGGCCGTCTACGTCGCTTGGCCATACAGTCGCTCGAATGGTTGACATTGAACCTGATTTTGGAAGGAAATTTTTAGACCGACGAGGCCCATTTCACACTCTCTGGCGCCGTTAAAAAGCAAAATTGACACATTTGAGAAACGGGGAATCCATACGAGATCCATGGAAGACCGTTGCATAACTGAAAAGTGACTGCTTGGGCCGGCGTTTGCATCAAAACCATCATTGGGCCATTTTTCTTCAGAGAAGTGCGAAACAGTGCGATGGGAATCGATATCGGTGGATGTTGGCCCATTTTGTCTGCCCACAAATGTGTGAGAAAGATCTGGCCGGTTACTAAAGTTTTCAACAAGACGGTGCACCATGCCACACTGCAAATCAAACAATGCAGTTTCTGCAAAGAAAATTCCCTGGACGTGTGGTATCAAAAAATGGCGACATTAACTGGCTACCCAGATTTCTCACCCAGATTTTACCTCTCCGGACTTCTTTGTGTGAAGTTATTTGAAGAGCAAAGTGTACGCCAGCAAGCCTCAGACCATTGACGAGCTCAAGGCAAACATTCATGCCGAAATCATCGCTATACCACTCGAGATGCTCGAAACTAGTCTAAAAAAAATTTAAAGCACCAAATACAAATACCTTCTACATGTATGGAAATTGAATTTTTTATTTTTAATTTATTCAGTATTCACATACCGACACAAACGATGGCGCAAGCTGTACATACATGCTAATATCACTGTGGAAGTGGACGCGCCCCATTTAAGGTCAGGCCAACACGCACAATTTATATTATCTGCTAATTAAATCACTTTTAATTCTAAGTATGGATTACATTTTAATACCTTCGCTTTTATGTATAAAGTTTTTAAGTTACCATTTAAATAATTTCAGAAAAGAAGTTACTCCTACGCTGTGGTGTGCGGCTGTATCACAACGATCTAAATTCGCCTTAACATATTGCGTGTTATATCAGTCAAACGCGGCAAATACATTCAACTATCATATCAAATCATATCAACCCACATAACAAACTCCATCAAAAATCACACGATTGCAGAATAATTCCAATGGCATTTAGTTTATGTATGTTATAATATTAAATGTTATTGTAGGAAAATTGTAGAGTTTACTGAACAAGGTAAATGGAATTAATTAATTAATTAAATTAAATTTTACCTATTGATACAAGATAATAAATAAAAAAGAAAAAACCGTAATAAATATTTATTGTAGGTCTGGAAATAAATTATTTGAAGGGTGTATTGCGCGTAAGTATGATACTTGCCAATGCAACACAATAAGTGCATTTCATGCATTTCAACTAGACCCACATACTCGTACGTACTCTTGTAAATGTAGACATAAATGGAGCATACTTGACTGCATTTTCAATACATTTATGCATACATACTTATGTTTACTTACATACAAGCCCACATACATTGCGGTGGCTGTAGTTTTTTCCATTTCCAATTTCAATTTGTGTGATTCGTTTATGACATGAAAGTAACTTCCTTTATAGTTACACTGGAAGTTAATCCATTTGTCCCATTTACAATATGTAAACGCATTTTCTGCATCTGTGACTTTTTGCATTTTCTTCGCACTATTTTTTTTTAGCTTGTAGTACACACACATACAAACGTACATATGTACACAAATGTTTACATACATACATTCATAAGCCAAGAGAATGGTATATGATGTTGATGATGATGATGATGATGATGATGATGATGATGATGATGATGATGACGATGATGATGATGATGATGATGATGATGATGATGATGATGATGATGATGATGATGATGATGATGATGACGATGATGATGATGATGATGATGATGATGATGATGATGATGATGATGATGATGATGATGATGATGATGATGATGATGATGACGATGATGATGTATGTACGACACGCTTTCAACTAAGTACATACACTATGTACATCTGTAATATTTCAATGCATGCATGAGCCATATTCGACTTACGAGTACGTTTTATGTGCATCGCATGTGCACAAGGTAGTGGATACTGGCAGCCCTGTGCTGTACAGCATGCACGATTCACACTTCAGTGCACCTACTTACTAAAACCACCTCTTGTGTCGCTCTGTACTGATCGATCCTCGCGGTCACCGCCTATTCAGGTATTCCTTCGCAAACCAGGATTTTGTCTTTTTAACGATTCTCCGTTGTTGAGAGTGCTGTGGCTTTTGCAGCTGGCTTATCACGTCGTAGTTGTTGCATCATTTTTGTCAATATCGCACTCGCAGTATTGCATGTCTTCTTGACCTCAGGTCCCTATTGATTGTGCCATGTTCTGTTCCAGTTCATGACTAGCGTATTCGAATGTCACACATTCCATCAGTATGTGGTTGGCGTTTTTGTATTTTTTGTTACAATTGCTTCTTACTTTACTTCACTTTTAATGGCACAACAGCCCATGGAGGGCCTAGGCCGAGCTTTTTCGCATCCACTCATGTTGTGCGTGTTATATTTGTACATGAATGGAAGGGACCTACAGTTTAATGCTGAATCCGAACGGCGAAGTGAAAAGCTTTTCATAGCAATTTTTACTCTTGTAGGTTTGCCATTGCCTGGCAAGAGGTGGTGCCGTGTAGAAAAATGTTTTTTTTTTCTACTTTTTCGAGATTCGAACCCCGGACACTCTGCGTAGTATTCCAATGCTTTACCACTACGCCACAGCGACCACAAATGCTTCTACATGCTTTATATTTAAACAAGTACATATTGACGGAAGACACCATGCTCACTTAGAAATTGTGTCGGATGGTAAGTAGTTCACATTACCATGCTTTCTTTCTAGCCACGTTGCTACGTACGGTAAAAGAGCATGAGCGCCCACAGTCCCTTTCCACTGGTATTCCATGTTAGGTTGTCGGCTTCAATAAGTTTCCGATCTCCCTTGCGCAAGTTTGGCAGGGAGTGATGTGACTTTAATTGCTTCTATATCGTTTGGCCATCAGACAGCTATTACGCCAGAAGCTTCAACTGCAACGGTCCGGAATGCACAGTACACCCTGAGGAAAGTCAGCCTGTGCACAGGTATGGCACATCCTTTATGTAGGACTTGCAGTTGGTAGCTGACGTCCATACTGGCGCAGGGAACATCAACGTAGATTTGCTAACAGTTGCTGGCTCTTTATCCGCTGTTTGGGGGCACCAATATTTTTGTTATTAGTCTTGTCGTCTTCCTCGTCGCTTTCATATGGTCTGTTGTCCAGCAGAAAGCCGAGGTATTTGATGTGCGAGCTGGAAAAAAAAATTATGTTCACCATTTCTTATACACACACAGTTGCTCAACTTTTTTGCGACCACTCATGAGTGCTGCTTCCGTTTTGTGGTCTGCCAACTGGAGTCCAGTCTTCTTTAGCTTGATGCTTTATTGCACTTCCATAGAAGCGACTTTTTCGAGCGTTTTCGCCACTGCCACTATTGTAATGTCATCTGCATAGCAAATTATTACCACAACTTCTTGTGTGTGGAACAATTGGCGTGTGTGTGAGTTTACGTTATGAATACGAAGGTATAGCATAATATGTGAAAGGTTAATCGGATAAGTATAGCATAGTAAATAGTAATAAAATTGCATTATAAGCTTTTAGCAACATGCTGACACACTTCACGTTAAATAAGTACCATATCTGCTCGTACATTTTTATACAGAATATGTTTCTCTAAGGTTTCAAAGAGTTGCAACGAAAGTAATTATGTATATGAAAGGGAAATCAAATTTTCTGACACTCTCAGTAAAAACTTTTAATAATACAATTTGCTTTTGGTTTGGCTCTTGTGCAATTTGAAAGCATTAATGAGGGGAGAAAAATGAAATGACAATGAGAGTCTGATTGTAAGGAATATCTTTAACAAGTTTGCAATAATATATTAAATTTTACATTTACAAGCAGAACGGATCCTTAGACTCTGTGTCATAGGGCAGTCCTAAGTTTGAAATCAATTTGTACAATATGAAGGGTGATTATAAAGGGTGATTTTTTAAGAGTTTGATTTTTGATTCAAATTAAATTTTCAATTTTACAAACGTGAATGACATTTTTATTTGGATCGATAAATCAATTCTGCCATTTACTTTTTAAAGATAATTTATAATTTCACTTAAATGTTGCCCGCCGATACGCTTCAAGAGGTTCGATCTGAAGGTCCAATTTTGGCACACTTTTCGCACATTTCGGCCGGAATCTCACCAATGACAATGACGCGTTCAATGTTGGCTTCCAAAGCAGCAATCGCGTTTGGCTTGCCCCTTTAGACAAGAGACTTAACATAGCCCCACAAAAAATAATCTAACGGGGTCAAATCACACGATCTTGGTGGCCAATTGTCTGCACCAAAACGTGAGATTAATTGCTCACCAAATTCGCATCTCAGTTGTTGCATGGTTTCACGTGCAGTGTAGCATGTGGCACCGACCTGTTGGAACCACATGTCCCTCGAGTCCAATTCTTGTATTTTCGGCAACGGCAAAAAAAAATCTGTCATCATCGAACGGTAACTTTTTCCATTGACCGTATCGTTGCGGCCTTCAACGTCTTTGAAGAAGTACGGCCCAATGATGCCGCCTGTCCATAAACCGAACAGCACCAAACAGTGCATTTTTCGGGATGCATTGGTAGATGCTAAATTGCTTCTGGCTGGTCTTCACTCCAAATACGGCAATTCTGCTTATTCACGTATTCATTGAGCCAAAAATGTGTGGGTCGATTATGTCAAGAATCACGCGTAAACTGTCACAAATATAAACAGCAAAAAGCAAATAGCAAAAAATTACCCTTTATAATACAGAATTACTATAAAGATTAAGTAGCTTATTTTTATTGCTTTAGTTTTGTAGAGAAAAATTAGTTTTCGATGCAACATTGTTCAATAAAATTTATTACACTCTCTTTTCTCTAACATAAGACACCAGTTAACCCACTAGTTCTCCAATTGTTGATTGACCTAAACAAATCTTTTCTCTCTTTTAATGGCAACAACAGCCCAATGGAGGAGGGTCTAGGCCGAGCTTTTCGCAACCAATCATGTTGTGCGTGTTATAATATTTGTACATGAATAGAAAAGACCTACAGTTTTAAGCCGAATCCGAACGGCGAAGTGAAAATCTTTTCATAGAAAATTCTTACTTTATATGTTTGCCATTTTCTGCCAAGAGGTGGTGCGTGCCGTGTATAGAAAGTGTTTTGTCTACATTTCTTTTGAATCTCGAACACTCTGCGTAGCAGGCCGATGCACTACCAACTAAAAAACAGCGGCCGCAAATCATAAATAAATATCGATGTTAAAACGCACAGACTTGTTCTCAAAAATTTTAAAAAAGTAATTGTTGTCGATTTATGAAACCGGAAATTCGTGAACAGAAATTCTCAAACACAATCTAATAAATCAATTTTCCAGATTGGCGAACACTTATGACTTTGATTGCTTCCAGCGGCTGTAATACACATCGCAGCTCGTGGACGAAGCATTATTATGAAAGTTTTGGGATTACT
The DNA here is from genome assembly GCA_958295655.1 of Palloptera scutellata. Classification (NCBI taxonomy): domain Eukaryota; kingdom Metazoa; phylum Arthropoda; class Insecta; order Diptera; family Pallopteridae; genus Palloptera; species Palloptera scutellata. Next base: position 94,639,762 of record OY282449.1, on the reverse strand, counting down.
TATATCACGATATGATAAAGTGTACCTGCACTACTACTGTTCTGGTGGATACTTCACCCGTTTTGTTGACGGATGTCTAGAGGCCTACTTGGAAGCTAGAGGGTTAAGTGAGTTGGTGTGTTTTGTCGTGGCAGATTTGAAAGCTTATTTTCGTTTCTTTAAATGGCCGAGCTTTTCACATCCTTTCATGTTGTGCATGTTATATTTTTGTACATGTTATATTTTGGACTGAAAGGTACCTAAATGCCGAATCCGAACGGCGAAGTGAAGGCAATTTTTACTCTTGTAGGTGTTGTGTAGAAAATTTTTTTCCCCCATTTTGATTTTGCCTGTGTCGAGATAAAAATTTATAATTTTCATCAATTTATATTAATAATGTTCAAAGAAACTCTTACAAAATTGCATAATCATAATAGAAAAAATTCAAGGGCCTTAATACCTTAAGAATAGGTACATGTGCATATGGTATATGTCCAAAAGCTCATTATTAATTTTAATGAAATTTTAATAATATTGATTAGCATATTCGAATTAGAATCCATTGAGCCAAAAATGTGTGGGTCGATTATGTCAAGAATCACGCGCGAAGTGTCAGAAATATAAACGTCAAAAAGCAAGTAGCAAAAAAATCACCCTTTATAATACATAATTTCTATAAAGATTAAGTAGCTTATTTTTATTGTTTTAGTTTTATAGAGAAAAATTAGTTTTCGATGCAAGATTGTTCAATAAAATTTATTTCACTCTCTTTTCTCTAACATAAGACACCAGTTAACCCACTAGTTCTCAAATTGTTGATTGACCTAAACAAATCTTTTCTCTCTTTTAATGGCAACAACAGCCCAATGGAGGAGGGTCTAGGCCGAGCTTTTCGCAACCAATCATGTTTTAAGCCGAATCCGAACGACGAAGTGAAAATCTTTTCATAGGAAATTCTTACTTTATATGTTTCCCATTTTATGCCAAGCTGTGGTGCCGTGTATAGAAATTGTTTTTTCTACATTTTATGATTTTGCCTGTGCCGACACAGGCAAAATCATAAAGAGAGCGAAAGCTTAATATATGTTTTAAATTGGATCTAAAATTTATAAGTTACATATTTTCTAATCATCCCATAATTAAATGAAGTTAATTTGAGCAAATTAGTTTGATTTTAAAATATCAAATGACATCGTCCGTCCTTCTCCATACGGGAAACATGTATATGGCACATATATTCTATATAGTGACGATGACTTTACATGGAAAGTTTCTGAGTTATTATTATCAGCATTTAATGCATTTTGCGCGACATGTAGAATAAAACATAGAATTACATGCGTACACCATAACCCAAAAGAATTGTTCATGACTTGTTGTCAATCTTTATAGTCTTCATTAGAAATCATTTACATATGATTAAGCATGTTAGAGCACTCTATTAAGTATCAAAATCTCGTACCATTCAGTTAAAAAATAATATATGCCCTCCACTGTAATTTTTCTGTTCAATACAAAACACGATTTAAACATCTGTCAAATGTATAAAATAATTAGCTAATATTAAAACTAAAAGCTTCAAGAATGTAGTATTCTTCAAAGAAAGTAATAAAAAAGTCATAAAGATATTTAATCATAATTATTTATATTAAATGTTTAATAACGGAAACTTCTAACCTAATCGAACTAATTTACGATTGATGGCAGTTTCGTGAGCAAAATTTTCCATGGAAACCGTTGAATTACGCTGCACCCGCTTTAAAATGATTTTGCTATTGCTGGGGAGTATTGACGGTGGATTTTCTACCTCGTCTTGGGCGATCATGACCCAACTACTTAAACCGTTTAACTGCACGAGAAACTAACGAACGAGCAATGCAAAGACTGCCGCGCAATCTCACAATTGCTTTTCCCCAGCTGGTGCAATGCTGATCCGATAGCTGAGCGATTATTTGACATCCGTAAAATATATAACTAAATGAAAGCTAGAACACATAAAAATTAAATCAGATATCCTCTCGATTACGTAGAGTAATACAAGAATGAAGAAAATTCCGGAAAAAATACAATTCTTTTTCTATAGCGTGAAGAAAGTTGTATACATTTATTAATTGTCACCCTGTATGAATGACTACATAATATACTATGTATCATCTGACTTTGAAGTTTGACATCGATTAACTTAATATTCCGGCGTGGTAAGGGAAAATCGTAGAAAGTGCTTTTTTGTTTTTTTTTGCGTTCTTTCATAATACAAAAAAGGTTTTATGCAAGGGTCAACAAAAAAAATATATTGTGTTGACTAGTGCAATTTATTAAAAAAAAATTAGTGCGTCAGTGGGACGCTCTATAGAAGCTTTCTCCTTCAGAACGTTTGCGTTTAAATTTCTAATTTCGATTTTTGTTTGAAATGTAAAATTTGACGAGAAACTGATGGGCAGCGCCCTCTATCAATCGAATATGAACAAAATACATATGATTTTCTACTATAGATAGAGGGCGCTGCCCATCATTTACATATGTGTATACACATATGCATCATTATTTCTTTCATACTCGATTGATAGAGGGCTCTGCCATCAGTTTCGTGACAATTTTCGCTGCGACGATCGTCTTTTACCCCTGGTGTAAATTCTACAGAAGTTAACTTCAAAAATAATAGTGTAATTTTTGTAAAATCATCTGATATTAGTTTTTTACAAATGATCAAACCATTTTTGTGGAATAAAAATCGTTTTCAGAGTATTGAACATCGGCTTACTACTGTGGGCAAAAAGTAATAAGACTTTTTAATTTAAATTTCGCGCGGAAACCTATTCATCAAAATATTATTTTTTTAAGGTTGGTATGACTGTCGGTAACATCTGTGCCAAATGTCACATCAAAACAATCATTAATGTTTAGTATACGCTTGTCTTTCTGAAGTACAAAAAGTGCATTCGGCGATTTTCACAATGAGTGAAATTATTCAAAAAAGAAGTTCCATTAAATTTTGTGTGCGGAATCAAATTTCTGGTGCCGAAACGTTCAGAATGTTGCAAAAGGCCTTCGGTGATAATTGTATGTCGCGAGCAAGTGTTAGTGTTTTTGATTGGTACAAATTGTTCAAAGATGGTCGAGAACGCGTTGACGACGAACCACGTCCAGGACGGCCATCAACATCAACTGATGATCAACACGTCTGGTCAATAAAATCAAGGAATTGGTGCTCGAGAATCGACTAATCGATTAACAGTCAGAGACCTTACTGGCATCGTTGGAATATCGGAAGGATCAGTGAAAACCATTTTAAAACATCATTTGGGCCTAAGAAGAGTGAATGCACGATTGGTTCCAAAATCACATTCACAATTCATTGGTTTTACGAGACCATTTTGCCAAAAATTCGACTGATATCGTTCCGCAACCGCCCTACCACCCTATTCGCCTGACTTAGCACCGTGTGACTTTTGGCTATTTTCTAAACTCAAAAAATCGCTTCGTGGACCGTTTGACCGTTTTGAGTCAATTGAAGACATTAAACATGAATCGCTAAGCGCATTGAAGGCTATCGTTGGCACAAGTGTATTGGGGCCGGGGAGGATTACTTTGAAGGGGACGAAATAGATTTGGAAGAATGAATAAAAAAATTTGAAATTATGAACAAAGTCTTATGAACTTTTGCCCACAGTAGTATATGAAGTTTCTCCAGTGTTCGTAAGTATGTATGTCAGAATGTCAATAGAAAATACTGAAATTTAAAGTTCATGAATGGCAACAATAAAATTGGTATGCAGAACATGCAGTAGTGAGAACAAAAATACAAAGTCAAATGCATACAACAGATGCATTCAACGCGAATGTAAATATTATTTACGCTATGTAGGAGTATTTTTAATGTAAATATAAACACACACACACACACACGTACACACACGCTCACACACAACTAACTTGTGTTGTGTTTGTGCAGTGAAAGTATACTGGGAGAGGTGGAGGGTAACTGGCGGTGAAGCATTGAATAGGGAAAAGGGGGAAAATATTTTGTAACACTTTAGTGTCACTGGCAGTAAATTGTGTTACTACAGACTTACTATAAAACTGCTTTTATATTTTTTTTGTTTTTCAGTTATGTTTTCGTTAACTTTTATGTTCTGCGGATGGAACATTTCTGCTACACAATAACTAAATTATGTATGTAACATTTTTAGAATTTCTAAAAAGAAATTTTCATTTTTGGACTGGTTCTTCACGTAAAACTGGGAGTGATTGTGAATGTTATATTTGTTTACTTATAATAATAACAGATGTGGTATAACTTTTCTCATTAATTTGAGTTACGTAAGTGTGATTTGGATATTTGTATACCAATTACAGTTACGCAAAAACTTCAAAACCCAAGTTAGGTTTGTAGTCGTTTAGGATATTGCACTATTGGGATATTGCACAGCACCGATACTGTGACTATATGAAACGACCATATACATATTCAAATAACAGTCCGATGTAGGCATACAAAGTTAACTACAATTCAATTAAGTATGTCTCAAAAAATGTTTGAGTAACTCAGAATATTGTTGAGGGAGTTACATTTTCCCATAGAATTCCATGCCATATTCAGGCGGTAGATCAAACTGTTGTAAACTCGTAACTGAGACGCCACATTGTGTAATAGGTTTATTCACTCTACTTTGGAGTTAATGGAAATGGTGTTTAATTTTTAAAATAAAACCAAAAAGGCTAACGATCAGATCTTGTATAACTATTTTCACTTTTTGGCTAGTTCGGTAGGATATGGGAGAAATTCCAAGTGCAGCCTCCTTCACGTCAGACTTCCAAGTCGCTGATTAGCAGATGAAGAGCCGTACATTGTATACAGAGGTTCTATATAAATAGCTTATTGCTTTGGGGAAACGTCAAAAGCACAAAGTTGTACAGAAATTCCGAATTTCATCGCTAGAGAACGCCTCCCATGTAGCATAATAATAAAACCTTTGAGAGTATTGTGGTACGAAAGTACGTTAATTTTTAATGAAATTTTTGTACTTCACGATCATCATTATCAAAATATTCAGGTTGTATGATCTCAATAGGGAGAATATTTGCCACTTGCCGGTCTGAGAATTCGTGAATGTTATGGTAATGATGCGCCGAATATTCTCTTCCGAGGCGTCAATCGCCTCGGGCTTATCTGCGTAGACAAGCGATTTCACATAACCCCACCAAAAATAATCCAGCGGTGTTAAATCGCACGATCTTGGAGGTTACGCCACAGGCCCACGACGCGAGATAATGCGCTCACCAAAAGTTTCTTCCAATAAATTGATTGTTTCGTTGGCTGTATGGCATGTAGTGCCGTCTTGTTAGAACCAAAGGTCGTCCACATCAACATCCTCCAATTCACAATTCAGGCACGAAAATGTCATTAATCATTGCACTATAGCGTTCCCCATTGACTGTAACATTATGACCGGCTTCATTTTTGAAGAAATATGGACCAATGATTCCCACTAACCCATAGAGCACACCAAACAGTGACTTTTTGAGAATGTAACGGCGTCTCAACAATGGCTTGTGGATTATGATCACTACAAATGCGACAATTTTGCTTATTAACGTACCCATTCAACCAAAAGTGAGCTTCATCGCTGAAAAAAATTTTCTTGTGAAAATCTGGATCGATGGCCATCTCGCTTTGGGCCCATTCACCGAACGTGCGACGCGTTTGATGGTTGTTCGGCTTTAATTCTTGAAATGGCAAACCAAACTGAGCATAAATCATGTGACAGCTGTCAAAAAGACCAACTCCGAAAAAAGTATTGCCAGATTGAAAACCACACTTCTAAAAAAAAAACCTTTATTTAAAAAGTCCTTTAAAGTAGATTCAAATAATGTTATTTTTTTAAACTTTTTAATTCGAGTACATTTTCTTTTTCGTACATCTTCTCGGGCCTAAGCCGAACTTTTCGCATCCACTCATCTATTTTGAAACTTTCTAATTCGAGTATATCTTCTTTCTATTTTCTTTTAATGGCACAACAAACAGCACATGGAGGGCCTAGGCTGAGCTTTTCGCATCCAATCATGTTGTGCGTGTTATATTTGTACATGAATGTAAGGGAACTAAAGTTTAATGCCGAATCCGAACGGCGAAGTGAAGAGCTTTTCATAGGCAATTTTTACTCTTGTAGGTTTGCCATTGCCTGCCAAGAGGTGGTGGTGCCGTGTAGAAAAATTATTTTTTCTACTTTTTGTTTTTGCTTTGCCTGTGCCGAGATTCGAACCCCGGACACTCTGCGTAGCAGTCCAACGCACTACCACTACGCCACAGCGACCACTAAATAGCAATAAAGCATCACATATCAGATATTTTACATCTTCAGATATTTCTCTCATTTTCAAATCAATGTAACTATTTACACTAGCGACGAATTACACCACAGTCTTCACATAACATGTAGCATTAAATGTTACCTTTCAAACATTCAAACATGTACTCGTTGGACAAGTGTTACCAGATTTTGGGGTAAAAAAATGGTGGCGGTGGTGGCGCTGTTGGTGGCACAGCTCTACATGATGACTCAAAATGTTCCTGCCACTGCTCACAAACACGTTTCTATCCTGTTTTCTTTTCAAATCATAAATAATTGAATAATTGCTTCGACCAAGTATCACTCATCAAAATGCAATAAGTTTCGTACAAAAATATACAAATTTTAGTTTTAGTCTATTTGACCTACCGCACCCTGTATAATCCAAAATTCTCAAGTAAAATAAAGAAAAATACGATAAAAACTTTTGATTAAACCGCTTTCATATTGTCTTATTGCCGACAGCTCTTTGTTTTTGTTCAAGTAAACAACTAAAAGTTTACGCATACTCTACACACATAGAAATAGAGACAGTTTCTTTTCGAGTGTAAACTTGTATTTACTTTGTACAAGCAAGAAGGATTATCTTCAGTAAAGAGTCCAATAGAAAACTTAAACAGTACAAAGAGAAAGTAGTTGAAGCAGAAGGATAACATTATTTATTACTCGTCCTTTTACTAGCAACTATTTGTACTTACCCTCACTTTGCGCACCGTCTTACGACTGTCGTTGCGTATGTTCACCGTTACGCAAACATCCTCACCATGGGTATACCATGCCTTGTCCAAGCTCGCCCGCAGGCCGACACGTCCATCTTGTAGTAGAAATGGTTTGTCGACAGCACCTTGTGGTCCACCACCGCTACTGCTGTCATACTGCAAAATAAAAATGGTACAATGCCAGTTGCCGGTTGGCAGCTGATGATAGATTTTATAGAACAAGCACAAGCGAAAGAGCGCGAGTGAGAGCGGAAGCAAAAGGGGGAAAATGAAAACAACAGCGCCGGAAGCATAAAAACAGAAATTAATGAAGAAAGAAAAATTGCAAAAAAAAAAACGGAAATGGAAAACTCGATTAATTTCTTCTCCATATTTTTTCTTTTGCTGGTATTTGTTATTGATGGAGGAAAGTGAATTTGATTTGTTGTGGTGCCTTTAAGAGTTTCGCATTATTATTTGTCATAACATGAAAACGAGCATAAATAAATCAAATAAGCAACTGTGAATTGGAAGGATGTTATTTTTAAAGTATACTATTTTTTAATATACACATTTTTGTTGTATCAATACAAATAAGAATTTGGTCTACAACATTAACTTACTCGTACCTCTTGAAATGATTTGCTGTAATTGTAAAATGGATCATTTGGGCATTTTTCAATTTCGCTCTTACTGCGTCCGAAACGTCCACTAAAACGAAAGGATTTCGGTGATAGTCGCAATTTCGGAAATGAATCGCCTCGCTCTGATTTTCGCGGTTTCACATTTGAACTGACTCTATCAGTTCCTCCACTACTGCCACTGCAGCAACTGGGTTCAATAGTTGAAGTACTTGTACTTGCACTGGCATTATCATGCAGAGCTGTGCCACCAACAGCGCCACCACCACCACCACCAGCACCACCGCCAGCACCACCACCGCCAGCACCACCACCGCCAGCACCACCACCGCCAGCACCACCGCTACCATTACAGTTACTACCATTGTGTTCTTTATGTTGATCCTGCGGCGTTTGTCTACCAGTTGATGGTGGTGAGGAAAGTGGTGCATTTGCTGGTGGAGATGCTGCTTGATTATTGATAAGTGCTGCAAAATTTTCTGGCCTATTTGAATGATGGAATACATCGGTGCGGTAAATAACACGTACGCCCATTTTAACGGAAGCACGTCGATGGAATTTCTCATCAGTTTTATCCGCTGGAAATAAATATAAAAAAAATTAAATGTATTTCAATTTTAAAATATCTGAAATTCTTTTAAAATTAAGATCGAATCATTTCAATGGGAAAATAATACTTTCCCAAGCCTTACTATTTCTAGGTCTAGCCTTTAACATGAAGGGTAGAAAATTTGCGTGGCATATTTTAAATAAGTACTATTACAAGTACAATAATGAGATGTTGAGATTTCATAAAATTGATTGGTGATCCGATACCCGAACCTAACTAGCGGTTACGCGCCATTTTGTTACCACATTGCCGTTTTCAATAAGCTATTTGGTGTGTGCGTTTGAATATCTGCTTGGTTAAATCCAGTCCACGCAGATCGTTAATGTTTATTTCGGGCAGCTTCTCAAGGTTCTCGAAGAGTAGTTTACCAAATGAAGTAAAAGATTGTTTCCTTTTCACTCGGCTGGTTAGTAGATGTACAGTGTATGTTGTGAGGGATTCCCATATTGATTACCTGCTCGCCAGAGACCAGTGATGACTGCTTTAAGTGTATTTATAATCGATGTTAAGATTGTCGCTAGGCCATAATTAGCTAATAGTCTGGCATGTTGCAAAGCTTTTCCATCGAAATATAATCTGTAGTTTGAAGATTTTTCATAGTCCCTTCGTTCAATATCACTCACTAACCAGAGAATGAAAAGTTTTTCAGTACAGGCGTGGATTTTACTGTACGAAAACGTGCTTCCAAAAACAACTTAAGGAACTGTTGTCCAAAGTTCTGCCAAATCGATTCTTTGTATTAAAATTCTTATTCTACGGGTTGGGCGATTGAAGTGTTACCAACTTCACACTAGCATATCTGGCAGCGCGATATTGCCAACTATGTCACATTCATACCAATGACAGCTGTTTATATTGTTTGAAATCTACCACGTACAAGTTTTATAGAACAAAAGTTATTCGAAATGGGATTCAAATGCAATAGTCTGATTGCGTTATATATGAGTGGAAAATTACAATCAGCTATTGTTTGTGAGCTCAGGCATCTCCAAATGAATAAAATGTTTGTGTATCGCACCATAAATCCTTATAATGATACAGGCAGCATTGCCAAACGCTATGGTGGAGGACGAAAAAAACACAGCAACATCACCTGAAAAGGTTCGGAAATTGAAGGCTCGACTTGAACGAAATCTACGTCGTAATGGTAATCAAATGGCCAAAGAACTGAAAATATCCCAGCGAAGCATCCGTCTCATATTCCAAAGTGAGCTCAAGGTAAAGCATTACACGTTCCAACAGGCACATGATCTTACACCAAAGCAAAAAAAAGTTAGACTCGAAAGAGCAAAGGAGTTGTTAAGCTTGCACGAACGTGGCGAATTTCCAAAACTTGTGTTCTCTGATGAGAAAAATTTCCCTATTGAGCAGTTCATAGTCTCTCAAAATGATCGTGTTTACTTAACTGAACGCTGAATGCACTAACGAAAATTTGAGCCTATGAACGGCCACCCGAAGTAATTTTCCATCTCAAGTGATAGTACTTACGGTCAGCTGTGACCGCCGATGGACGCTGTCCAATCGTTTTCATCGAGCAAGGTGTGAAAGTCAATACGAATTATTATCGGGTAAATGTTTTGGAAGCTACTTTAAAACCATGGGCAAGCAAACATTTCGGTCGTACACCATCGACGTTCCAACAAGACTCGGCAGCTGTGACCGCCGTCTCATAAAGCTCGTGTGAACCAAAAATGGTTGAAAAAGAAACCATGTTCCAATCTTCATTTCGTCCGCACAATGGCTTTCGAATTCGCCAGATGCTAATCTGATGGACCATTCCATCTGAGCCATTTTGGAGAGCAAGGTGAAGACTAAAAAATATGCCAGTATGGATGCGCTGAAGAAAGCCATTGTACGGAAATGGGCCAAAATACCGCAAGATCATATTCGTGCAGCATGCAACTCATTTTTTAACCTTTTGAAGTCCATAGTCAAGGCAAAAGGTGACCACATCGAGTCAAAGTGAATGGATTCTAAAATTTATATTATTTCCACACATTTTGGTAATTTTAATCTATAAAAAATAATATCACACAAAAAAAATATGGTCGTTTGAATAGGTAATAATAGGTTCAAGAGCCTAACCTTGTATATACCATGCTCTAACAACTTAAAACTTACTTAAAACTCTTTTTGTGGAAGGTATTTTTCTTGAAAAATAAATAATAGGTCCTCAAGCGTATCACTATATCTATTTCCAAGTTTTCTAGATTATTCAGAATATTATTGTCACACAAATATAAAAACTATGCAGAAATCGGCACTTGGATCCAATTCTTCTATTAGAATTGAAGTCCAATATTTTGCTGTATACATTTAAGTAGAAAGAGTTTATTTCAATGGTAGCATGTATTCGAATTTGTCGTTTATCGTGCTGTAGATGCTATTAGAACTAATTTGTGGTCTTCTAGGTTACCGACATAGTCATCAAAAGTATAGTGACTTTGGGTTTTCAACCTTGTTTAAAAAGTTTTAACAGAAACTGTTAAATAACTTTCGAAAGGTTTTCATGGGTTGGTCTTGAAAAGTTTTGCTCGTCTCTATATTCTGTTGCAAATATAATTGCCAAATAAATAATGTTACTTAGGCTCACTCACGTCGCCTAATCTAATCACAGCTTAATATTCCCTAGTTTCCGGTGATGCTTCCAAATCAGGCATTTGTGATGTACATACTCATGTGTAGAAGGATATTATTATTTATTTACAAAAAATATTATTAAAATTTCGTCTAAAGTTTCCCTTTTTTTTGTAACCTCTTTCCCAACACACTCCAAGTACAGCGTAATCAAGATGTAAAAATTATTTTAAATCGAATTACATTTGCCCTCAAAAGTATGCTTTCCTATTTGACTACATACTAGAGCTGCTAGCAAGTAAGTACATACATAAACCTATTTTCTTTTTTTCTTTTTGGCATTTATGGAATATACACATACATAGTACTAGTAGTCAAAAGGGATACCCTTCATGTTCACACAATACGTTTAGAAGTTTGTCTTCATCAAGCTATTGTAGTTTTTGCTTTTGCTAGTATTTTTTGTTTTTGCTGGCATTGCACACAATTTTCTTCTTTTTTCTTTTAATGTCACGACAGTCCATGGAGGGCCTAGGCCGAGCTTTCGCATTTTTACATGAATTTTTACATGAACCTACAGTTTGTGAAAAGCTTTTCATAGGCAATTTTTACTCATGTAGGTTGGCCATTCCCTGCCAAGAGGTTGTGCCGTGTAGAAAAATGGTTTTTTTCTACTTTTATAGTATAATTTTCCTGTGGTGAGATTTGAACCCGGACACTCTGCGTAGGAGGCCAGTCTGGAATTACCAACCACGTCACGGTGGCCTTAATTGCACACAATTGATTGAATTAAAATTTTTCTGTGTATTGCGGCATTAACCTTTTTCCATTCTAATTATCGTCTGTGAAAAGCAAGTAAAAAGGATCTCATTAAATGCCTTCTAGCTTTGTTAACTCTGGCGGGTAATGGTTGGACATCATTTTGTTGGCATATTATTTGGTTTTCTGCTTTGTAATGTCGTTAATTATCCTTTTAATGCGATTTAGTGTGTGGGTACACACTGCAAACACATGTGAAACCCATACTCACATCATATGTACAAGTAAAGGGTGTCCCAATAAGAGTGGCCGATTTAATTTAAAAATAAAACGCATAATTTTGAGCGAATGGTGATTTCATTATTGCATTGTCAAGTGAAGATGTTCCAATTAAGTAGGTAATAAAATTTCGGGCAAATATCTCCTGCAGCTCTAATCACAGGCCCTTGCCCTTTGAATGTAATTTTCTAGAACATTTTGAGTAATGTGTGGCTCTATCTCACTGATGTCGCGTTGCATCTCGACTTTGAGCTGAGGGATTGTTTGTGGTTTATTCGCATAGACCTGGGATTTTACAAAACCAGTGGCGGTGTGCAGGTGGCGCCGTCTTGCTGAAATCAAATGTCGCCCAGTTCCATACACTCTAGTTGAGGTCACAAGAACTCCGTGATCATGTTCCTGTAACGAATGTCATTCACAGTCTCACTGCATTCCCGGCCTCATTTTCACAATGATAACGCGTTGTTCCTTTGTGGTAACGCTCCATGTTTAATAATCGGAACAATCGTAGAGGACAGCTGTTAAATTTTAGCGCTACAACTTGCTCTGGAAAAAATGGCACAAAATTTAAATCGTGCACTCATATTGGGGCGCCCTATATATGCTTGCCTGTATTTGTCTAAGGGTGCGTTAACATACACAGACTCTCGCATGCATACGCATTTGAGAGACTGGCTTTTGAAAATATAGCAAGCAAAATTTCACTTGTGTTGTTTTTTTTTTGTCATTGTCCCACAGCTGTTCCAGATTAATATGATTATAGTGGAATGTGTGCGTGCAAGTATCGTTGATGTATGTCAGCGCTGCTGGGCGCTTTTGTTCACTTGTTCTACAGTCTATTCTTTAATCTTGGTTTAAAAATTTTACTTGTGTCAATATCCGACCTTCATACTTCTACTCATTGTGATGCTAAGCGATTAATGATTTTAGCTTTTTAGCTTGCTTTGGTTAATAAAGTATAGAACAATATTTACTATTGAACAATGAGATCACAGATTTTTTGCTAATTGCATACAGTAATTAGCTTATTTTATTCAAAATTAATTGACGATGCTGGAGAAAATCCGTTCTATGACTTTCTTGAGCTTGATTGCAAATTTATGAACAACAATATATGTCGAACCTAACAAAACCAAGTTTTTAAGACGACTTAAAATTCACACTTGTTGTTGAAGTTGTGAGTTGTGTTGTTTAAAAATTCTAAAAATACAATTTTATATCAAAGATGATTTAATTTCTTACTTGCTACTCCAAAGCAAGATCGACACGGACTTAACATCTACCACATGACAGATTTGTAGGTATCAACTTCATCTTGTAACGAAAAACGGCGGATACTTTTTAAATGACCCAATATATTGGTCGTTTCGTTAAACTGTAAGCTTTAAAATTAATACAGTGATACAGGGCTTCATTGGAGAAGTTGGCAGAGAGTAGAAGTAGTTAAAAATGTCGGCAAGAGTAAGGCGTTAGCCTAAGTTGTTTAAATTCAAAATAGTCTCTTCTAAAACTTTCTAAGATAAGTATTATCAAAAAGTAAATGGATTTTAAAAATTCCAGAGTTGGTAGTGCGTTGACCTGCTGCGCAGAGTGTCTGGGTTTCAAATCTCGGCACAGGCCAAACCAAAAAGTAGAAAAACAATGAAAATTTTTTAAAAATTGAAATTTTAAATCTTTTGGAATTTGAGCTTTTATATTTTAGAAACTAAAGAAAAAGAGAAAACTATGAAAAATAAAAGGCTCAACGGAACCAAAAGGTTTTTTTTAATAGTAATTATATTTAGTTTATCAAAATTGGTTCATACAAGTAATAGTTAAATTATCAGGCAAAGAAGAGTTCTTTACATTTCGACCTTATAACTCCTCAACTGGAGTTGTTGTCTTTAGTTTCTAAACAAGCTCCTAAAGGGTTTAATAGATAGTTATATGCTTGTTGAAACCCAAGTTCCCTGGGTTTGAAACTCAGCACGCCAAAAAACTAAAATGTGGTCGCGATTGCATAGTAGGACGTGTGCTGGCCTGCTACGAAATGTTCGGGACAGGTAAAATTAAAAAAAAAGTAGAAAATTTTTCTACACGGCACAACCTCTTACCGTTCGGATTGAGCATAAAACTGTAGGCCCCTTCCATTCGCTACAAACACGAACACTTCTATAGAGAATTTATGGACTTTTATGATGGAATTTCACTCTCTTCTCGCTTCAAACGCGTTTCCCCTACTGCACATTAAGTTCCACTTCAAAAATCTAAAAAATTATAAATTTCTTTATACAACACCACTTCTTGGCTGGCAAATCTTCGTTTACTTACTTTTAATGGCACAACAGCCCATGGAGGGCCTAGGCCGAGCTTTTCGCATCCACTCATGTTGTGCGTGTTATATTTGTACATGAATGGAAGGGACCTACAGTTTAATGCCGAATCCGAACGGCGAAGTGAAAAGCTGGCTGGCAAATCTCCATACTGGGAATAGCTTTCTGATAGGCCGGTATGATTCAGTATAAAATTCTATTTACTTTCCATTCGTAATTAAATAGATCTTCTACAAGTTAAATACTTAGGTGTGAAAAGCTCAGCCTAGGCTTTCTATAGGTGCCGTAGGTTAGGTTATTTTAGGTCTATTGTGCAGCCACGTCAGTGTTTTATCTACATACTTGAAGAAACCTTATTTCCTCCAACTATTTGGAATTTGTTATAAATCTTAAAAGGGGTCCCCTAAACCAATCGACCAAGTCAGGAAGGTCATTTAGAGAATATATTTACTGGGCAGAAACAAAGGTAATGAGAGATGGATTTTTCAGCCTTTTCGTCCTAACATCTTCTGGAGAAGCTGTGGCGATAGTTTAAAATTAATACCATTTAATTTGCAATCACAATAAATTTTAACAGTCAATTTTAATGTTCGACACTAGCCACCATATCAAAAGAATGTATTAGAATAGAATCTCCGAAAAAGCTTTGAGGTTCGTGAACATGCTAATTGTTCGTGCTATATTAACTAATGACATAAAACATCGCATCATCTGGAAACTTCAAATAGCTCTGTAATGTTCCCAATTTTTGCTGTAAATATGACTGCAGCAGCGGAATAAGAGCAAGCACTACTGTAAATGTTTTGTTAAGTGGTGAATTTAATAAAATTGCAATAATTTACTTTTAACACAATACAGTGATCTAACTTTTTTATTTGTTGAGAATGAATAAACTGTAGAAACTAAATAATATTAACAGTATTGTATAACAGTATAAGAGACGCTGGTCCAATTTGGAGATCTGTAAAACGGCTAAGTGTTTTGTGATTTGTCCAAACAGGAAGGCAGCAGAATGCAGAATTCCTTCTTAAATTAGGAAGGAAGGACCTGCGCCGGATGGTGGGACTCATCACAGGACATAATCCATGGGGCCAACATATGACCACCATCGGCATCACCGAGGACCCGACCTACACACCTTGGACAGCGCAGAGCATTTTCTCTGCACATGTCCCGCCTTAGCCAGAACGAGATGGCGCATTTTGGGTTTTGATGTCACAGGAATGGACAAAGTTCACTCCTTCCCCTTCTGCGATCTTCTGAGATTTGTGAGAGAATCCGGAACCCCTATAACCCCTTTTTCAACTTTTTCCCTCTTTTTCTCTAACCCCTTGTATCCTTGCTGTCACCCCTTCTTCTGTTCCTAGGCCTTAAGTGCAATGGACTACATAGCCAGAGTGCTTGAGGAACTGTCCTGCACTCGTAGGTCAGGTTCTCGGCCTTCTTCACATCCATCCATCCATCCAACAGTATTGTAGTTTATTAGATAGTTGTAGCCAATTCGATACAAATCAAGCAAGATCGCTTTAGTAAAAACAACATCATTATTTGTTTAAGAAAAACCAAAATTCATCTTTTATTTAGCTGAAAAACATAATCACAAAGCCATTTGAAGTCGTACCCATTCTGGTAACATCTATGATGCAGTGACCAGTTGTTACATGTTTTGTAGGCATAACTGTCCTTTACATTTACTGTTCTTCTCACTCTTTCCCCATCAGAACTTTAGTTAGCTACTTTCTCCACAATGTCGCAAATGAGATAAATCTTGAATAAGCAAAGCTAAGTTGCTCTAAAGTAACTTGAATATATTCCGATTTATGTAATCCATCCGATACACGCAGTATTTTCGCAATGTGCAACACAAACACACATAAAAAAACAACATCAACAATATCTCAAGCAACAAATAACAAGGAAGAATAATGGAAGCAAAGATAATAATAATAATGGATAATGTAAAATTTTTAAACCTGCATTTCTCTCAAAAACAGAAGTGAGGAAAATGTGAAAAGAATATACAAAATGACGTATTCTTCAGATGCCAACGTGCCGTGCCACATGCTCGCACTCCAGGGACGCTGAAGAATGAGAATGAAGTCGGCATTGCTACTTTTGCAAAATACAAAATTAAGTTATTATAATTTCTGAATAATAACAAAATAGCAAACAGGAAAGAGAAAACCTTTATGCAATATGCAGGAATGTAATTTGTATGAAAGGTATACCTTCAAGCGTATCAAAAGTATGAGCTGAGCCAGCAGCCAGAAATGAACAGGTAAAGCAAAGTAATAAGTAAGTATTGCGTTGTCAACTACCTTTGAGTGGAGCATGAAAACAGGAAATTCAATATCCGTTTCCGTTGCGTTGCTTTACGCATAAATAGCATGCGCGTCTCACCTTTGTGCGTTGTTATGTTGAAAAGCGGAAAGGAAAATAAAACTGTGCATGTATTTATTTTACATAATACGATTTTACGCTTGTGTGTATTGGAAATTTGAATTTGAAACATTAGTTAGGTATGATAATATTTTGATTGACTTACATTCGGTAGTGGCAGCAGCAGCACCAGCAGCTTGAAATCTGACTTCAACTATCAACAACTAAGATTAACAATAACGCTCTCTCAAATATTTACATACTACATACCTACTCGTACGTATGTACTCACATGAATGATTTTAAAACGTATTGCATTTCGGGGCATAAAGTTTGACGCGGTTTGACATCAGAAAAATGACATTTTGATTTTAAATTTTTATTACATACTTACTAAGAGCGTTTTTATATTGCAAATCTATCAATCAAATTGCTGTTTCGGGTGGAGGGAGTTTTGCATTTTCTATGTATGTACGCTTGTGTAGCATGCACATGAAATGATTATATTGCTGCTTTTGGCGTTGCAAGTTATGGTATTTTTTAGCTTTCGGCACTTAAGTTTATTAGAAAATATTTCATTATCTTCTCTTCTACTGCACAGAAATTATAAAGTTCGATTAGTTACGAAGAGGATATGACACTAAGCCATTAAATGAATTATTTCTGAGTTTAGAATCGATTTAAAATATATTAAAGATAAGAGAATATTAAATCAATTCGTCTTAACCCTTTGACGACGAGATTTTTTCCTTTGAAATGATTTCAAAATTATAAAGATGATTTTCATAATCAAATTAATCTAATTCTAAAATTTGAAGTTTAAATATGCTCCTGCGCCCTAATCAGGTTTGGCCTATTGTACGCTATACCAAGCAGAATTCAAGCTCGTGCGGTCAAGTAGGATTTACTTTGCTGGATTTGGAAGGTTTGAATTTTAAGCTAAAGAATTCCTTGCTACAATCCAGGAGGGCACTTCCACCTCCACTCCAAATTGATTCCGGGTAAGAAATCTTTTTAGACCAACTTTCATCTCACTTGGCGGTCATCTCGAACTACTATAGTTACAAATTACAAATATAAACTAAGCTTTTGCAACGCCAACTCTGCTATAGTTCTTATTTATGTTTGAACAGAAATGCTCTATATCCTCTCTTACTTACTTACTTTTAATGGCACAACAGCCCATGGAGGGCCTAGGCCGAGCTTTTCGCATCCACTCATGTTGTGCGTGTTATATTTGTACATGAATGGAAGGGACCTACAGTTTTATGCCGAATCCGAACGGCGAAGTGAAAAGCTTTTCATAGCAATTTATACTCTTGTAGGTTTGCCATTGCCTGCCAAGAGGTGGTGCCGTGTAGAAAAATTACTTTTTGATTTTGCCTGTGCCGAGATTTGAACCCCGGACACTCTGCGTAGCAGTCCAACGCAATACCACTACACCACGCAACCTCTCTACAAATACATAAATATACATATATATAAAAAAAAACTTTGGGCAAGCATATTCGCCTTCGTTGTCAAAGGGTTAACACACGTCTAATGGTATCGCAGGCCAAGTGTTTTCTAAATGCAAGAGAAGATGGGATAGTAGTGTTTATCGCCGTCAAAGGGTTAAGACACGTCAAATGGTATCGCAGGACAAGTGTTTTCTAAATGAGAGAGTAGATCAGATTGAAGTGTCTTTCGCTGTCAAAGGGTTAAGACACGTCATATGATATCGCAGGCCAAGTGTTTTCTAAATGCAAGAGTAGATTATAATGAAGAGAAATAGAGTTTGATTTGTCTCAATGAATGGAAGGGCATGCCTTCTGATGACATTTCTTAATCTTATTGTTCTTCTTATTTAATGGCACACCAGCCAAAAGGGCCTTGGGCAGCTTTTCGCATCCATTCATGTTGTCCGAGTTATGCATATTTGTACACGAATGGAAATGGTCATTCGAATTTGAATGGCAGAGTAAAAAGCTTTTCTTAGTACAAATTTCCACTTACGCACTGCGATTCGAATGCAACATCAATTCGATATCGCAGTCGTATTTGACAGTCAGGTTTGCTGGTGTTCGCTGTTCGGCGAACACACCATATATTTCTCTCGTGCTGGGTGTACTGGTTACATTCAAGTTCGTTACAGAGTTACTTTTGGTCGAAATTTATGTTTTTTTTAATACTATTTTGTTTACAACGGTATACTAAATGATATACCAAATAACTTTAAATGATTTTATCAATGTGGAGAGTGAAATTAGAAAATGTAATTGAATATACAATAAATTATGCAAATACTAAAATTTTTTGTTCCGACAGACAACTGCTAGTCATAAAAAACCGATTTAGGTAGTGGAGAATATGTGGCAACCTCAAGGCAAGAGTCGCATCAACAGCATTTGCATCACATCGTGAATACAGTTAATGTGTTGTATAAATACATTTCCTACTTTCTTCTTCAATAGTTTTATAAATAATATGCTTAATACTCACTTTAAAACACTAAAAATATTCGCATTTCTGCAAATGAAAATAATGACGTACAGGTTTCCATGTTTTCGTTCTATTTTACATACATTTTTGTTCCTTTTTTTGTAGGATAACTCATTGTCACCCTGAATACTCGGCATGCTCGGTGTACATTTCACCCAGCATATCGTGTTCGGTGTGAGAGTGAGTAAAAGCTCTTTTTTCGTGTTCGGTGCAACAACAATTGCATCGTGTTCCCCAGCAAAATCTGAACATGCACAACCACGTCCTAAGAAATGAATAAGAGCTCATCCATTTACGCATTGCAACATTATAATGCAATAATCGACAACGTGTTGCATCGGCACAAATACCTGTGTCGAAGCAGTGGCAGCTCAACAAAAAATTATGGTAGTGGCTAAAAGCCGCCTTTGCTAATGTCTAGTCGGTTTTTCATACAAAAGAATAGGCTTGCAGAAAAACTTAACTTTTTAAATTTAATAATTTCTAATTCAAAATAAAGTTTTTTAAAGTTGATTACAACTCTGACATCTTCTAAACAATTTTACGGCGGCGCTAGTGGTAGGAAGCCGGCTTTGAGTTTATCGTCGCATGAAAAATGTAAACAAACGGTTTGTTTATATTTTTTTGTGTTGTAGACATAATAATACTAAACACGGATAAGATGCGGGGCACAGAAAGATTCACAACCAGCTATCAAAGCAATATGTCTTGAGTTCGATGCCGGTTGACAGACGTAGGCCCTACATTAGAATGAGCAGAATATATGGTGCGCAATATCCATTGCTTAACCAAAACGCTTGCTTAACGAAAAACTTTTCAACGATTTCAAGTGCCATGACGAGGATAACAATGTTGAGCTCCCAATTCAGAATCGATATAATTTACGTGCTTATTTAAAACCTGCGGGAAAGAAAGAACCAGAATCTCTTACGCCGTCTAGTGCCATCGATGTTTCTCCATCATTTTTTTCTACTCCTTTGGCTATGAATCAATCTCCCATAGTTATTAATGAATTTCCAGCTATTCCCACTATTTCAACTTTGACTGAAAAAAAAAAAAATTTACCTTCATCGATCACAGAATGTGCTTTGCCAGTTCCAAAAAATTTAACAGTAGTTGAATGTGTCGCGCCCGCTACCAAAAAACTTAAAGAAGTTGCACCCAAAAAACTGTTTTTGTCTCTAGTTTTTCTAATGACACTACAGTCGATGATTTAAAATTTCATAAGTATAAAATCTAAAATTGAATTTGATGACATTTCTGTTCTGAAGTTTAACTTCTCATATCAAAGAAATATTTCGTCCTTTAAAATTATTATTCCGGCTGAGATGTTTGACAAAATCGTTGATATTAACTTCTGGCCAAAAGCTGCAATTGTGAAAGAGTTTGTTTATAAACCTAGGCCACGCTCAGAGAGGGTTGTACGCATTCCTCGTGTGGATCCAAAAATCTAGCTTTTCCGCCCTTGCTTTTGAGATGGATAGAGTCATACTTATATAACTAACCAAAAACAAAAAGTGATTTTCCGAAATGCCGTATCAAAAAGCATTGCTGTTACTTCCCGAGTTCCTCAAGGGAGCCATCTGGGACCTTTATTATTTCTTCTGTTTATCAATGATTTGCAATCTGTTATTCGAAATTGCAAAATTGTAATGTATGCTGATGATGTAAAGTTATTCTTATCTTACAACTCTATAATCCAACAAAAACTTCTGCGAGAAGATCTTGATAATTTTTCAAAATGGTGCCGATTAAACTTGATGTTACTCAATCTGGATAAATGTAAGTTTATGACATTTACAAGGAGACAACCTATGTCTGCTAAATATTCTTTACCGGATCAGACTCTGAGTCATGTATTGATATTTGTTGATTTGGGTGTGACAATGGACTCCAAATTAAGTTTTAACTTACAAGTTAAGTTTTTACTCGTGTGTGAACAAAGCTAAAAGTTCGTTAGGATTTATTAAACGCTGGTGAAAGGAGTTTAACGACACTTATAAAACAAAAACGCTATTCACTTCAGCTGTTAGACCCATCCTTAAGTATGCATCTCCTGTCTGGAAATTTTACTACACAAGTAAAATTGAGTCGGATTTTTGCACTGAGTAGTTTTTGTTGGAATACTCTTTTGAAGATTCCACCGTATGAACATCGATTAAAACTTATTAATCTACCGACATTGATAAGCGGAAGAAAATGCTGAATATAACATTTCTTGTAACGCTTTTAAATGGCATTTTATCATTTTCGTATGTACTAAACGAAATAAACTTTAACATACCCTGTAGAAACTTACGTTATTTTATTCCTATTAAACTTAGCATATGCAAAACAAATTATGCTCAAAGTGATCAAAATGATTTTCGTGGAATATGTAGAGATTTTAATAAAAATTATGATTTATTCAGCATTTCCGATTCTCTGGAACACATCAAAACAAATTTACTTATCATATTAAAGCAATAAACAGCTGATGATTTTACATCTGTAGTTGTAAGGAATGCCTATTTGGATATACGCAGCTCATTACATACTTTCGTGTAAAGTGGTTGCGTCGGTCACCGATCCATACGTTATGTGGATGCGCCTCTCGGGCGGTCGTGTTGGGCGGGAGGAGGATCCGTTCGGATTCGTTCGTAAAAAAAAAGAAGAAAAATGAAGCAATCTGAGGTTCATGTTTATAATAATGAATAATTTTAGCAGTAAAATCCGAATCTGCAATAAAAAATAGGATATATATACACATATAGGATAATTTTAGCACTAATGTATTTCCTCCGTGGAATATGGACATTTTTGAAAGGCTGTGCTTACAATTCGTGATGTTTGAAAGTTTCAGGTTAGAAAACTCACACTGAAGGTTAATTCTGCCCATCTCAAATGTGCCTAATCTAATCAAGGTATGACAAATATCTCATTCCTAGTTGATTGTTCCCAAACAACGACACTCCCGATAAAATAAAGATTGAACTTAATTAGTGCGAAGATGATGGTGAAAAATGGTCAGGTTATTTGATGGTCAGGTTATGTCAATTTCAAATCATGTGTGGCAAATTATGACACGTTAGAATTCGACATCTACCCAGATTTCGATAGAATGTAGAATACTAGTGACAACATATTTGATTTGTGAAACTGCAGTTTAAGAAGTTCATTCGAACGTTTTTTGTTAACTTTGCTTATTCTTTCTTTTCTTCTTAAGGTAGATACTACTGTGGGCAAAAAGTAGTAAGACTTTGTTCATAATTTCAAATTTTTTTATTCATTCTTCCAAATCTATTTCGTCCCCTTCAAAGTAATCCCCCCCGGCCCCAATACACCTGTGCCAACATTTTTTCCAATTCTCGAAACAGTTGTTAAAGTCAATTTCCGGAATAGCCTTCAATGCGCATAGCGATTCATGTTTAATGTCTTCAATTGACTCAAAACGGTAACGGTGTCCACGAAGCGGTTTTTTGAGTTTAGAAAATAGCCAAAAGTCACACCGTGCAGGCGAATAGGGTGGTAGGGTGGTGGCGGAACGATATCAGTCGAATTTTTGGCAAAATGGTCTCGTAAAACCAATGCAGTGATTTTGGAACCAATCGTGCATTCACTCTTCTTAGGCCCAAATGATGTTTTAAAATGGTTTTCACTGATCCTTCCGATATTCCAACGACGCCAGTAAGGTCTCTGACTGTTAATCGTCGATTCTCGAGCCCAATTCTCGTCAATTGATTTTATTGACCAGACGTGTTGATCATCAGTTGATGTTGATGGCCGTCCTGGACGTGGTTCGTCGTCAACGCGTTCTCGACCATCTTTGAGCAATTTGTACCAATCAAAAACACTTGCTCGCGACATACAATTATCACCGAAGGCCTTTTGCAACATTCTGAACGTTTCGGCACCAGAAATTTCATTTGATTCCGCACACAAAATTTAATGGAACTTCTTTGTTGAATAATTTCACTCATTGTGAAAATCGCCGAATGCACTTTTTGTACTTCAGAAAGACAAGCGTATACTAAACACTAATGATTATTTTGATGTGACATTTGGCACAGATGTCACCGACAGTCATACCAACCTTAAAAAAATAATATTTTGATGAATGGGTTTCCGCGCGAAATTTAAATTAAAAAGTCGTACTAACTTTTGCCCACAGTAGTACACTACACACTAGGCTGACGATATACCATATGACGCTCCGCTACGCAACGTGATGCACACACTAAGCTGATGGAACGCATCCGAATTGTGAAATTTTGTGTAACTAATTGAAGAAAATCAGTTCTTTAAACATTGACAGGAAACATCACGATGAATTTTTTTCAAAATGAAAGCGACACAGATGATGATAAGTATCTTAAAATGTGTATATTTGTATCGAATGAGATCGTTAACTTATCCTTGAAATATGAATATTTGTATCTACTTAGATCGTTAACAAAACAAAACAAATAGAAAAAGGAAAGTAAACAGAAGATATTGGATGCATAGGGTTAATAAAAGTATGGATACTTGTGGAGAGTTTATAAAATTTGTGAATGAGAAACTGGAAGCTGATGAAGAGCAATTTTGCATGTTTTTTACCTATGTCTAACAAACATAGGTAAATTTCATAGGCAATTACGTGAAATCAAAAAAAGTAATACAACATTCCGGAAAGCAATTTGAACAAGAGAAATACTAGCAGTTTTAATTATTACCTGCGAACACTTTCTCACAATTTGCACAATTGACACAATGGAAAAATGTAAACAAGGAGACCGTCGCTCATATTTCAACGATTAGGGCACGAATTGCGTTGGGAAACACAAACACGACACACTCTGTTCGAAATCAAAGGCATCAGCCGCAAAACGTAATATCACGTCAGCATACATAGTTTGAACATTAAGGTACGGTGGTTCATCAAAAACAGTTAAGTAAACGCGACACAACCAAATTTTGAAAGTTTACCCCGAGAGTGTTTCAAGGCAAAAGAAGTCAGAATTTACACATGAACTTTTATCAGCTTTAACTTTTTTGTGGACGAATGTCACTTGTACGCCGCAATGTCCGATTTTGGTATCCCTGCAAAGCTCATTCGACTCTTTAAAATGACACTGACCGACACCACCTCTATGCGTCATTTGATACCAAAAGAGGTTTCAGACAAGGTGACTCCCAATAGTACGACTTCTTTAACCTTATGCTGGAGAAAATAATTTGAGCGGTGAATATCGACATCTCTGGCACTGCTTTTCTCCAATCTGGAAAGGGAGTCTCGTCGACTGGGTCTAGTGGTGAACGAGGACAAAATGAAATACCTTGTGTCAACATACAAAGAGTCAAGGCCCGGCGTCTTGGACAAAATGTCTTTACTTTACTTTTAATGGCACAACAGCCCATGGAGGGCCTAGGCCGAGCTTTTCGCATCCACTCATGTTTTGCGTTTTATATTTGTACATGAATGGAAGGGACCTACAGTTTAATGCCGAATCCGAACGGCGAAGTGAAAAGCTTTTCATAGCAAATTTTACTCTTGTAGGTTTGCCATTGCCTGCCAAGAGGTGGTGCCGTGTAGACAAATTATTTTTTCTACTTTTTGATTTTGCCTGTGCCGAGATTCGAACCCCGGACACTCTGCGTAGTAGTCCAGCGCACTACCACTACGCCACAGCGACCACAAAATGCCACTGTTGACAATTATACTTTTCAAGTCGTCAAGGATTTAGTTTACCTAAGATCCAGACGTGTATCGAATAAGATGGAACGATGAGCTGTATGAGCTGTACGCCGACGCTGACATAGTCAAGCGTTTAAAAATCCAGCGGCTACGCTGGCTGGGTCATGTTGAGCGAATGGAAGAAAACGCTCCGGCTGGAAGGATGTTTTATTCGAGTCACGTTGGAGGAACACGCAGAAGAGGACGTCCTAATCTCCGTTGAAAAGACCAGGTACAGGGTGACCTAACCGCACTTGGCCTTATCTACTTAGAAGGGGCGACTGGCCAAGCTTTATAGAGGGGGCCAAGACCAATCATCGGTTGTACAGCCAGCTAAGTAAGTAAGTAGAAAGTGACCCGGCATAGTTCACATGCCAACCGATGTTACATAAAAAATGCTCTAATAATGATGCTTTTTGATTTTCGTCAGGCGATGTATTTCGCGTGTGGTCAGCCTAGTTTGTATCTAGCTTTAGTTTAGAACAAATGTAAAAAAAGCTTTCTACAAATCATTTTCATAAATAATATAAAATTTCGCCCGCTCTTTTTCTCAGAATCAAATGAAGTAAGTATTAGTAAAATGTATTCCATTGGTTAAGGAATTACTTCGTAGCTTGAGTTACACGTTTTCATTCAACTTCAATTCAATTTCAATTCAACTTCAATTCAACTTCAATTCAACTTCAATTCAACTTCAATTCAACTTCAATTCAACTTCACTATTTAATTTCATATTTATGCAATCAAATTTCTTACAAAAAGAAAATTGTTGCATTAAAGAGAATTTTACAGTTTTCTTGAAAGTTTGAATACTTTTCACAGCAAAATAATAAAAACAATTGCTTTGTCAAATCAAAATTCAATGTAGGTACTTAAAAGCACCACTCACCTATAAAGCATCGAACATCGTAGCTGGTGCCAATTGGTGCACCATAGTAACGTTTCGCTGGCACCAATTGTACGCTTGGTGGCGCCTGTGGTGTTAGAGTCAATGTAAAGGGATGAGTGCCGTCACCCAGACGTTTCACAAGTGCTTCCTGCAGAAACGAGAAAATGAGAGAGAACCCAAATTAAATAAAATCCTAAGTAGTAAATAAAATTGAGTAGTAATGAATACATACATACATACATACATACATACATACATACATACATACATACATACATACATACATACATACATACATACATACATACATACATACATACATACATACATACATACATACATACATACATACATACATACATACATACATACATACATACATGCATACATACATACATACATACATACATACATACATACATACATACATACTTACATACATACATACATACATACATACATACATACATACATACATACATACATACATACATACATACATACATACATACATACATACATACATACATACATACATACATACATACATACATACATACATACATACATACATACATACATACATACATACATACTTAACACAATATAGTAAGTATTTATTAAATGGGTATAAGATATCATAAAAACCAACAACACTAAGAATAATCAGTTTTTGAAGTGAATTAATTGAAATGCAATAACAACAAAAACACCAACAACAACAACAACCACAGCTGGAGCAAAAAGTAATAAAGCAGCAAAAAGAAATAATTTTAATTGAATTGTTATTGTTGAAATTTTAATGAGAAATAAAATAACGAAAATCGTTTGTTCTTTTTGGTATTGGAGGAAAGCGCAATTAATTAACATGACATTTTTTCTTTCTTTTCGCTGCTTGTTTTTCCTTGGTTGATCGTGCATTGCGCAGGGGCGCGTGCAAGTTGCAAATTCTGGGTTAAGTGAAATCTAAAAAAAGAGGGCAGTTACTTTTCGTAGCAATGACATTGTAGCGCATTTCTAAGGCTACCACTTCTTTCCATTTTGTCGGAAACAAAAAAGTAATTAAATATTATTACAGTTTAGTTTATATTTTGAAGGTCGAGGTGAAGAGAAATGGGAAAATGGTACGCAGAAGCAGAAGAATTAGAAATCAATGTATCCAGATGGCAATCATATGTAATTAACTAATTGAGTTAATAATGTGGGTTCTTTGCTAAGGATGAAGAAAAGTGTCGACGCGAAATTATTAAGAAATCAATTTGCGAGGCTTTTGTTGCGAAAATTACTTGCGTGTAATGGCTTTTGGTCTTATTAGAAAACTTTAATAATAAGTAGTTTATTAATTTCAATTAATAGTTGAAAAATAATTAATTACACTGTGAAACAGAATATGGGATCATATTCAGATTAAGCGAAACGACTATGAATACTGAAAGGTAATACTTGGTCTAACTTGAGGGTGTCCCAATGAGAGTGCACGATTTAATTTAAAAATAAATTGCATACTTTTTTTAGCGAGTGTTGACATTTTTATTGCATTGTAATGTGAACACGTTCCATTTAAGTATGCAATAAAATATCCGGCAAATGGCACCTGCGGCTTTGATCACAGACCCTTGCTCTTAGAATAAAATTTTCGATGACATTTTGAGAAAAATGTGGTCAATCTCACCGATGATGCGTTGGATCTCATCCTTGAGTTCAGGAATTGTTTGTAGTTTAATTCGAATTGATCTGGGATTTCATAAAATCTGGGATTTCCCGAAAGAAAGAATTCGCACGTTCTTGGTAGCCAGTCGGAAATCGTAAGCAAAGATTTTGTGTAACATCGGAATGTTAAGCCCGCCTATGTAATAAGTTTCTTTGACCAAAATGCCCACATGATTTTATTTCGGTTCGAGTAGGATTCATGAAAGCAAAAGCATGCGGTTAAACAACCTCAATGAAAAAATCTGTGGCGTAAACAACATTTTGATAATGATACTGTTCGAGGAGAATAACTATATAATATAAATTATGTAAACAGTTGTTTTTAATTATAACTTTAGTATATCATAAGACTCATAAATTGTACCGAATACTTAAATGCAATTATTATTAATTTCATCAACACTAATCTATCCATACTTATCGAAAGCTTTGAATATTATAACGGATTGTCACAATTTGCCTATTCTCGAATTTTATATATCTTGTAATGTGAAAATACATATGTACATAAAATAAAGAGGCACTTGCACTTCGGAAGACAACCAGGAAAGAGGTCAATAGAGTGGTAAATGCTACTTGAAACCACTTTAAACCAAGATTCATCGCTCCGCGGCGTGTAAGAATGAAGAGAATCAATTGAATCCGAATGACACAAGAATGAACATGAATAGTGGCGACCATTCTTTAAAACGCTTGACGTTTTTGACATTTTTGAATCTCACAAAAAAAAAGGACAGAGTTGCATTTTCATTTAAACCGATTTCAAGGCTCTATGAGTTCAGATTGAAGATTTCTATACCAAATTAAAATAAAGTGTAGATTTGGGGTGCAAAGTATTAGTGGTTTTCGGTTAGCCGATGTTTTTTCTTCAGTTTTAACCGTGGCCAAAAACAGGTAAAAAAGTGCTTACTCAAATAACCAAAACGGTACGTAAACAATAAAAGTTATACATATAGAAAGACCCTACACGCTTAGAACGTATACAAAAAAAAAAAAAAATAATAAAATTAAACAGTAGATACTATTTACGCTGTAGACGCTGGATAACAGGTTAATAAAGTATAAAACGAAAGTTATAACATGGCACGTTCTAAAAGCTTATGTAACTTTTCTTACCCGTTACTCAACATTTTGGTCGGAAAAAGTACTTCATAAACCCAGTTTTTATCACAAAAAATCACTTATTCGGTAAAACTACCGGTTTTTTGTATTCATAGTATAGATAAAACCGGTTCAATATTTAAATCAAATATTAAATATAAATTCATTGATTTCAATTGACTGGACTGAATTATGTAAAGCGTCGGGCAAACGTAGTGTTGGGTCATATAATAAATATCCGCGGTTTTTTGTATTGGTACCCACAATTCTGGCAACACTAGTCCGATTATGTCAAACGAACACATGTTTGAATGGTGGCATTTCATGCCTACGTTTTGTGAGAAGACAGTTTAGTAATAAGAAGCTAGTGTAAAAAATTACATTGATTTGAAAATGAGTGAAATATTTCTGAAGAAATACACTATGTGATTCTTTATTACTAAAGAAAAGGTAAAACCACTGCAAAAACATGCCGAAAAATTTCTGCGGTTAATACGGTAAGGGGGAGGGCCTGGGGCGTAGGACCTGGTAAATCCATCATCGACCAGATATTCACACAACGCCAAATCCTGGAAAAGACCCGAGAAAAACAGATCGACACCCATCATCTATTTGTCGATTATAAAGCTGCCTTCGTCAGCACGATTAGGGATCACTTGCACGCCGCAATGTCTGATTTTGGTATCCCTGCAAAGCTCATTCGTCTTTGCAAAATGACACTGACCAACACCACCAGCGCAGTGAAAATTGGGACAGACCGCTCCGCACTATTTGATACCAAAAGAGGTTTCAGACAAGGTGACTCCCTATCGTGCGACTTCTTTAACCTTATGCTGCAGAAAATAGAAAATAATTCGAGCGGCGAATATCGACATCTCTGGCACTATCTTCTACATGAGTGTCATGCTGCTAGCATACGCTGATGATATTGACATCATTGGCAAAAACGCTCGAGCAGTCAGTGTAGCATTCTCCAACCTGGAAAGGGAGTCTCGTCGTGTGGGTCTAGTGGTGAACGAGGACAAAACGAAATACCTTGTGTCAACAAACAAAGAGTCACGGCGTCTTGGACAAAATGTCACTGTTGACAACTACACTTTTGAAGTAGAGCCCTCTCTCGACCGACGAAAATAACGCCCTATAAGTCCCTCATCCTTCCCGTCCTAATGTATGGCACAGAGACGTGGACATTGACCATCAATGATGAGAGGCTGTTAGGAGCGTTCGAGAGGAAGATACTCCGTAAGATCTACGGTCCAGTATGCGTGGACGACGTGTATCGAATAGATTGGAACGATGAGCTGTACGCCGACACTGACATAGTCAATCGTATAAAACATGGCTGGGTCATGTTGAGCGAATGGAAGAAAGCGCTCCGGCTAGAAGGGTGTTTTATTCGAACCACGGTGGAGGAACACACAGAAGGGGACGTCCTAATCTCTGTTGGAAAGACCAGGTGCAGGGCAACCTGACTGCACTTGGCCTTATCAACTGGCGCCAGCGCGCGCATAGCAGAAGTGACTGGCGGAGCTTTGTGGAGGCGGCCAAGACCGATCATCGGTTGTAGTGCCAGCTAAGTAAGTAAGTAAGTTATACGGTGAGGATGCTGTGAGTGAATGCCGGACCCAGGAGTGGTGTGCTCGATTCTGTTCTGGAAATTTCGATATCAAAGGTGCTCTGAAATATGCACTGAAAGTCCCCGAAATGCCGATGAAATTTTGCTGAAACTGGTAGGGCCAGATCGACACGCAAGCTATGAGGAGATAATGGAGGCACTTAACATCATATGCATGACAGGTTAGTGGGTACCAACCGCGGATACTTTTTATGCGGCCCAAAATATTACTCTATTAAGGACTAGATAAAGTGATAAATAGGAAATCGTTGTAACTGAGGACATATTATTTGCATAATGGAATTGATAGAAACCTTCTCTTTCCTGCAATAAATTGCATGTATTCGAAGTAAACTAGACAAAATGAACCAAACTAAATCTTATAAGGTACCAGATCTGATGGCAGCTTCAACATTATTAGAGAATAACTAGTTTTATAGCTATAATGTCTACTATCATGATGCTCAAACAGCTGCAACAGCATACTCCCATCGCTTAATCTAAACAAATTTGAAATCATGGCCAGCCCCAGATTGTATAATTCTCATAAAATATTCTTTGTAATGCACAGCTCAACAAAGTAAAGAAAATGATTCTTGAACTGAAAAGTATATAGAACCATAAATTTGATGACAACAAATGCCGTTGAAAGAAATGTAAAAATTATGTAAATTAATACATACATATGTATGTATGGTATAATCATATGCACATACATATATCACCAAAGTAGCTTGGCAGGGCCAGAGGATAACGAAGCTGGGCAAAGTACAGCTAGGCTAGGCTTCCAGCTTCTCTGTCTCGCCCTGCAAAACTACTTTGATGACATCTTCCTTAATTCTTTGTTTTGGCTTCATAAACGTAAACTCTTAAGGTGGAACTCCACAACTTGTGTTCAGTTGCGGCTGGAGTAACTGCGCTAATTACAGTCAACTCCCATTCATGCTTTCTTTTGCGGCATTTTCAAAACAAATTGTAAACTACTTCAAAATTTATCCCGCCGCATTTGTCGCATTAAAAAGTTGCAAGTGGCTATTGAGTTCACAACATACAAACGTTTCTAGACACAAGCCACAAGCCACAAGCCAACACATGTTATGTACGGCAAACTTTACAAAAATAAAAAAATGTTTACAAAAACAAATGCAAAGGATATAAAAGATTTTGAAATCTTTAAAATAAGAATTGCTTTATCTTTTGTGTGTCATGGGTCAAGTACACATTAAGTTTCGATACATGC
This sequence comes from Palloptera scutellata, assembly GCA_958295655.1. Lineage (NCBI taxonomy): Eukaryota > Metazoa > Arthropoda > Insecta > Diptera > Pallopteridae > Palloptera > Palloptera scutellata. Next base: position 94,608,447 of record OY282449.1, on the reverse strand, counting down.
CATTATGAAAATTATATATAAGGGGTGCTCCAGAAAAGTTTTAGAACTTTTGCGGAGACATTAAAAACTAACCAATAGTTCGATTTCACTCAAATTAAGAATTTTTTAAACTATAATTCTCAAAAAAATTATTCAAATATTATTAGCGGTTGCAAAATTATTTAACATGTTTCTTAACGTTCTTAGTTAGAGACTGGACAGTACGTTCTGTGACTACTGCATAGGCTTGACTCCATCATTTCTGCAAACTTCTTTGTTTTTCTTAAGGTTTGCCCAATATCCTGCAATAGGCCGAAGTTACGGGCATTTGGGAGGATTTGCTTCTTTCGGGACCACTGTGACATTATTTTCCTTATACCATTCCATAGTTGAACTGGAGTAATGACAAAACGGTTGCTTTGTGCTGTGCAATAAATGGTAGAAGGCGTTTTTGCAGGCATTCTTACTTTACTTACTTACTTGTAATGGCACAACAGAGCCCATGGAGGCCCTAGGCCGAGCTTTTCGCATCCACTCATGTTGTGCGTGTTATATTTGTACATGAATGGAAGGGACCTACAGTTTAATGCCGAATCCGAACGGCCTGTGCCAAGATTCGAACCTCGGACACTCTGCGTAGCAGTCCAACGCATTACCACTACGCCACAGCGAAAGCAGGCATTCTTCCATATAAATTCTGGAGTTTATTGTTCCTGTCGTAATGAACGCCTTGCTCCGTAGACCGACCTTTCAAATAGCTTGCCAAACCATGAAGCGTTTTGGAATGTTGGTATATTTTACTTCAGAGTATTCTTTGTTGTGAAATAGGTATTCCCAGGCAACTGGTTGAAGTCCGCCTGACAGTAGGTCTCATCATCGAGAATCACAGAATTGTCATATACTACTGTGAGCAAAAAGTAGTAAGACTTTGTTCATAATTTCAAATTTTTTTATTCATTCTTTCAAATCTATTTCGTCCCCTTCAAAGTAATCCCCCCCCGGCCCCAATACACTTGTGCCAACGTTTTTTCCAATTCTCGAAACAGTTGTTAAAGTCAATTTCCGGAATGAAAGCCTTCAATGCGCTTAGCGATTCATGTTTAATGTCTTCAATTGACTCAAAACGGTCAAACGGTCCACGAAGCGGTTTTTTGAGTTTAGAAAATAGCCAAAAGTCACACGGTGCTAAGTCAGGCGAATAGGGTGGTAGGGTGGTTGCGGAACGATATCAGTCGAATTTTTGGCAAAATGGTCTCGTAAAACCAATGCAGTGATTTTGGAATCGTAAAACCAATCGTGCATTCACTCTTCTTAGGCCCAAATGATGTAAAATGGTTTTTACTGATCCTTCCGATATTCCAACGATGCCAGTAAGGTCTCTGACTGTTAATCGTCGATTCTCGAGCACCAATTCCTTGATTTTATTGACGTGTTAATCATCAGTTGATGTTGATGGCCGTCCTGGACGTGGTTCGTCGTCAACGCGTTCTCGACCATCTTTGAACAATTTGTACCAATCAAAAACACTTGCTCGCGACATACAATTATCACCGAAGGCCTTTTGCAACATTCTGAACGTTTCGGCACCAGAATTCGATTCCGCACACAAAATTTAATTGAACTTCTTTGTTGAATAATTTCCCTCATTGTGGAAATCGCCGAATGCACTTTTTGTACTTCAGAAAGACAAGCGTATACTAAACACTAATGATTATTTTGATGTGACATTTGGCACAGATGTCACCGACAGTCATACCAACCTTAAAAAAATAATATTTCATGAATGGGTTTCCGCGCGAAATTTAAATTATAAAGTCTTACTAACTTTTGCCCACAGTAGTAGCTTTCGGGCACGCGTCTTCGCTATTTTTTCCTTTGCTTCCGACCGGTCAGGTACTTTCTGCTGTTTGTAGCTCCTTAATCCTTTACTTCGCTTATATCGCATTACAGTTGGTACTTCGATGTACCAGCTGTAGCTGCAACATCTCAAGTCGACCTCGTGGGATTAGCCCGATATGTACTAACAACCTTTTTCAGCAGTTATGTGTTATTTGGACCCTTTTTTCTGCCTGACCCATCGGTTCTGTAGAGTCGTCGCTAAACTCGCTATGCTTTCACGTGCAATGCTTAGTTTAAACTTCTTCTTATCAGTAAAGTAAATGTCCAGTATTAATTTGTGGCGCTGTTCTTGTTGTTTTGACATGTTGACTTAAGTAGACCCAAGATGAAAATAACTAATATAGAAAAAAACTGCACTATATATAGATACTTTCACTAGAAGATAACGGGGTCCTAACTCTGGTAAAAATTCTAAAATTTTTAGGGCTCACCCCTTATTTACCATATACTTATAATATAAAAATTAAATGTACAATTTTTTCTTACATAATTTTAAAGTATGGCATCTCTTAAACTTTCAGCTACATTTTGAAATACTTAAGAATCTAAATTTCGTTAAAAAACTGACTTTGATCAGATTATCGGTTTATATTAAACTCAAAACTTCAAAATAACCTCAAAGAATATTCAAAGATTTTAAGTGCAAAATTTCATGAAAATCCATTGAGAAATGAAGGAGTCCCCTATGACCAACCATTTATCAAAGCTTGATTTTTAATATTAGATGTCTTAATAAATACAGGGTATTTTTTTTAGGAGTGTGGTTTTCCAGCAGAAATAAAACGCATATAATTTAATGTAATGGCCAAGAATTTAGCTTTATTATAAACACAAGGATTTGACATTATGTTTTAAAAACGATTTCGGGCAAGTGGCCGCCGCGCCGCGCCTCGTTCGAATAAATTCCAGCCGAGAGGTCCAATTTTCGACCACTTTTTGCAGCAATTGGGGCCGTATGTCAATAATAATGCGCCGAATATTCTCTTCCAAGGGGTCAATCGTCTCAAGCTTATCTGCGTAGACAAGCGACTTCACATAAGCCCACAAAAAATAGTCCAGCGGTGTTAAATCGTTCGATCTTGGAGGCCACTCCACAGGCCCACGTCGCGAGATAATGCATTCACCAAAAGTTTCCCTCAATAAATTGATTGTATTGTTGGCTGTATGGCATGTAACGCCAACCGTCTTGTTGGAAACAAAAGTCGTCCACATCAACATCCTCCAATTCACAATTCAGGCACGAAAAAGTCATTAATCATGGCTCGATAACTTTCCGCATTGACTGTAACATTATGACCAGCTTCATCTTTGAAGAAATATGGACCAATGATTCCCTCTGCCTATAGAGCTCATCAAACAGTGACTTTTTGAGGATGTAACGGCGTCTCAACAATGGTTTGAATGGCTTGTGGATTATGATCACTCCAAATGCGACAATTTAGCTTATTAATGTACCCATTCAACCAAAAGTGAGCTTCATCGCTGAACAAAATTTTCTTGTGAAAATCGGGATCGGTGGCCATCTCGTTTTGGGCCCATTGTCGTTCGGCGTCAATTCTTGAAGTGGCAAACCAAACTGAGCATAAATCAAGTGACAGCTGTCAAAAAAACTAACTCCGAAAAAAGTATTGCCAGATTGAAAACCACACTTCTAAAAAAACAAACTGTGCAATCTTCAAAGCTTAAAAGATGTAATTGCAAAAATAAATCCTCAATATTTAAGAGTAAAAATTATTGGGCATACCTTTTTTTATAAAAACTATGGCAAAAAAAAAAAATTTTATTCAAAATTTAATGAACTGTAAATATGCGATTACTCAATGCTACCCAGTAGGAAATGTAATCAGATAAGCCTAAAAAGGTTACAAACTAAATGACATTGTGAAGATGAGATGATTTAATGATTTTATTTTAGACGACAAACAATTGTCAATTGTCTAGTGGGTAGTGCACTAGACTTTCACACGGGACGTTGGAGGATTCATACCTCTCTTAGCCGATGGTAGTTATTTTTCATAAAATTCTTATATTTCTATACATATGAAGTGAATGAAGAGTACTAGTACACCTCTTGGCAGGCAATGGCAAAACCACCACCAAGTGATAATATATTGGCACCCCACAGCCAACCAGATTATGTAATTTCGTTGCTGTACACATACATATAACTTCTTCTCAAATCACTATCTGGTTGCACAATTGATCCAACTATGGTCGGTATGGTATGGTATTTTTATTACCTTCCATTCATGTAAAAATATAACACGCATAACATGAGTGGATGCGAAAAGCTCGGCATAAGACCCTTATGGGCTGTTTTGAAGAAGAATGAATACTTAGAAGTTACATGTATGAGAAATAATATAGGCAAATATACAGGGGAAGTCCGATACCAGGAGCAAATATAACATTATAAAGAAAATTGAATAGAAAATATGATGTTTAAAAAAGGAAAATCCAGGACTATGGAAACTTCACGGGATAGGACTTCATTGTATGAATGAATTTAAAGTTTAAAATAAAATATTTGTTAGTTATTGCGAACTCGACCAACTAATCTGTTTTGAAAAGCGCAAAACCTTACGATTTTGTACCATTTAATAGAAAAAAGGAAAAGTTCGAGAATCCGAATTAAATTAAATTTCCAGTTCCAAAAATAGTTCAATATTTTTATATTTATGGTATAATAAAGAAATGAGGTACTTTATTTTCTAGCACAATCCAAGTCATTCAATTTTGATGATCGAAAATTTTTCGATTTCCAACTGGGACATATTTCCAACTACACTTACACATATACTTACATATACTCGTATGAGGGTATGAATCATTGCACACAACCGTCTACAGCTATGTATGAGTGCGATTATTTATGTGTATGTGTGCATAATAATTCTTTTTCAATTTTTCGTACACTTTTAGGAAGGAGAACTTTTGAATTAGCCTTAAGAAATTTATTTGTATTTCATTTTATTTCCAAGTTTTATTGTGACACGCAACTAAGTATATGTATATACATGTACATACGAATGTATATATATGTTTGTGTTAGTATGTGTGCACAAATTCGTGTGTGCTCACGAGTATGGAAGGGTTTCAAGCTGTTTGCTATTTTTGTAAGCATCTTAAAGAGGCTTTTAATGTTATTTTCACGCGCACACACAGGAAAATTTTTTCCAGCGGACTATTTTTTATTTTTCACATCTTACAATAACAAAAGAAAAAGATTAAATTTCCTTAGATGCTTCAATGAATGTAAGCAAAAAGGGTATGACGACCCAAATACAACAATAGCAACGATGGTTAAATAAAAATAATAAATTGTGTATTGAAAATCATGCAATTGGGAAAATACTCTTATTATTCTTTCGTTTTGTTGCTTGTCATTGCTATCAATGAAACGAGCTTGTTGCTGGAGCGAGTGAAATGGAAAAAGTACATACATACATACATAATACATACAATGATAAAATGAAACCACAAAATAGCTATGAAAATATATCAAAGATACAATGTGTTTTTGTATTGTATTCTTGATATACGTAGATCATTTCCTCACAATGAATAAAAATAAAGCCCCATAAAGCAATACTTACCATATTATGTAAAAGAACAACATTTCATGAATGAATTTAAAATACAATACATATATAGGTACATATAATATTATACAAGAGAGATATTGCATACTTATAGGCGACGCTTCTTTCAGCCGAACCCATACAAAGGCATACATTAAAAGTAAATTGAAAATGTATAAAATCACATTGCTTGTAAATTTACCTGTAATGGACTTAATGAATCACGCGCTGGCTCCTCATTGCGTGGCCACACTTGGTGCAGTGACATTATGGCCTCATTACAAAAACGCAAACCCATAACTTCTTCGTCCTCGCGGCCATAACTAAAAAGCAAAAGAATGGAAAAAAAACAATTGATAAAAATGTCAGTAGCTCATTGAGTGAGTGTGTATGTGTGTGACTGCTGTAGAACGGTGGCAAAGTCAAGCTTTTTTTGAAAATTCATTAACTCTAATGTACTGTGGTAATAAGGAAATTTAAATTTTAATTATAAATTCATTGAACTGCAATGGATTAAATGTTATAAAAAATTAATAAAAAATAAAGTACGAAGTATGAAGTATTTAAGCGTTAAAAATTCTTATAATTAGCCCATTCAAGAAACTGCATTAGTTCGACCTTTTATAATTAATTATGTATGTACATTGGGGATCACTTTCACGCAGCAATGTATCCGTAAAGCTTATTCGTCTTTGCAAAATGACACTGACCGACATCACCAGCGCAGTGAAAATTGGGAAAGAGTCTTCGAGCCATTTAATATCAAAAGAGATTTCAGACAAGGTGGCTCCCTATCGTGCGAGAAGAGAATACCCCCAATGTACGGCTCTTTGCAGGCAATGGGAAAACCACCAAGTGATAACCGAGCGCCACACCGCCGTTCATAACCGGTGTTAAACTGTAGGTCCAACAATGTGTTGTTACAACGGGCTGTTCTGGTATAAGTGTGTCCCTGGACAGTCATCAAAATTAACAACCCAACTTCCTCTTGCAGACCAAACAGTTCAAACTGATTTATAGTTAAAATTTACTTAGAACGACTTTGTGTCCAGGGATATATGTATCAAATTTTATTCAACAGCACAAAACACTGCGGAACTGCCTAAAACACTGCGGAACTGCCTAAAACACTGCGGAACTGCCCACCTCAGATTTATAATCAGCAAAGAAGATATTTTCAAGCACGAAAAAAGCGAAAATAAGCGCTTAAAATATGCCCATATGCTGAAAAACTTCTTTCAACATCTGCAGACTACACGGGGCAGTATGAAAAGATTGTCAGTTCTGTTGGCGAAAGTTTTTCGACATATGGATCTGTGGCATCTATACCAAAGCGTAAAATTTGATTCATTTCTTTAGGAGGTTCGTGCCCCTTCTTTCTTCCGAGAATGGCATCGGGTTTTAAAGAATAATCTTTGTTTTGTAAAGAAGATACAGAAGCTCGAATTTCTTCTACAATGCGAATAGGTTCTTAAAGCTCTAATCCTCGAGTCTAAAATTTTACAATCACGCCTGTCAGACTCGAAAAATTTAGCTTTATATAAGTGAGATCAGAAACCAAACGGCCTGAACTGAACAACTCTTGAGACACCCGAATGGCTTGAGCATCGTTGATGTTTAACGAATCCACAACACTTTTACCCTCATTGAAGTGATCGCAATAATTAAAAGCAGCATTCAGCCACGTACACCAACGCGTTATACACGGTCTTGGGGCAGAAGTATACCTGGCAGCATCCGTTGGAATACATTGCGTCGCGATGGGGCCTTAAAAATTTAGTAGTTGGTAAAATGTTCTTCAATATAATAAAAAAAAAACTTTACCTTTAGGAATACAGATTTTGTACTTAAAATTAAGTTGTTCACCAGCGGAAATTGAGCGCGAACAAACTCTGCTAACCTGTGGAGTCCATGGGAAAAGCACGTCAAGTGCATCATTTTGGGGTACAACACCTGCAGAACACCAACAGCCAACACCATCATATATGCAGCAGCGTCCGTAACAATGAGAAGTACTTGAACATATTAAACAGCTAAATTCCAACTAATCATTTGGCCAAAGCAACGATAAACTGTCGTTCACGAAGGCGGCCACAGTGGTGGCATCTGCAGCTCCTACTGTTGCTGCGTTGAACAAGTATCTGTTCGCGCGTTCATTAGGGTCACACGTTAATACCCCAAAAATGAAATTTATCACCTGCCTTTGTTCTGAATCCATCGTCTCGTCCACAGAAATCCATATATATTCGCTTTTGACCTTTTCCTTTAGTTCTTTTAGAACCTTCTCGTAGAAACAAGGCACGTAGCTCTGGCGAAGCGTTGATTCGCAAGGCAGTGGCTCATTGGTGTACTTGCACAAAAACTTCTTTAGGCTTGGATGGCTAATTTTTTTTAAAGGAATATTTGCTCCTACGCAAGCTTTGCACAAGTCCATAGCAAAAGTGTTTTGCTCTTTTGCTTGTTTGTATTCCGTCACCAACGTCTGTGTGTGCTTCGGCTTTCGTTTTTCGGCAGCTTCTTTATGTTTTGCCGTTTCCAAATGCTGTTTAACATTGAAAGTCTTAGTCGCGGCGACCGAACAATTGCAGTAAGTGCAAAAAAGAACCATACGATCGGCACGAAAAATACCAGGAAACTGTTGGATAACACGCGACTTGAACTCTCTCGCAGACTCTTTTTCTTTTGGCATTATGTCAATAACACCACAAAAAAACACGTTTACAGAAAATGACGCGCAAAGCAAAACTTATTTACAAACATGTTGCCAGATGCCAAATTTTGACATTTTTCCTTTAATTTTCGGGAAAAAGCTAAATATATGCTTTTACTACTGTGGGCAAAAGTTAGTAAGATTTTGTTCATAATTTCAAATTTTTTGATTCATTCTTCCAAATCTATTTCGTCCCCTTCAAAGTAATCCCCCCCGGCCCCAATACACTTGTGCCAACGTTTTTTCCAATTCTCGAAACAGTTGTTAAAGTCAATTTCCGGAATAGCCTTCAATGCGCTTAGCGATTCATGTTTAATGTCTTCAATTGACTCAAAACGGTAACGGTGTCCACGAAGCGGTTTTTTGAGTTTAGAAAATAGCCAAAAGTCACACGGTGCTAAGTCAGGCGAATAGGGTGGTTGCGGAACGATATCAGTCGAATTTTTGGCAAAATGGTCTCGTAAAACCAATCCAGTGATTTTGGAACCAATCGTGCATTCACTCTTCTTAGGCCCAAATGATGTTTTAAAATGGTTTTCACTGATCCTTCCGATATTCCAACGATGCCAGTAAGGTCTCTGACTGTTAATCGTCGATTCTTGAGCACCAATTCCTTGATTTTATTGACGTGTTGATCATCAGTTGATGTTGATGGCCGTCCTGGACGTGGTTCGTCGTCAACGCGTTCTCGACCATCTTTGAACAATTTGTACCAATCAAAAACACTTGCTCGCGACATAAAATTATCACCGAAGGCCTTTTGCAACATTCTGAACGTTTCGGCACCAGAAATTTGATTCCGCACACAAAATTTAATGGAACTTCTTTGTTGAATAATTTCACTCATTGTGAAAATCGCCGAATGCGCTTTTTGTACTTCAGAAAGACAAGCGTATACTAAACACTAATGATTATTTTGATGTGACATTTGGCACAGATGTCACCGACAGTCATACCAACCTTAAAAAAGTAATATTTTGATGAATGGGTTTCCGCGCGAAATTTAAATTAAAAAGTCTTACTACTTTTTGCCCACAGTAGTATATGCAAGAACGTGCAAAATATGCGTGAACGTGCCAAATATGCAGAATGCATATACAATATGCGTTTTCCAGTATATGTATATCTTCTCTGATAATCAGTATCTTAAAATCAACCTAAAATTCTTTCCGTAAAACCTAACTCTATTTGTTATTTGGTTGGTAGTAACATTTCATTGGAAACAAATTTTTACTTAGTACAGGCAATATTTTTAGAATTTTCTATGCCTGGAACATGCCTGTTACATTAAATGAAGTGCCACGTAACACGTAATTTTTTTGAATGAAAATTGCTGTTTTAAATAAAATTCAATTGAAATTGTAAAATATGAAATGTTCAAACTAAAGAACGTGTCAAAGGAATTGTCAAATTATTTATTGAAAGGAAACTTTAATCAAAGATCTTGGAAAATTTAATCAAATATCTAAACTGGTTATTCTAACGAATGACAAGGACAGCATACTCTAGTCCAGTTTTAGTCGCAAAACTTTAAAGATTTTTTATAGAAGTGGAAAGTTAAAGAAATTGAGTGTAAGAGGAAAACTCTCAGCTATCGAATTAAAGGCCATACTATTCTGGGCCTATGATGAATCACTTGATTAATCTGGGTAAATTTTTTGTCTCAAGTATTCAATATAAATAAAATAATATAAAATCTAAAAGTAATAAAATTATTTTGTGATTAGTTTTTCCAAGTAACAGTTCCAGTACTACGGCGGAACTCATCGTACTGAGTTTGAGATTCATGAAAAAATGCCATTGTACACTGGTACCAATTCCTGTTTGTACCGGATACTTTGCAGTTGTATTATCATGCACTTCATCGAATTATTTTTTGATTATTCTAAATTCGTAACTAATTGGTAGATTTCATAATTCTTAAATAATTTAAATAACTTCTTACCGAAATGTTAAAGTTAGCTGCGCATAAACACGATAGGTCTGTACCGCTTTTGGATCCACAAAAACAATACCACGCAGTATTGATGGATTATTTCCAGCCAGTGTTATTTCGCGTGTAGGCAAATACAGGGTGATGACACAGTTGGCTGACGTTTTCTTGTAGACGCGTTGTGTTCCAAACTCATCTCTTTGATGTAATCTAAATTGAAGAGTCAGAAAAGAGAAAGTTATAGTATCGAATCGATGAAGAAATGTGAGAAAGGTTAAATGAAATTTCTTTCTATGTAAATATTTTTCTGGTCATCTTCGAAGAGCAATCGATGATTTTCAGTAGCACTGCTTCCGCAATACTTCCGGCAAATGATGTTTAGTTGGTACGTATGCTGACATGTTTGTAGCGCAAAAAGGTTATGGTTGTTTACCTATTGGCAAATTGATATACTTATAATCAAAACAAAAGTTACATGACGTAGTTAAAACATGAATGTGGTTACAGTGTTGCCAGATGTGATTTAATACAAGTTACGCCATCAATTGTGAATCCCTCATTTTCAAGTTATACATCCAATACATGAAATAGTATATATGTATTTTTAAATATTAGTAAGCATGTGATCCTTTTATAGACTGCTAAATGTAGGCTTCACTTGCAGAGATGTGATATACCAAGCTACAATTATAGTCATTATTGACAATAAACTACGATATATTGTACATATTTAAAAAAAATCATATCTCATTTGCAGAGATTTCATTAACAAGCATTGTTCAGCTCCATTGTTCATTCTCAGTTAGAAACAAATAAAATTAGTTACCTTTAAGATTTTTTTAATAATTTTATATATTTACTTTATTTAGAAGTTGTTTGGTGTACTGCTTTTGAGAAAATATCTATTGTAGTAAGGTAGGAGAGAGGCAGAGAACAGGCATGTACTTAAGCATGAATCGAAGAAATTAAATTTAGGTAGGTCATATCGTCATAGGACTCAATCGAGCTTGAGCTGAGCCATTAAAATATTGAAAAGAAATTCTTCAGTCAAATTTTTTATTCCTTATCTTTTTAGCTGACAGTAAATACAAACTGGATAAAATTAGAGCGGAAGAATGTCCTCTTCTGCGTGTTACTTCACCGTGGCTCAGCATGATCCAGCCAGCGAAGCTGTTGGATTTTTATACGCTTGACTATGTCAGTGTCGGCGTACAGCTCACATTTTCATCTCATTTGAAACACGTTGTCCACTCATGTTGGACCATAGATCTTACGGAGTATCTTCGTCTCGAACGCTCCTAACAGCCGCTCAACATTGATGGTTAATGTCCACATCCCAGCGCCATACATTAGGACGGGAATGATGAGGGACTTATAGAGCGTTATTTTCGTCGGTCGAGAGAGGGCTCTACTTCTCAATTGCCTACTGAGCCCGTAGTAACACCTGTTGGCAAGAGTAAAATCCCGTTTGATCTCAAGGCTGACATAATTGTTAGTGTTGATGCTAGGTAAACAAACGAAATCCTTGACGACTTCATAAATATAATTGTCAACAGTGACATTTTGCCCCAGACGCAAGGTATTTCGTCATGTCGTCGTTCACCACTAGACTAACTCAATGAGACGCCCTTTCCAGATTGGAGAATGCTCCACTGACTTCTCGCGCTTTGGTGCTAATGATGTCAATATAATCAGCGTATGGTAGAAGCATGACACTCTTATAGACGATAGTGCCGATAGTGCAATTTTTGCTCCAGCATAAGGTTATAAAAGTCGCACGATAGGAAGTCACCTTGTCTGAAATTTCTTTTGATATTAAATGGCTCGAAGACTCTGTCCCAATTTTCACTGCGCTAGTGATGTCGGTCAGTATCATTTTGCAAAGACGATTGAGCTTTACGGATACGTTGCGGCGTAAATGTGATCCCCAATCATGCTGTCGAAGGTGTCTTTGTCTTTTAATCGACGAATAGATGATGGGTGTCGATCTATTTTTCTCGGGTCTTTTCCAGGATTTGGCGTAGTGTGAATATCTGGTCGATGGTGGATTTACCATGCCTCAAGCCACACTGATAAGGTCCAATCAGTTTGTTGACGATGAACTTCAGCCTTTCACACAGTACGCTCGATAGAACTTTTTATGTAATATTAAGAAGGCTTATCCCACGGTATTTGGTGCAGATCGTGGAAAGACAAGTTGCAGGAGACCTGTCTGCACTTGGCCTTATAAACTAGCGACAGCGCGCGCATAGTAGAAGCGACTGGCGAAGTTTTATCGAGACGGCCAAGACCAATCATCGGCAGTAGTGCCAAATAAGTGAGTAGGTGATGTAAAGCACTAGTGTTGAAACTAAACTACATTTAAATAAAATTATTAGTTAGGTATCACCTGGCTTGGAGACCAGGTAGACATGCTTATGTGAAAGGTTGTTTAGGAAATTTAAAAAAAAGAATAGATTTAATTATTGTGCATTTGAAATTAAAAATTCATTGAGATAAAATAATAAATTGGACATAGAAGTATTAACCTTCAGTTACCCATATATTTTGGAGAGACTTCAGTTGACTGTACTTTTAAAAAGGCAGACCCGGAGGGAATCCTCTTCTCTGGTCAGCAAGGTACCTGCAGGAGGGTCTATACATTTTTTTTGGGCTGGTGCAGAATCCTACTGGGAGTCCTTTTTCGACCCGTGGGATCAGTTCAGATGCTTCCTTAGATGACCGTGCATACACCTTATAATTTTGCTTGTTAACATTTTTATGTTTTCATTCCTAAACAAGATTTTTCTGTGAAAGTTATCAGCGTGATTCACCAAAACACGTTTAGATTTTTCTACCCTACCTATATTTTTTGCAAAGCTACAGTCAACAAATGTCCCGAGCGACGTTTGAGCGCACCAACCCCAAGTCGTTTTTAATGATTCGACTCATGGACTTTTGCGTGATATTCATCTCATGGGCCATGATTTTCTGTTTTCGAAGCGGGTTTCACTGAATTCTTGATTTGGCAGCTTTGATGACTTGCGACGTGCGAACTGTACGTGGAAGGCCCAACCGGTGGCGTTCTTTGATATCTTCAGTCTCCTCAAACAGTTTGATGCATCGGTAGACGAACATGCGACTAATCTCGAGTGGGCGGAGTGTTTTGAAAAAATCGCCTTTTTCATTTCACACTTAAAAAGTGCTATAACAGCGATGAGGTTCACATTATCCGACCACTTCATGGTGAAAGCTGACCCAATTTTGAATTCCCGTTGCAGACTAACGCTATAGAGGTTAGTTTTCTTAAACCATGTGGTAATAACAAGTAATGTTCAATTCTACTATTGGAATGGGCGTGTTCAATGTTGTAACAGTATTTATGGCCCTATTAAGTAAGTACTTCCTCTTGTCTTCTTACATATTTCGATGTTCTTTCTTTATATTTGACTTAATGCAAAGAAAAAATTTAATCCAATTCCATCCGTTCCTTTTAAATAAGAGAGAAGGTATAATAATGTACGTGAACAGACAGCGAGAGCCGGTATTGTGATCGGACTTCTTTTTACTTAAGTTTGGTAAATGTTAAATTTAGTTGTATATGGATGGGGTCCATGCAGTACAAGCAGAAACATCGGCTCACTCAATGTCATATCATATGTAGGTACATATATGTATATTATATATACGCGAACAATCGAGTAATTTTCATATTAGCGAGTGATTGACTTGAGAGGAATTTACTGTTATAGTTATTCTTGCTGTTATTGCGAAAATTTACTTTAGCGCAAATACATAAATGAGAGAGAGTGAGAGTGCTGTTCTTGCAGGAGTGGTCTTTATCGGTGTCCTCTGGGATTGCATTCCCTCTCTCATTCACCCTCCTTCTTCCTCCCACCTATCAATGTTATTTCCATTCAACACAATGCTCTGCATTCATAGGGGTACACCCTGTGTGTTGAATATATCAATAAAAAAAAGGGAGTAGATTTTATTTACTCGCTCTTTTGTTTGCACCGTTTCACTCTCCACCACTGTATTACAGTGTACCATTTCAATTTTGTTCTCAATAAAGAGAAAGAAAGAAATGAGTTTGTTGTAATTTTTTGATGTGTGCATAAAAACCAAACAGAATAAAATAATTCGTCGCTCAATGGGTTGCCCATCCATATTTCAGTACCCTCCCATAAGAAGTTTCACTTAAAAAAACAGCTGTTCTCTGTTTTGCTGCTGCTTCAACGAGTCAGTGTATAGCTGAGGTGACCAGCATGAGCGTATGTAAGAAGACAAGAGGAAGTACATATCAAATATGAATCTACCGGTGTACTTTTTTTCTCAAAAAGAACACAGAATATACGACGTATGAAACCAGTTTTTCATACATTCTGCTAAATATGAGTATAAACTATTCGGCAGCTATTTGTGCTCCCGAAGTGCAATCGGGTTTCTTTGGTGTTAACAATCTGTCCATCATTACATTGTACTAGTCTTTGTACTAGTATGAATGGATTAGAAATATTTTTAGTCTGTTTGACTAGAAACATGCGCAGGGTATGTACGTCATCGTTTTAATTGCTTGTGTTTATTTAATTAATTAATTAAAACATGATATTAAATGACACATACACACCGTATAGTAGTCAAAAAAGCAAATAAACAAACACAAAAGCGAACAATAACTTGACTTGAAGGTTTGTGTTTGTATTTCTATGTATGATACATGTATGATGCATGTATGTGTATGTGTTTGAGTGTGTGCGAAAAATTGAGACGGCAAGACGGAAATATGGCATAATGTCGCTTTTGTGATGGCATCATTAATTGTTGACATGATTATAAACTTAAACAAGACAAAATACAAAGTTATAATTACGTATATTTATTTCAAAAACACAACACCAAGCAGACGTGCTGAAAATATAGAATGCTTTAATGCAGTAAAATTTAAAAAGCTTTCAACAATTTGATTTTGCTTAAATTGAACATCACGTAAAAGCGAGTTACGACGACGAAGACATTTATTTTCATAGTAACACGTGACATTTACACAAGCTCCAGCTCCAGCTACTGCTGTGACTTGCCAAATAAGGAAATGCTGGCAGCATATGGGGTATGAAATAAAAGAAGTGTAGCAGCAAATCACATAGAATGCTATTTTGCGAAAAAACGACAATACGAACACACACACGTACACAGCCACATTGATGTACACAAAGAATTTGCAATTAAAAATGTATGTTGTATGTGTGCTGAGTACGTGGTTGCCTTTTAGGTACCAGCATCTCTACTAAATTTTAATCGAATTGACATATTATTAATTCTTCTACCTAAACGTAGCCGTTTCTATAAGACAAAAAAAAAAAATGTAAAGCATAGTTTTAGGTACATTTTTTGTTCTTATTTTCAACTTTTGCGTAACTGTGTAAAGTATAAGGATGAGTGTATAAAAGAAACTTTTGTTTGTCGTACTTGGGAAAAAACAATATCAAAAGTTCTGTAGAAATATTTTTTTTTTTCATAAATTTAGGTACCTTCTAATTTCACATTTAGTATAAAATTATGCTTACATCAACAGCAAACAATACCTGTTTTTTTTTATATATATATATTAATATAAAAGTTTTGCTTTTCTCTCGTTTTCGTTTTGTTTTCCTTTACTTTCTCTTTTTTTTTTTTTATTTAATTTTTTTAAAAAGCAAAAGCAGAAAACTTTGCAATAAGCGTATATCATTTTACGTTACTCACAAAAGTATGCTGTGAAAAATGGAATTTTTTTTAGCATTTCACATGTATAGTATGTATATGTGGGTAGGTATGTGTGTGGTTGTGTGAATTCTTGTGTGTGTGTGGTTGTGTGAATTCTTGTGTGTGTGGTTGTGTGAATGCGTGTGTGTTTTATTTGTTCAGCAAAGAACTTCTTAAGTTTTTCATTATAATATTTTGTTTTATTTTTTCTTTTATTTCTTTTTATATTAAGAAGTTTTCTCTTTCTCTTTTACGTTTGTTATTTAAGTGTGGAAAAATATTTGCAGCAACTTTCAATGTATTATGAAAATTATTTTAATTGTTATTGTTTCGTTGTCACCAGAGGTGGAAGAAGAAGTAGGGAAAGGAAAAGAAGTGGAGGAATAAAATTTCATAATGGTAATTTATTGGTATTTTATGAAAGTTTCGTTAGCAGATTTTCTTATGGCATCCAGGAGAATGAGCCAATCTTTGTCTTGATGCGCATAATTTAATATAAAATTAATATTCATCGGAGATTTGCTTGATATTGTGTACTGTTTTTTGATGTGAAATTATAAGCAGAAAAAAGTGTTTGAATAAATTTCAAACACGGGTAATTTCAACAGCTAAGAAAAAATTTATATTGTTTACGATGTATGTAGACAAAAAAATATGGTATAGAACATTGAAAAAATGAACCCATTTAAATCACAGGTGTCCGCACCCCTAGATTCAAAACTTAGCACGGTCAAAAATCTGAAAAATATAAAATTAAATTTCAATAATTCAAAATTTTTGCACTTCATGGTTCGGCTTCAAATATAACTTGCACATCATGAATGGAGGAGAAAGTGCAGCCTAGGTCATTCATGGGCTGCTATGAAAGCGGAGTTTAGTCACAGTGGCCAACTGACTGATCGGTAGCTTTATTATTTTGAAGTCCTACAAGTTTGTCATTTGTTTGTCACGAAAACATAAAAATATTTTAGAATTAACCCAGTATATCGTAAAAGGCTTGGAATAGTTACATCTCTACCTACAAGCAAGTGAGGCATTGTTAGATAAATTTTTTCACTGAGTCTCTCCATTTAGTGGTCGCTGTGGTGAAGTGGTAATGCATAGACTTTTACGTAGAGTGGCCGGGGTTTCGAATCTTGGCATAGGATAAATCAAAAAGTGAAAAAAAAATTTGGCAGACAATGGTACATTTTCCTTGTCCTTCCCTTTCGTTGGCACTACATATGGTCATAGTCAACATTGATAAGCAGAAGTTCATTTTGGTGAAGCCACACCAGTTGCCACAAGGGCTGTCTATCTCATTATCAGTGCCCTGTGATTGGATTCCCTCTCTGATTCTCCCTCCTTCTTCCTCCCACCTATCAATCTTCCTTTCAATCAACACAATGCTCTGCATACATATGAGTACACCCTGAGTATTACTTACTTTTAATATAAAAAATTAAAAAAAAATTAATATACCAAAGTTTGTTGGAAGCGGATATTTTTTTCTTTATAAAACTATGACATGTATTTATGCATCTTTTATGCAAAAAAGTCTTAATATCATCTTAATAAATGTTTTTCAAGTTTGTTTGTATGCCATTTAGTGTTGCTATTGCTTACAAAAAATTTTTAGAAAAAAAAAAAAACGATAGCAACTCTGCCAAGAGCTCAATGTAACCACCAGACCGAGCACGAGAGAAAATTATGATGTGTTCACCGAACAGCAAATACCAACATAATCATGGGCTAACTCATATAGTGAGGGGTTACTCGCTCTTTTACACAGAAGAGCGAGTAAACAAAATCTACTACTTACTGAAAGAAAAACAAAAAAAAAAAAACCACGAACGGCTCTACCTCTCTCTCTTATTTACACTAAAGGAATTTTTCGCAAAAATAAAGAAACTAACAATAACAGTAAATTTTTCTGAACTCAATCACTCGCTATTATGAAAATTACTCGATTGTTCGCAGTCGACCGAGTATATATGTATATATGTACACATGAGATGACTTTGAGAGAGCCGACGTTTCTGCTTGTACTGTATGGGCTCGATCTCTACAACAACAACATTTTCCATATACTTGAGTAGTATGAAAAAAGTCTGATCACAACACTAGGTCACAATACTCTCACTGTCTGTGCTTGTACTCTATGATAGCCTCTCTCATATTTAAAAGGAAGAAATGGAATTTTGGTACGAGAATTCTGCGATAAGATTTTACCTATTTTCCATTACAGTTTATTTTACCAACGAGTTGCATTTACATTTTTTCATTGCATTGGCTCAAACATAAAGAAACATAAAAAACGTAAAAAACAAATAAATGTATAGAAGTGAATCAAGTTGCTCGTGATAAGTTTCACTTCATCCACGAGTTGAGTTCTTAAACTCTCACATTTTTATTTTTTACCGAGTTTTTCCTTTCTAATATTTTTAATATAATTTTTAATTTTATGTTGATTGAGGCTTTGAATGATATAGAAAATATTCCTCATAAAAAGTGAAAGAAGCTCCCGAAAGGGGTTACACACAAGAGATATAGGTTTGGTGTGAAAACAGAATGTGATTAACTCTTTATGACGAGCGACTTTGTTTCAAACGCGGAAGTTGTAAGACTTTAAAATAGCTAACTTTTCCAGCAACTTTCATCAGACAGGATGTAATACTGATGTAGTCACAGTGATGTCGAATTGGTCTTAAATAAGAGTTTTCTTAATGAAATCTAACCGACAGAATATTAAATCATAATTTTGTTGAAAGAAGAAAATGCGGAAAGGGTTACCCAAAGAGAGAAACGATAAGTGACAGTTAGTGCTCGTCAAGTCATTCGTCACGTCTTGTATGATTCTAATCACTACTCAACGACCCTAAGTACTCGTAGTTCAGGCTCAAACTTCAGTCTGAATTGTAAGGATTGAAATATGTATGTAATATTTTCTCCCACAATATAAATTATTAATGGAAAAAACTTTTTAAAGTAATGTGACACACTTCAACTACATATTGCTGCAACAAGAACAAGTGCTCATTATTTTGCTTTATTATCGTGATTCTTGCGAACTTCATTGTACTCGTTTAGTCAGTGGAGACAGTAAATATAAAAATATGCTGATTTCGCTGCATTTGATTTATGCATTTCTACTTTATTTCTTTCTTTCTATACTTTTTTCTATTATATTGCAGGAAAATATTTTCACATTATTTACATGCAATGTCAACAACAAAGTGTCATCTACAATAGCTTCGAAGAAAAAGAAGAAAAATGCAGCAGTTCATTTGCAACACAAAAGAAAATAGTGAATGGAAAATTTATGCATAGGTGGAGAAAAAATATGAAAATATTTATAAAAATTTATATTCA
The DNA here is from genome assembly GCA_958295655.1 of Palloptera scutellata. Classification (NCBI taxonomy): domain Eukaryota; kingdom Metazoa; phylum Arthropoda; class Insecta; order Diptera; family Pallopteridae; genus Palloptera; species Palloptera scutellata. Next base: position 94,589,270 of record OY282449.1, on the reverse strand, counting down.
ATTTGCCTTAAAAAATCTACAGTTTGTTTTGTTTCTATTGTCTTACAGCGCAGTTTTTCATTCCATTAGCACATAGCCAAAACGCATAGCGCATATCCTTGAACTGAAATTACTACACATATATCCTTGAGTTACCTATCACTCCTTGACCTATCACTTTCGGTGCTATTTTCCCCCCCTTGGTTTATTTATTTATTCAACATTTAATTTTTACAATGCTGCAGTAGTCTGTCATTTTGGTCTTTGCCGTGTCTGTCTCTTAATTAGTTTGCTTTATGTCTTAGCTGACAAAAAAAAAAGCGCAAGAGCGTAAACGAGTGCTATAAATTATATTATATATGTACATATATTAGATGTAGATAAAATAAACTTGTCTATTACTAATTGGCGAAGAAGATTTTTTAATTGAAACTTTGCACCTGTTGTTTGTACTCGTACTTGCATGCATTCGTGTGTGCAAAAGAATGCGCAGCACTTGATTGCTCAGTTCGCAGTAATTGATTATTTATTATTGCGCAGAAAAAAATACATGAAAGCCCTCTGGGAGATTGATAAAATCTAATGATTTGTTCCAGTTGCTGTTGTTGTTCATGTTGTTGTAATACTAAACATTTTTATTGAAATTTAATTAAATATCACTCATACGTGTCGGTGTGCTCGCGAAACATAGCGTGTAGTTATTTCATGATTTGCAACTGAATTACTGAAAATATAAATAAATATAAATACGCGTTCATTTATCATGGGATAAGTGCACTAATTTAATTTAATTGGCACTCAAATTATTAGTGATTATGGTATTCTGTATGCAATAGACTACTAAATAAATAGTAATTACTTAATTTGCAATCAAAATTATAAACATTTTTTATTGCTTTCATATACCCGTTAAAGGGATGTAGTTTGATTTAAAATCCCTGTTTTTTGGTTTTTTTTAGCAGTATAATTTTTTAGGTTTTTTTTTCATCGAACCGTAAGACCTCAACCCACTCGGTTTTTGCTCTACGGGCTACATCCTAAGCTGCGCAACCACAGTGAAAAAAGTGCATAATTTTAGGATACGAAGAAAATTTAGTTCCACTATGCATTTGAAGGACCTTCAAAACAAATTATGATGTCCTAGAAAGAAATTGAATGAACTATTATAATCAAAGCTGGACTATTCATAAATCATTTTGTTAGTTGCCACACCATAGTGTCTTAAAAGGACAAATGTATTTACCCTTGCGACAATCTAAAGTCTTGCCTGACAATCGGCCATGGTGTTCGAAAAATTTATAGAATTTTTGAGCTCTTTATGTGCTTGACTTTTTCTCAACACCAAGAATACAAGAATACATCTAATTTTTATTTTGGATGTTCTGTTTTTTAGTTGCTTAATTAGTTCTGCTTAGAATAATTTACGTAAGAAAAAAAATTTTACTAACTTAAGTAGTTACTCTGTTGGTACTATAACCGATGATTGGTCTTGTCCACCTCGATAAAGCTTTGACAGTAGCTTCTGCTATGTGCTCGCTGGCAGCAGTTACCAGATCCCAATGTACCTGATCTTTCCAACGGGGATTAGGACATCCTCATTTGCGTGTTCCTCCACCGTGGCTCAAACAAAACAGCTTTCTAACTGGAGCGCCTTTTTCCATTCGCTCAACATGACCCAGCCAGCGAAACCGCTGAATTCATCGAATTCCATCGGATTAGCTTGGGTTTTGTAAATCATTTTTGGGCTTCATATGCAGAGTGGACCATTAATAATTTAGAATTTGATTTTGATGTAAATAAGAGACGAATATTTTTGTTTCAATGTGGTTTTTATCACACGAAAGTAAAATCTTTCCAGTTAATTGTGGAACAATATTTCATTGAAATGATTTCCTCGGCTTGTCTTTGCAGTAGCCCATACTTTTAATCTAATATTTAAGTATATTTTCGACTGTATGGAACTGTACTTGACCGATGACTGCACCAATTTCGTCTGAACTCCATATGCGATAATTTTGCATATTAACGACACCACCGAGCTCAAAGTGAGGTTCGTCAGAAAATAAGATTTTTCGTTAAAAATGCGCATTTTCTTCAAAGCGTTCTAGAGCTCAATTAGCGAACCGGAAACATTGCGGATGGTCATGCGGCTGTTGTACCAATTGAACTTTGACCTTGTATGGCTTCATACCGAAGTCTTTAGGAAAAATTCGCAGCAAAGAAGTTCGTGAAATGTTCAATTCCTGGGAACGATGGCGAGTTGATGTGATTGGTTCTTCTTGCACATTCTGAGCAACAGCGGCAATTGTTAGGGTTATGCGCGCTATAGGATTACCAGAACGTGTTGTTTGATCACGCACACGTTTCAGAAATTGATTCACAAATTGCATGGAAGGCGATTCTTATCTACCGGATTTTGAACATAATTTTCCTACACTTTCGGCAGATGATTCACCATTTTGTTAACAACAAATACAAAAACAAATTTTTCGTCATAACACATGTGACATTAGAGTTGTCACAGTTAAAAACACCAATAATTTAAATTCCAAATGTTAGATGGACCACCCTACATACATATTCTCTTAAAATCAATTAGTTGCGTCATTTACTTGTTTACACACTGTCTATCAAAATAGTCTGATTCGAGCTTAAACGGTGAACAATGAACTTGAAAACATTTTGACGCATGACTCCTACTCGGAACTTCATGCTTCTGAGACTAGAAGAGTAAGAGAATTGATTGTTATTTGTTTGAGAGACTCTATGTAGGCGTACGCTTTATATTTATTGGAAGGAAGATTGATAGGTGGGAGGAAGAAGGAGGGAGAATGAGAGAACATAATTTTCTTCTTATATACTTAGTATGATTAAAAATTACTGGAAATAAATGTAAAAAGGAATACTGCTGAAATAATTTTATAACATCTATTAGACCTGAACCGAAAGGATTAAAGGAATTCTGGTACTGGCATTTGTTATGCCATAACTAGTTAATAAATAATCAGCAATTCATTACATAGATTTGCCTTATCAAATTCCTTTCTAATTAACTCTATTTAACAAAAGTAATTATTCCTTCACTTTTATAGTCGTACTATTTTTTAAATTTGATTTACCCAAGGTCCAAATGCTTGGTATGTACCATACTCAAAGATTAAAGATAAATTAATCAAATGAAACGAATAGAAATCTCGTATTGCTAAGATACGATAGTGAAGAACAATACAACACACATTTTTAATTGCATTTCACTCTACTCAAATAATTTCAATTAAGATTTATAGCCTTCATCATTTGAATTCATGATATAGACAGGGAGCCAGAACAACAGACAGACATAGGGAGGAGAATATTGTTTATTTAAAAAGACTATTTACTACTGCAGAGCAACAATGAATAAAAACAGCAATATTAAGTAAAACAATAATACAATAGAAAGAAAAATTGCTATGAAGAATATAGGGAAAATATGATAAATATGGATATGGAATGGTATCCGAAAAGTGAAATTATAAATATAATATAAATAATTAATTGAAGGTAGTCACTTTTCCTATAAACTAAAATGCAAATAAGTAATACAAATGATCTACCCTATTTAACACATAGTGTATCTTTATATACTCTCTACATATAATATTTACAACTTGATTGATTTACTCTCACCCAGCCGCGCTGGGTGTTCTCCTGGCGGGAACAGCAATAAATAACATAAGTTACTTGAACAATATGCTATGATAATCGGATTAACACACTGTAGTTGATGATAAGCGCTTCAGCGCCCTTTAACTGTACGCTGATTTATATAATCCTTAATTTATATTTATTGGAAGGAAGAACCCAACAGTGTTCTCTTCTTCTCACCCATCATCAATGGCCACAGAAGCTGTGGAGAATTTGTAAGCAAAAATTAAAACTTGAATGTTTTTCACTAGAAGCGTTCTCACTGTTTGAAGTACTTAGTTTAACTGAATGAGCGCTGTTATGTTAATTGAAAATTGTAAATATTGAAATGAATTCGCAAGAAAGTATTCCTTGTGTAAGTGTGCGTGTTGCGCAAAATAAATACGCCAAATAATTGCGAACAGTTAAAAAATAAATGAAAAGTTTTATTAAACAAAAGAAATAATAAAATCGAATTATTTAATTTACGATATTTGGAATGGTAACCGTGACGTATGAGTGACATTAATGGACGAATAAATTGAAAGCTGTTAAAATTAGAATAGAAAAATCTTTACTGAAATAATAAATCACTTGGGTCGTGATATATTTCGAAAGATTACCATAGCGAACATTTTTAGTATTTTTTCGTAAGGGAGTTGGGTTAGAAGTGTTCGAGTTGGATTTGAAGTGATCGAGTTGGGTTTGAAGTGATCGGGTTGGGTTCGAACTGGTAGAAGACTGTATGCATTTAAACTATTGAAAAACATAATAGAAATATTCTCTAAATTTGCCCTAGCGAAGTGTAAGAATAGCAAAATTTTTCGTTTTTTCTCATTGCACGAATGCCAAAGTTTGGCAATTCCAATAATCGTACACCGTGCAAGGTCATTTGCTAGATTTAGAAAACCCTTACAGCAGCTGATTAGGTATTTTACTTTACTTTTAATGGCACAACAGCCCATGGAGGGCCTAGGCCGAGCTTTTCGCATCCACTCATGTTGTGCGTGTTATATTTGTACATGAATGGAAGGGACCTAAGGTTTAATGCCGAATACGAACGGCGAAGTGAAAAGCTTTTCATAGCAATTTTTACTCTTGTAGGTTTGCCATTGCCTGAGAAGAGGTGGTGCCGTGTAGAAAAATTTTTTTTTTTTACTTTTTGATTTTTTTGCCTGTGCCGAGATTCGAACTCCGGGCACTCTGCGTAGCAGTCCAACGCACTACCACTACGCCACGGCGACCAGGTATGATTAGGTATTACTCCCACTTAATACTTTGGGTTGATATATGCTTGCTTATTTATACCGACCCAATTAAATTTTTAGGATTTTATCAATGCTACCTATGCTGGAAGATGTAGTATAAGGAGCGAGGCTTCGCTCTAACCAGTGCAGAACAGATCATTGCCTCTGCCGCTGCAGCAGTGAGTATTGTAAGGAAGGGGGATGGCCGCAATGTGCGCCTATAGACTAAGGAATAGCAGCGGAAGCCCTGCAAGTATTTCTTGTAAGGATTCAATTACCTCAAGAGCTGCAGATGATCTTAGATCAGATTCAAAGCTTTGGGAACTGAATTGTAGCTGTTGTAAATCCTAAAAGACAGAATTATTCTGATATAGAGAAAAAATTAATCTAAGGTTTGCCAAATAAACAGAAATTCATGCTGCTATCGGAAAACCAATAATACCAAAACTAGTTTCAATAATTGGTTTAAAGCTATCTGTATACCGTAGGAGCTCATGGGTAGACGTTTTGAGAATAAAGTTTTCTCAATTTTCTACATAATGAATGATTATTGTAAGTTTTCGTTCTGTGGATGATAACTTGCTAGTACGAGGAAGTTTATGTCACGTTCAAAGATCTCTCACTGATTTTCAGCTCAGGTTTAAAGTTAATAATTTCAGTTGGTATGGCCTGTACAAACTGAGGAGAGTCTATTTTTGTACATGTTAGTGGTCGTATGTTTATGGAGGTTAACCCAGTGGGACTGCAGCTGCAAGACTGCCCACTTTAGTGTTTGGTCTTAGTGATAGTTATCTTTGTTTTTAATCATTAAACTTACTCTGCCCATAATATTATTCTGGTTGACTATAGTCAGGTCATAATTTTCGAATTGATATCCCAGGTGATTTAGCAAATTCTTCGATAACTGAGCATGCAACTATGACTCTTTGAGGGTGTTACTATTCTGCTTGTTAAGTTTGACTCCCAAATGATTCTTTAGAAAAGTAAATATTTTACCCATTAAGTTCAGGAGGAGAAAATTCATGGAAAATATTTACTACATCTAAACCTTTCTACATATAAAACTGTCAAAAAGTAAGTACTACTGTTTTGTCCGATCCTCTTCTATGCACTGTCTTTGGACTTCCAGAAGTATAAATTGAAATTGTAGAGTTTGTAACGTCTAATAAGTATATGCCCCTTGGACGCATGTGTCCCAGTTGTGTTTGTTTAAATTTAAGATATGTGAAACACCCGATGGGACAAAGAACGGGAAAGCTACAAAACGGGAATTTTTTAGAAGCGTACGAGCGAACTGATTGTGAGAACGAACAAAATCAGAGAAAAAATAAAATAAAAGGCTTTTAAGAAAAACAGATCAAAAGTTAAATTTCTCTTAGAGGATTATGGCAATATTAGTTGCACTGACTAACAAGTGGCTCCGCTACTCGAACCGTAATTTCTTAAAGTCAAACTGACAGAGAATAATCTTAAAGATAAACATATCTTCTGACACTAGCCGATGTTGCTGTAACAAAATCGTAGACAGACAAAATTTCACTCCAAACTCCACCTCAAGTAAGGCCGATCTAACTGTGACTCATAAAAACATTTCAAAAGTTTATACAAAATAAATGTTGGAAATCTTGGAAAAGAAAATTGAATAAAAAATATTAAATAACGGAAAGGTAATAAAGCGAAACGAAATAAATTTATTCACTTCTTGTGGCTATTTTCAGCATTTTTTTTTTTTTTTTTTTTGTGTTGTATTTATTTCTTGTAGAAAATCTAATTAAATTGTATGTATGCTATTTTTAAAATTAAGATAATATCTACAAACAATATTAAAGAATAACAAAAGCAAAGATAAAGACAAATTGCATCTTCTTGCCAGTGGGAGGGAATAGACACAGCATGAAATTTAAAAGCTCTAATTTTCGCAGTGTTTGAATGAGTCGTTCAAGCAAGAAGAAACTAAAGTGACTTCGAATGATTTTACGTTAAATGATTTAAATATTATATTCGTATTTAATATATAAATATATAATATAATATAAATATATATATAATAAATATATTTCAAACAACTAAAAATCAGCCCTTATAGCCGGACCCCCTTCTTCCATTCGCTAAACATGACCCAGCCAACGATGCTACGGGATTTTTATACGTTTGACTTCAAGGCTGACATTATTGTTGGTGTTTATGCTGGATCCTAGATATACGAAATCCTTGACGACTTCAAAAGTATAGTTGTCAACAGTGACATTTTGTCCAAGACGCCGTGACTCGTGACTCTTTGTTTGTTGACACAAGGTACTTCGTTTTGCCCTCGTTCACCACTAGATCCACACGACGAGACTCCCTTTCCAGGTTGGAGAATGCTGCACTGACTGCTCGAGCGTTTTTGCCAATGATGTCAATATCATCAGCGTATGCTAGCAGCATGACACTCTTGTCGAAGATAGTGCCAGAGATGTCGATGTTCGCAGCTCGAATTATTTTCTATTTCTCCAGCATAAGGTTAAAGAAGTCGCCCGATAGGGAGTCACCTTGTCTGAAACATCTTTTGGTATCAAATGGCACGAAGAGGTCTGTCCCAATTTTCACTGCGCTGCTGGTGTTGGTCAGTGCCATTTTTGCAAAGACGAATGAGCCTTGCAGAGATACCAAAATCAGACATTGCACAAGTGAACCCTAATCGTGCTGTCGAAGGAGGCTTTATAATCGACGAATAGATAGTGGCTGTCGATCTGTTTTTCTCGGGCCTTTTACAGGATTTGGCGTAGTGTGAATATCCGGTCCGAAGGTGGATTTAACAGACCTAAATCCACACTGATAAGGTCCAATCAGTTTGTTGACGATGAACTTCAGTCTTTCTATAGAATAGAAGGCTTATTCCATGGTAGATGGCGCAGATCGTGGAATAACCTTTCTTGCGGATTGGACAGAGTACGCTGAGGTTCCAATCACTTGCCAATCATCCGACCATATTTTGCATAGAAGCTCGTGCATGCTTTTTGTGAGCTCTTTTCCTCCAATCTTAAACAACTCAGCAGGCAGGCCATTTGCAGCTGCAGCCCTATTGTTTTTCAACCGAGCGATGGCTATTAAGACCTCCTTACAGTCGGGCGGCGGACTTCAACGCTGTAATAGCAGATTCAACTGTGGATTATTGCCGTCATCGCAAATAAGCAGGTGCGAGCAGTGCTTCCGTCATAACCTCATAACCTCTTCGTCCTTGCAGGAAGAGGCCCCAGCCCTCCAACCATTAGTCAGGCATCTTATTCTTTCGAAGAATTTTCGAACCTCGTTCCTGTCGCCTAACAACTCGATATCATTAAACTCATACCTTTCTGCTTATCTTTTCCTGCGCCTAAAGAGACGAATGTTCTGCTCCTTAGCATTTAGCATTGCAAATGGCTGCAAGGTGCCTCTATATACTGTTTTTTTCGCTTCAGTAGCATCGCGATACTCTTGGTCGTACCACATATTGCTCCGTCGACGGTGGTAGTCTAGCACCTCTCGGCAGCCGTACGCATAGAGCGGGAAATATGCGTCCACTGCATGCATATGTCATCAAGTTGAGAGGTGTTTTTCAAGTTATGAGGTGTGCGAGTCGATTGGCGAGGGCTTCGGTTGTCTGTTGTGATTGCAGCTTTTCGACATCCAGCTTTTTCTCTGTACCTATCCGTACCTTGACTGCAACCAAGTACACTGGAAGTGTTCCTTTCGTCGATCACAATGTAATTAATCTGGTTTCAAGTGTCTTGATCAGGGACCGCCATGTGGCCTAATGAATATTTTATTTGTTGAAATCTGATGCTACTAACTATCATGTTCAGTGCGGCGGTGAAGTCGATCACTCTCATACCGTTGGCGGTGGCTTCATTGTGTAGACTAAATTTTCCGATTGCCAGGCCAAAGAGTCTCTCCTTGCCCACCAACATTATGGGTTCTCCTTACCCCAGGTGTTTCTGAGGATTCTTACTTACTTACTTAGGTGGCACTACAACCGATGATCAATCTTAGCCGCCTCAAGTTTTTTTTCTGAGGATTCATTGAGAAAATCGAGGGTTCCAAGCCCAACGACCAATCGTTCCAGGCCACTGAGAAGCCCGCCGCATACGCTAGTTAGCTCATTGACGGGTGTCAGATCGCTATTCAGGGGACGCCGCGAGGTGACTGTGTGTCGACTTGAGACATGGATTCACCTTATTGTGCGACTAATATCACGAACTTTATCTTGTACTCTATGCCCCCAGGTCGCCAGTTGTTTCTACTTCAAATATAAGAAAAGTAACAGAAAAAAGTTGATTGCCTTTTTTTTCTAAATTTATGAAATTTGACTTAACATCTTTTTGCTCACATCCCTAGGCACCAGTGGCAAAAAATTATTAAAAGAAATACTTTAGCAACTTTTGTCCTCTTTACTGCAGAGTTTCTTTAATGGCTATTCTTGGTATTTGTTGGAAATGATGTGAAATTAAAGGTTAAATCGCTGAATTGTGTCTGAAATGGAAGAAACTCAAATGAAATAACAAACCACCAACAACAACAGTGAAAACGACATCGAATTAAATAATGAAAGAAAAATAAACAAATAAATATGTACCATATTATATACCCACATCAATGTCAATGTTTCGCTGCTCAGCAAAAACATTCAAATGAAAATGTTACTCATACGTCACGTAGACTACAAAATATTAAATTGTTTATGCTTAGACTTTATATAGATAAATGTGATTTTCACTTGTGCTCTTTAGCTAGTACAGTTGTACACTCATCTGTGTATGTATATAAACTTGCTTACAAATACATAAATATAATCGTAAAGGAACAATTCTCGTTTCTCGTTTCTCAATTATCAATTGATATTGAAGAAGTTGTAATAATAAGAGAAAATATAATACAAATCATAATGTTGTAGGAAGGTGAATTTGAAAATATTATACTTCGACACACTTACTTGTAAATATAAGTATACAGACTTACGTACATATGTATGTAGGTATGTACATATGTAGTAGACATGTACAATTAAGCTCTTCAATATAAAAAAATAAAAGCTACTCGTATTTTATTGTATATATTTGTAAGTATAGTAGATATGTAGGTAGCTACTACCTACTTACATAAGTACAATATATATATATATATGTACCTACCTGAGTACAAACATAAGCATCTTCATGTCTACCTATATAAATATAAATACATACATACGAGTATGTTGGTATATCTTCGAAATTACTTTTATTTATTTTCTACCATAGCTTATTTTTTGCTTCTGCTTCTACGAAAGAAAGTCAATACCCGTTTTGTTGTATTCCTTCAAGGTTTCTTGCTGTGTATGTGTGGGTGTACGAATGTATGTCTGTGTGCCTATCACAAAAATCTTATTCTTATCGATGCTGTCAAAAATATTCATTCACCTTCATTTTTGTTGCATTTTTGTGTTTAAGATATACTTCTCCTTACTGAAGAATTTTAAGCTTGTTCATATTTGCAGACTTTTTCTTTAACTTTAAAGTCATTTGTTGATTTAGTAAAGCCTGGGATTGTTGTTGAAAGTTTTAACTGGTCACATTCGCTCTCTCATTCTCCCTGCTTCTTCCTCTCACCTATCAATCTTCCTTCCATTGAACACAATGCTCTGCATTCATAGGGGTATACCCTGTATGTTGAATGTAACAATAAAAAAAAGACACCACTAGTGCATATTCATTAGATCAACCCCTTTAACAGACAAATTGGTAAAGTTCATATATATACAATAGGTTTTCAAACCAAATCCGATTCTTAACTCGTATCCTTACCAGAACTTTTTTTATTAAGAAAAACTGGTTAAAATCGGTAAAAATAAAACTATCAATACTTCTCGATGAACATCGACAAACATCTGTAATTTCCCCTCTTCCATAGTGCCGAGCAGTGAAGTCGACGTCAATTGAGCAGAGACTTATTGGCCTGCTCATGCGCTCTAAGCTTGAGACTTACATCGTTAATCACATCGAAAACACAAGACACTATCTATTTTTACCAATGTGCATGACCTATTGACATTAATTCGATAGTTGCCAATGTTTTCCCAACTCTAGAACTTTAACCCGCATTAAGTTTGCTAACGAATTGCTAGTGTTTCAGACTTTTACAAAGATTTTTAAATGAAAAACTTGAGCGCAAATAAATAAAAAATTACCGAATCCATTGAAAACTTCTTCAATAAGATTTGAAGACATTATTATGATTACCTGAAGCATTTCGATTTGTGCTTGTACTTGAATCCAAATCCAAAATTTCACCTGTTTGTAGCCTTGATAACAAGGTGATAACAAGGGTAATTCGAAGTCGCTGATTCAGATCTTGCACTCGGGTTTTCACTACCTTGTCTGAGATCCCCGCTTTAATTTTGGTATACGCGGGACCAATCTAAATTTTTCATATTTTTCTAGTACATGCTTCAAGCTAAATGGATGTTGTTTATCATGGAAGGGAGGAAACAATAACTTAGACAGCAACACTCCAACATCCCCCCTTACTTACCGTTTTGGGTATTTTAGGAAGCCACTATTCGATATATGACTACACCGGATAAACGAACGCGAAACCTATCATAGGGTACCCCATCAAAAAGTAGTTGGGGTGAGCGAAGGTCAAAATAAATAAGTTTGTCGTTTCCCAAAGGCTAATATCTGAGAAAAGGTTGAATAAAGGTGATTTTGACCTTCAAAGACAACTACTATTTTTTTTTATTTTCTCCCCAGATTTTTTATTATTTTTTCTAATTGTTTTTCCATATAAAGTGATTATTAAAAAAAAAAACAAATACCAAATTTTTTACTTTCAACTGGGTAATTTTTGATTTGAAATATTTTCCTCGAAGAAATCGAGTATAAAGGCATTATAGTAAATTATATTTCTAGAAACAAATTGGACTTAAGTATGTACATGGTTTGACCTTCAATAATAACTTCAACCTGAAAAGTACCCTAGTTAATACTTTCCAAATGACCTTAAGAGACTTTATTGTTCAAAATTATAATAAAGTCCAGATATGTTAAGTAGATAATCAGGTTTCTTTTAAGGTAATGAAACACCCACGAGGTTAACAATGCGTCATATATAGCCTAAGTGTGAAGGACAACCATTAAACCTAACCTAACCTACTTTACTTAACTCTTAATGGCACAACAGACCATGGAGGGCCTAGGCCGAGCTTTTCGCATTCACTCATGTTGTGCATATTATATTTGTACATGCATGGAAGGGACCTACAGTTTAATGCCGAATCCGAACGGCGAAGTGAAAAGCTTTTCATAGCAATTTTTACTCTTGTAGGTTTGCCATTGCCCCTGCCAAGAGGTGGTGCCGTGTATAAAAATAATTTTTTCTACTTTTTGATTTTGCCTGTGCCGAGATTCGAACCCTGGACACTCTGCGTAGCAGTCCAACGCACTACCACTACGCCACAGCGACCACTAACTAGCTTTCAAATATTTACAGAGAGAAGATTTAACTGTGTTTATCTTCTTTCAAACTGAGTATATGATTGTTTTTATATCTTTTTAGACAACCGAGGAACTACTACTCTGACAGTCATAAGTAAATTTTTTGAAAGGGCACAGTAACTATGATGATGCCAATAGATCTTATGATATGCTAACTGCTACACAATTGCATAAATTAAAAACCAAAGAGCAAGTGCCAATATTTAATGTAAAAGTAGTTGAAGTTGGAAGAGTCATAGACACAAAAAATATATTTTGTAAAATTGCCAGAGAAACCCGATTCGTCACATCGAATCTTAATCTGAATGGGACAACAAAGTTCTCAGGCCCATAGTTGAACCTAGTTCAAGCTACTGTTGAGTAACAGATTTCATCGTTTGATAAAGATTTTCAGTGGTGAAAGATTTAACAATGTATTCAGGTCAGAGCCAGCCTTGAAGTAAGATGACTACTTTACATAGGTAGTAAATAATAGCTTCCATCATTGCTCTGTTAGTCCTAAAGATATTACGAATATTGGAGTAGTCAATTACTTATATAGATTACTAGCGGACCCCATGCACGTTTCAATGTGCATAATTAAACAAGTAATTCAAAGCAGTTTAAATTTAAAGTTTATATTTATTGTAAAACTCTATGGTAAACCACATTTTTAGTTTTCTTATTATCTTGGCAATTAATGAATAATACTGATGGTTTGCCTATATGTGAACAGGCTACTTAGAATCCATGAGAAAATACTGGATATTCTAAGTTGATACCATAAATTTCCAAAGATTGACCTTGCGCTTTATTAATGGTAATTGCGAATGCAACTCGCACTGGAAATTGTACACGTTTGAATCTGAAAGGCAAATCGGTTGGAATCTTTGGAATTCGTGGTATTAACACGTCTTCACCTTTGAATTTTCCAATCAAAATAGTTGCTATAATAACATTGACCATCAATTTTCTCACAGTAAGCCTCGTACCATTGCCAAAATTTCGATTGATTCAAATTACGAAGCATAATAATAATCGCACCGACTTTCAATTGAAGGTTATGCGGCGGTAATCCGGATAAATCCAAAGAATTCAAAAATTCTGTAGGATAGTTAACCGCCCGCAACTTCTTCATTGATAGCAGTATCAATAGACTTATACGAAACCAAAACATCAGGTATTTTGGATTGTAAGTATAGCAAAATTTAATTCATTGACAATGAGAGATATTCGGGAAATTTCCAATTTGTTTGGTGGAGGAATAATTTGGTTGTCAGGAGATTTCCGACAAACGTGGCCAATTATATCAAGATCAATCCCTGCCGATGAAATACATGCTTGTATAACTTTTCTTTCAACAAATGTTCGTGTTCAATTGCTGACAATTGGGAATGGTGCAAAAGCATTTCACTTCGCCGTTCGGATTCGACATTAAACTGTAGGTCTCTTCCATTCATGTACAAATATAATACGCACACCATGAGTGGATGCGAAAAACTCGAGCTGGGCCTAGGCCCTCCATGTTCTGTTGTGCCATTAAAAGTAAGTAAGTAAAGTAAGGAAATGATGCAATGCCAGTTGATTAGACTGGATTGATTATGTTGCCGGATAACTTTTGCAGAATTACACCATCGTTTCCGCTCTTTGCGCTGAATTCTCCGAGGTAAAATACACACGCTGTCCGTTTTCAAGATGAACAGCTAAATGCTGCACGGTTGGGTAACGTTCATGTATCGAAAATGAAAAAAATTCACCACACCGCCTCGTTACTCAATTTCATCTGGTGTAATTTTGTTGACTAAGCAAATGAGAATGTGTGCATGGGGCAATCCACGTTTCTGCCACTCAATTGAGTACATCCAGCAGCGCACTTCACCAAACACTTCTGCTTTTACAATGAAATTCATAAATAATGAAAAATCGAAAGATATTCAATTCCAAATTCCAAATTATGCGCGGCTCGCTAATTTACAACGAATGATCGCTTTGTTTCAGAAAAAACTGTCTCACTTGTGGAAAGATAAGCAAATTTTATAAAAACAAATGATTTCTTTAAAAAATATGACAATAAAAATATGAAATAAAAATACATTCCTTTTTGATGTGTTTTCAATTTGAAGTGAATGCGTCATGGGGTTAAAAAGTTATAGCCATTTTACTCTTTTTGCGGGCGTGGCAGTGGGCGGATAAATGGCCTATGTCCGTCAGAAAAGCATGTACTTTAACATGGAAGTTGATTTTTGAAAAAAATTAAACCGTTACCGAGACCATTCATCACACACATAACATATCTTCATTTTTATATATATATATATAGATTTCTAACATTGTACACATTTTTTATTGGTTTATATGATTTCAAAGATGAGCTATTTCAAAAGCCTTAAATTGTTTAAAATTGAATGTCATAAAATTATCAAAACATTCTTCAATGCCATTGGATTCGGAATTCCCAGGATCTTTGTAAACATTTTTCACGAAAATTAAGTACATAATTTAAAAGACTCATAATCAACCCATTTATCTCCAAAGAGTAGAAGTGTAATAAATATTCACCAAACATTTCAAACACATACAAACTTAGAGAATTCAAGTAAGTGGAGAAACTTTGAAGAATCCATAAATATTTTCATTGTTTAATTAATGCTACAACAGCTTTAGGGGCGCTAACATTTCAAAAAAAAAAAAAATATGTTTCTATATTATATAAAAACACATAAAATATTTAGACTTTCACTTTGTTTTCGTCGCTTTTTCTCTGAACTTGTTACTTTGGCATACAAAAAATAGATGACCTTTTCATTTATTCAATTAAAAGCAATTAAAATTTATTTTTGTTTCAAGTTTATTTCCGTCCACTGACGTGCTACTGCTGCTACTTTGGCCCACTTCCACCTAAGTAGTACTTCTTCCTTGCCACATTTTGTTTCAGCTCCCTACATATTTATCTTGTACCTTGTTAAGTCTTCATTATGTTTTTGTTCCTGGTAATGTTTTGTTCATCGAAACAAAACAACAACAAAAATATGATGCTTTAAATTATAAGCTCATTATAATTGCTACTATCTAAAAAGGACCACTACCGCAATCACCATAATTACTTAACTTCAACGCTTATGTCCTTAGCATTCATCGACGCTACAGATTCTCAGTTTTTCTTTTCATTTACCTACTTACTAAAGATGTTTATACTAGGTACTGCATAATTTAGTGTACATATAAAATGCATGAATGGTTGCGAGAAGCTGGGCTTAGGCACTGTGCCATTAAAAGAAGAAGAAGAAGAAGATTTAATCGTTTACAAAACTACGCCATTGTTGGCAGCTGACAATTCCATTAGGTAATTCAAAACAAAAATTCAGATACGTAAAATTACATTAGACAACATTTTAGAATTTCTTTAGCTGACAAAATCTGGTACTAGTTGTTATGACCTTTGTGCTTTAAGCTTTTACTTCTTCTTTTAACATTGTAGCACAACAGATCCAGGACGGTCTATGCCCGAGCTTTTCGCATCCATTCATAATGTGCGTGGAAGGAACCAACTGTTTTATAACGAATTCAAACTGCAAAAGTAAAATGCATTTTCTTAGGAAAATTTTACTCTTTGAGGTTGACCATTGCCCGCCAAGAAGAAGTGGTCCTGTATAGAAATATTTTTATTTTTAATTTTAACTTTGTCGAGATTCGAACCCATGCACTCTGCGTAGCAGCCCAGCACACTACCAACTACGACACGGTGGTGCTTAAAGCATTAGTTATCAACAATATCTGAGCTACTCCCGTTTGTTGCTCCAAAGGATATTTTATCATTATCAAAATGAAGAGCTGAAAGAAACTGAAATTTTTGTAATACTAGTGACCAATAAGTGGGAGCTTTATCGAGCTTTAAATATGTATTTAAATCCATGAGGAACATGCTTAATATAATTTAGCAAAAACGTCAGAAGCGTCAGGATACTGAAAGAAGTTGCACACCAACGACAACAATCAGTGTAATTAATGTTTGAGTACAGTGAATACTAGCTTATGGCATACATAAAATATGGTATGATGGCATTAAGAAGAACAAAATGCTTTATTTAAATTAGAAAGAGCCACTCCTCGCACCATTTCCTATTGCAAACAATTTTCACACAATATGATTTATTCCACCAAGAGAAAGTCACATATTAGGATATTATACATAAGATTTACAGGCGAAACTAGAGGCCCATTGTGGTACAATGTTGGAGTCTCATGCATCCCCTTCCCCAGAAAGCCTGATTACTTAAACAATTTCAACTTACTTATGTAGGTTCTCTAAGATAATCGACGCCAATAATGTCGCCAAGACTAGGACAAACAAACACAGTGTTTGATTGAAATTGATTCCTTCTCCCTTTATTCGTTGAGGACGTACCTCTTCTAGTGGTATATAAGCCATTGAGGTAGTAAGCAGATATTACCGCATCCACTTTGTGTACATATTTAATTTATATCTAGGGATATTAGCTGCTTGGAGCGTTCAGATTTATACGTTAGCTATACCTGTTTCATATTTTCGCATTTTAGTTCATTCAACCATGTCAACCGGGTAAAAACTGGTTGAAATCACCAGCTGGTTTAAACCATGCCAACCCCACCTTACTTTACTTTACTTTTAATTGCACAACAGCCCATGGAGGGCCTAGGCCGAGCTGTTCGCATCCACTCATGTTGTGCGTGTTATATTTGTGTTATACATGAATGGAAGGGACCTACAGTTGTATTGCCGAATCCGAACGGCGAAGTGAAAAACTTTTCATAGGCAATTTTTACTCTTGTAGTTTTGCCATTGCCTGCCAAGAGGTGGTGCCGTGTAGAAAAATTATCTTTTCTACTTTTTGATTTTGCCTGTGCCGAGATTCGAACCCCGGACACTCTGCGTAGCAGTGCAACGCACTACCACTACACCACAGCGACCGTACATACTACGTACTTAAAGTTCTTATAACTTTAATATCTGAGGAAAAGCTCCTTTCTTCTCAGAAGTTTTAATTTTTTTGTTCAAAAGTCAACTTTCCAACCCCTTGCTGGATCCTTAATTTCAAGAGTTTAAGGTTATTTTCTTATAGTTTGGAGTAGTGACATTTGTGAAATTTTTTTTTTTTTTTTTTTTGGAAAATCTTTACTTTTTAAAAGTGGAGTCCGAACATCAAAACTAACTCCTGACTAAATTTGTACTAGAAATCCCCGAAAAGTAAAAGTGTTTCCCTCAGACTCTAAAGCTGTAAAACTTGCAAGTAATAAACATTTCTAGTGCCTCCCATAACCACTCCACAATGAGCTTAAATCCTTTGCAAAAAAAAAAAAACAATATTACGCACAAGAAAAATTATAAGCTTTGGAAAAAAAGGGAAAATTATCAGCTTTGGAAAATTATAAATTCACTTGAAATATGTTGTTCTGTGTTAATTCAATGACTTGCAATGCACTTGAAAGATTTATTTCGCAAAATTAGAATTATATTTTCATTATACATACTTATATAAAAGAATCAGGATGTTTTCGGAGAAAATTAGAAGAGCAGTGTTCTCATATATTCTTCAAAAATACAGGGTGCGTCTTCTTTTATGTCAGTATGTAAACATTGAATAGTTTTAACATTTATCAATCGATTGAATTGAGTAACCATGTTTCTGAAACGTTAATTCAATACAATTTTAACCAATAATCGCTTCACACCGAAACAACGCGCCGCTCTACATTGAAAATAGTCGCACTTTTCAGTTGTGCATATCGTCGAAAATATCTTGACAAACAAGCATCGTCTGACAACACTATTCGTCGTTTGGTGTCGAATTTTTGTTGACCAGTGGGACAGTGTGACGTCTTCATCGTCAACAAGCCGTTCATCAATGCCCATGACGTTGCAATGAACTGGTTGAAGCGATAAGAGAGAATGTTGCCGAGAACACACATGTGTTTAGTATCGTCAAATGCTCAGCACCGCATTTTGATGGATGATTTGCATTTGTTTCCATATAAAGTGCAATTGGCTCAACGGATATTGCCGACAGACTGTCCACGTTGCTTGGAATCCGGGCCAAACAGTCGCTCGAATAGTTGACATAGTAGTGGAAATTTTGATGTCCGACCAGGCCTATTTCACATTCTCTGGCGCCGTTAACAAGCAAACGGAGAATCCCCACGAGATCCATGAAACACATTTACATGATCAAAAAATTACTGCTTGGGCCGGCGTTTGCGACAAAACCAGCATTGTGCCATTTTTCTTCGGAGAGTGAAATCGATATCGGTTAATGTTGGCTCATTATATCTTCCCACAAATGTGTGGAAAAGGTCTGGGCGGTTACTTATTTCTAGAAGACGGTTCCGTGCCATAACACACTGCAAATGAAACAATGCAGTTTCTGCAACGAAAATTCCCTGGACGTGTGGTGTCAAAAATTGGCGATATTGAATGGCCACACAGATACGCCAGCAAGCATCAGTATAGCGAAATCAACGCTATACCGCCCGAGATGCTCCCGAGAAGTTCGAAAAAGTCATAGAAAACGAAAAGTCATGGAAAAGAGCACGTTTTACTTAAGTCAATAACGGCGAACACTAGATTGATGTTGTAATCAAAAGGTAGTCCAAAAAAAGTATAAAGGATCAAATTAAATAAAAATATATGGAAGATATTCAATATTCCCATACCAACATAAAAGATGGCGCACCCTGTATGTTGTCTAGTATTAATTCAATAAAGTTTTTCATCCTGCCAATACTTAAGGATAAATGATTCTGAAAGCAGTCGAAAACTTTATTTACCTAGTTTTTTTCCTATTTTTATTTTAGTTAAAGTGAATGAAAATTTTTAAGGTTTCTCCCTAAACTATTGTGTATATAAGTATAAGTAAGTATATAAGTTGTTCATTCATTTCCGTATTTTCACTTTTTTGGTTTTCAATTTTCTATTTTGCAAATATCAAGAATGTATTTGTATAGGTGCACTCAAGTCCTTGTACTCGTACATTTGTATGAGTGCTTACTTCAACAAAAGAAATTTGATGTTTTATGATGTTACCTTTTCTTTGTAAATTTGTTTATTTCAGTATTCAGTTTATTAAATGATATTGATCAAAATGTAAGAGAAAACTAGTTATTTAAACAGGGTGATTGAATGTCAATGGTCAAGGCGATGATAAGGGAAGTCGGTGCAGGTAAGAAAGTGAGTGGGTGAAGGAAAGCTTTTGTAAACCACTTCGAAGCTATAGAGGATGAATCAATTTCTAGTCTCATTCCATGCTTTTACGATAAGCTTACCTTAATTTTCTACTATATTTCTCAACTTTTCATCAGATCGAAAATTATAAAGTGGTTTTTTTAGGGCTTGGAATAAATAATAATTGTAACGTGTCATTATCCTGAGGTCTGAAAAGGGTAACCTTTCATATTTACTATTGCAAGCGAGTCACGCTGTAGTTAATTATATATT
Organism: Palloptera scutellata; assembly: GCA_958295655.1. NCBI lineage: Eukaryota > Metazoa > Arthropoda > Insecta > Diptera > Pallopteridae > Palloptera > Palloptera scutellata. The sequence goes on along the minus strand of OY282449.1, from coordinate 94,569,438 downwards.
AATTTTATTTTCATAGAACAGATGGCTTTGACTTTTCTCACCCTGTACATAATACGCTAAAGTATACTCTTCCAAAAATATGAAACCAAAGAAAAACATGGCTGCTGTTATTGACAGGAAATTTGATGAATTTTTAAAAATAGGATTGCATACAATTTACGCATTTATGTAGGAGTATATCGACATGTTCTTTCGTACTGCATTGTAAGTAAACAAGCATCTACGTAAATAATTTTAAAATAAAATTTTTAATCTATACGAAGTTGACGGTCATAATTTCATAGCGATTTACTCCATGCAAACTCATTAATTGCCGTCATAGAATACCAACAATAAGTTGATTATACTTTTTGGCATTAATAAACCCTGTTTTCCAGTTATTGTATTTTGTTTTCTTTTTCATTGCATATTTATAGGCATAAGCTTTTTTTTATAAAATTATTAAATTTTGATTTCAGTCTACCTTTCATTAAAATCACTAATATCGCCTGTATCCATATCAAGTAAAAATATCGCACTCTGAAAACTTGCGCATACACTGCGATATAATGAATTCTCACGCAAATCCTCGCCTAATGTCGAAAGTGGCTGTCCTGGTGCCTGCCCTTCCTGCGGCGGTTTCTGCAGCTGATGCTGTTGTTGTGGTTGTGAATGCTGATGTTGCTGCTGGTGCATAAGTGGATGTAGCAGGTTGCGTGTAAACTGTGAAAGTCTGCTATTTCTGCGAATCAAGCAAATATTTTCACTTTATTCTTTCTTTTTCGTTTTTTCGGTTTTTTAGGTTACTACTTATTTAAAGAAAGAAATTGCGTTGTTTTCAGCATTCTCTGGCGCATGCTCTTAATTTTCTTACATATTATTTATTCATTCATTATTTTTGTATATTTATGAGTTATATTACGAGTATATGCAGAATTGCTAATTATTGTACAATTTCAAAAAGGTTTTTTCATAGTATTAAGAATATAATTTTTACATTTTACCATAGATCCTTTAGCTTTTTGTTTGGTTAACGTGCATTTCATGTAGTTTATACAATAAAAGTTTTACCATATTCTAATAATTATAATGAGATATTTCTACAAATATTTTAAATACATACATAAGAATTTCCTCGCAAATTTAATTAAACCACAGCGAAAGCTTAACTGGCGAACAGTTTTCATAAACGCTCAAACATTTTTATTGACCGAGTGAACATTTCATGGCGAGTTCTCTATCGATGGAAGTTTTTATTGTATAATAAAGTGAATATTGAGGTTATGGTTGCTAGTATGGTTGCATACATATGGATATAAACTCTATCAGCATGTACCGCATTTGATTTTACCCATTTATGTATTTGACCTACATACCAGACCTACTAAGTATAGCCATGACTATAACTTTTCATCTAGTTTGAATGTGTGTGAATTTTCTGAAGTTCTGTTTTAGTTATTGTTCTAAATGTATAAAGGATCATTCATACCTGCAAAGTTTAATTATGTGCGACACAGAGAGTTACAACTCGATAAAACGTATATACGCTAAACCCAGAGACTAGAAAAAAAGAGTTGGTTCTACGATAAATTTTAGTTACACATCTGTAGGACATCCCAAAGATATTTTCATAAATAGAAATGTGGGAATTAAGGGGTTTATATAAAAATCGCCAGCGAGGTATATTTCAGGTACATTTCATGGATTAATTATTTCTGTTTACAAATTTTTATTAAAAAATCACCACATATATTTTCATAAATAGAAATGTGGGCATTAAGGGGTTAATATGCCCTGAAATTATTATATAACAATCACCGGTGAGCAAAATTTCATTATGGATTAATTATTTATGTTTACAAAATTTCATAAAAAAATCACCACATATATTTTCATAAATAGAAATGTGGGCAGTAAGGGGTTAATATATGAATTTATTATATAAAAATCGGCAGCGAGGTATATTTCATTATGGATTAATTATTTTTGTTTACAAAATTTCATTAAAAAATCACCACATATATTTTCATAAATAGAAATGTGGGCATTAAGGGGTTAATATATGAATTTATTATATAAAAATCGCCAGCGAGTTATATTTCATTATGGATTAATTATTTCTGTTTACAAAATTTCATTACAAAATCACCACATATATTTTCATAAATAGAAATGTGGGTATTAAGAAGTTAATATATGAATTTATTATATAAAAATCGCCAGCGAGTTATATTTCATTATGGATTAATTATTTCTGTTTACAAAATTTCATTAAAAAATCACCACATATATTTTCATAAATATAAATGTGGGCATTAAGGGGTTAATATGCCCTGAAATTATTATATAACAATCACCAGTGGGTAAAATTTTATTATGGATTAATTGTTGCTGTTTACAAATTTTCATAAAAAAAATCACCACATATATTTTCATAAATAGAAATGTGGGCATTAAGGGGTTAATATATGAATTTATTATATAAAAATCGCCAGCAAGTTATATTTCATTATGGATTAATTATTTCTGTTTACAAAATTTCATTACAAAATCACCACATATATTTTCATAAATAGAAATGTGGGTATTATAGGGTTAATATGTACACCCTGATATTATTGTATAACAATCACCAGTGGGTAAAATTTTATTATGGATTAATTGTTTACAAATTTTCATAAAAAAAAATTACCACGTATATTTTCATAAATAGAAATGTGGGCATTAAGGGGTTAATATATGAATTTATTATATAAAAATCGCCAGTGAGGTATATTTCATTATGGATTAATTATTTCTGTTTACAAAATTTCATTAAAAAATCACCACATATATTTTCATAAATATAAATGTGGGCATTAAGGGGTTAATATGCCCTGAAATTATTATATAACAATCACCAGTGGGTAAAATTTTATTATGGATTAATTGTTGCTGTTTACAAATTTTCATAAAAAAAATCACCACATATATTTTCATAAATAGAAATGTGGACATTATAGGGTTAATATGTACACCCTGAAATTATTGTATAACAATCACCAGTGAGTAAAATTTCATTATGGATTAATTATTTCTGTTTACAAAATTTTATAAAAAAAATCAGACAATATATTGTTGGTTGAAGAAACCTTAATGAAAACTTTCTCACTCATCTTTTTATCCTGAGAGGTGGAACAGTGAAGAGTAGTCAGTCGTGGTAAACAGATGGTCAAATAAATGCAATAATCAAATTTAACATTGCAAGAAATTTTGTACTGCGTAATTTTCTGTTTCTGTTTGCTTTATCGCCATTGGATTTATTTTATGGGGTTAAGTCAAGTCGGTGATTTATGCCTACAAGTCAACAACGTTTGAAAAGCTCAAGAACAATATCAAAAACGAATTGGCTCCAAAGAATCGATCGCTGCAAACGTCAATGTCAAATGCGCGATATCGAATTCCATACCTAAATGTAACATGTGTACTACACCTGGAATAAATATCAGCCCTATATATCAATTATTCTTATAATTACAAAGATTTGCCACCAAGATCACTGATGAGGAAACATGGCTGTTTCCGAAATGATCGAATGATCAGCCTGCTCTATTGTTGTACATTGTTGTTTTCCCTCTAGGGCAAACCTAATGTTCAGCAAGCCTGTTTAATACTAGATATAATCTCACACGATAAACTTGCCAAAATCGGAAAAAACTATTTTTCAAATTAAAAACAAACAAATCATTTTCTTATACCAGGTGTACAAGTATAAAATCGGTATTGACATATCTGTGTCGCTAGGTAAAACTATACGCTCTTACTTTACTTTTAATGGCACAACAGCCCATGGAGGGCCTAGGCCAAGCTTTTCGCATCCACTCATGTTGTGCGTGTTATATTTGTACATGAATGGAAGGGACCTACAGTTTAATGCCGAATCCGAACGGCGAAGTGAAAAGCTTTTCATGGCAATTTTTACTCTTGTAGGTTTGCCATTGCCTGCCAAGAAGTGCTGCCGTGTAGAAATATTATTTTTTCTAATTTTTTTTTATTTTGCCTGTGCCGAGATTCGAACCCCGAACACTCTGCGTAGCAGTCCAACGCACTACCACTACGCCACAGCGACCTATACGCTCTGTCAACTCAAATCATTGGCGCCATTTTTTCGCATTCAGTTCTGTCAACAATATGCAGTTCATAAACAATTAAGTTTCATACAACAATAAATTTTCTTTCGCTCATAAAAATGATGAATTTTGTGCCGACAAACTACGATTTGCGGACATTATTGATTTTCTGTTTCCAATTGAAGAAATCTGCTTTCGAATCTCATCGAATGCTTGTGAAAGCTTATGGTCAGCACGTTCTAGGCAAAATACAGTGCCACGAGTGATTTAATAAGTTTAAAAGTGACGATTTTGATGTGAGAAACGAAGAACGTGGAAGACCACCGAGAAAGTTTAAAGATGCCGAAGTGCAAGCTTTACTTGATAAGGGATGAGGATGATGATGAAATGCAAAAACAACTTGCAGAACAATTAAATGTGACCCAACAATGCATTTCTCAACGTTTAAAAGCCATAGGATTGATTTTGAAGGTGCGAAGATGGGTGCCGCATGAATTGACTGAAAGACAGCAAGAAAATCGAAAAACCACCTGGGTCATCGAATTGTTACTGGCGATGGATCTGAAAAATGGTTCTATTTCGAGAATCCCAAACGTAAACGATCATATGTTAAGCTCGGTATACCGACCAAATCGACAGCAAAGCCAAATCGCTTCGGAGAGAAGATAATGATTTGTATTTTCTGGGATCAGCGAGGTGTTATCTCGTTTGACCTTCTGAAACGAGGTGAAACAGTTACTGGTAAACGCTACCAACAACAATTGGCCGGATTTGAACCAAAAACGTGCTATGTGCCTAAAACGTCCAGAATATCAAGCTAGGCAACACAAAGTGATTTTTCTTGATGACAATGCACCACCATATCGAACAAAACAGACTCGGGACTCGGGAATAGTTAGATTCGTAGAGCTGGGAAGCCCTCCCCATGCGGCTTATTCACCAGACTGCGCTCCACCTGACTTTCACTTATTTTCATCAATGGGGCACGCACTTACTGAGCAGCACTTCGATTAGTACGAAAATGTGAAAAAATGACTCGATGACTGGTTTAACTCAAAAAACGAAACGTTTTTTTTTTTGGCGAGGCATTCACAAATTGTCAGAGAGATGGGAAAAATGTGTAGCCAGCAATTGCCATTACTTTGAAGATTAAATGTATAACAATATTTCATAAAAATACATGTATTTTCTTAAAAAAAGTACCCGTTTCATACTTGTAGACCTGGTAATAGTTTAAATACAAAATTGTTATGCCCCTATTGAAAATCATTCACTAGTGCGATACAATCCGATACTGAATAACAACGCAAACATATGATCTGGAACCACTAATAAATACTTTATATATAGGGTGATTATTTTAGAAGTGTGGTTTTCAATCTGGCAATACTTTTTTCGGAGTTGGTCTTTTTGACAGCTGTCACTTGATTTGGTTTGCCATTTCATAATGAATAGACTTACTCCTGAAAAACGTTTGCAAATCGTGCAAATTTATTACCAAAATAATGGTTCAGTTCGCGCGACGCACTTTGTTCAGCGATGACGCTCACTTTTTGTTGAATGGGTACGTTAATAAGCAAAATTGTCGCATTTGGAGTGATCATAATCAACAAGCCAAAGTCACTGTTTGGTGTGCTCTATGGGCAGAGGGAATCATTGGTCCATATTTCTTCAAAGATGAAGCCGGTCATAATGTTACAGTCAATGGAGAACGCTATAGATCCATGATTAATGACTTTTTCGTGTCTGAATTGGTGGATGTTGATGTGGATGACTTTTGGTTCCAACAAAACGGCGGGTGCTACATGCCATACAGCCAACGAAACAATCAATTTATTGAAGGAAACTTTTGGTGAGCGCAATAACTCGCGTCGTGGGCCTGTGGCGTGGCCTCCAAGATCGTGCGATTTAACACCGCTGGACTATTTTTTGTGGGTTTATGTGAAGTCGCTTGTCTACGCAGATAAGCTCGAGACGATTGACGCCTTGGAAGACGCATTATTACTGACATACGGCCCCAATTGCTGCAAAAAATGGTCGAACATTGGGCATCTCGGCTGCCACTTGCCCGAAATCGTTTTTAAAGCATAATGACAAATCCTTATCTTTATAATAAAGCTAAATTCTTGGCCATAACATTAAATTATATGCGTTTTATTTCATCTTGAAAACAACACTTCTAAAAAAACACACTGTATTTTAACCGAAGCTCGAGAGCTGTAATTATTTACGCACCATGGTTACTCACTGAGTCTAACCCAGTTAACCCCTTTTATGTATTCGTATGTCGTATAGATATCTCCGAAATTTAATTTCATCCAATATTACAATATCCAAATATTACATACATACAAGTACTTATGTTTAAATGATAGGTATTCCATATGATATTAAGTAGATTAAATTTATTCACAAGTAATAAAAGATAAAGTGATATTGGAAATTATTTTTTATTATTATTATTTATGTTTATTTTTGTACAAACAACATTCCATTCATTTGCATATGTATATAATATATTTAAAAATATTTACACACATGCTTTAATAAAAATTTAATTTTACAAATTTCAAACGTAGCCGCAAATTTAATATACGCATTGCGTTTATTCACCCAAATAGTAGCTTGGAGCTTATTTTTTATAAACAAAAAATTACCATCTCATTTTAATGCAAGAATTATATTAAATATAAAGTACATGCATATGTATGAATTCATACATACTATGTAACATATAGGTATATAAAATGTACAAAGCTAAGTCAATTACTCACATACTTACACAAAAATCACACCAAATTTCTTTGATATATTTTGATGCTTGTGCCTTTATTTTATAACCACTTAATGAGTTTATTTTCATCACTTCTTTTCTAATGCTTTTTGCCCCCCAAATTGTTATAAATACATTCATACAAAAGAAAATCCATATACGCAACCCTGCACTGCAACCAACTAGCTCAAAAGCTAGTTAATTAGGCTAGCTAAAAAACACAAAAACACACAATTATTTCATTCCTCCATCACATTTACACGCAACGTATTGATTTTTTCCCTGCTGATGTCATATCAAAAGACAATTGCCATATCCTCAATCACTTTCGAGCTAGCTAAGGAACTAGAAGTATTTCTTGACTAGTTAACTAGTTGCGAACTACACTTGTTCAGAGTCAGACTTTAATATTTTCAGATTTTATTATAAATATGTTTATACATCTTAAACTTTTAAACTGCACGAGAAACCAACGAACGAGCAATGCAAAGCTTCCGCGCAAGTACATATACAGGGTGAGAATTAATAAGTGTATAGTACAACAGTTTTGGACATACACAAATTATTGTAATTAAAATCGAAAAACAGACAGAAGAGAAAGATAACATAATGCATGAGTCGGTTTCGAAGTGGGCACCCTTTGCACCAACGGACAGCTTGAAACGGTTGGAATAATTTTTGGCCATAGGCCGCAGCTCTTCCACCGTTATTCGGTCCCATTCACGACGCAACGAATGATTCGGGGAGAGCAAATTTTTTATGACGTTTAGCAAAGATCTTCAGACCTCTAAAATGGATCATACGCTGTAATTCATCGGATTCAGATTCGGCGAATATGATGGACATTCATGAGATGTGATAAAATCAGGTAAATGAGCCCTACACAATTCTTGTGTCGTTTTGGCTTTGTGCGCTGGCGTACAGTCTTGCTGCAACGTCCAATCATTATCGCCAAAGTGCTGGCGGGGCCAGGGGAGTACCACAGCCTCCAAAGTATAATGTCTCTACACTTCTTGGTTGATTTTGACTCCTGGTTCCACAAAAATCTAAAGTGTCTTGCCATTTGCGCAAACCCCACCCCATATCATGACAGATTACGGATTTTGGCGATGTTGAATTAAGAATGATGGTCCAGGAGCCTATGGACCGTCATTTTGACAGTTATGCGCTTGTTCAACAGTAAACAGCTTTTTTTTCTGTGAAGAAGAGTTTTTCCCTTCCAATTTCTGCGGCCTCACGTTGAAGTAGGCGACATGTTTGGTGTCGTAAGCGCTTGATTGCATCCGTAAGTAACTGGCCACTGACCTTTTTGGAGCTTGTAAGCATTGAGCCCTATTTCACTTTTTGCTAAAAGTGGAACTGATTCACGATTGATGCCAGTTTCGTGAGCAACTATTCTCATGGAAACCGTTGAACTTCAAAGCATGCGCTCTTGAACAATTTTTCGATTCCTGAGAGTGTTGATGGTGGGGTTTTTAAGTCTTCCTGGACGATCACCTTCATGCTACAGCTCCTTAAACTTCTTAACACTGTCTTGAAAGAAGTTTTCTGTTTTTGCATATAATATGGGTTTTGTTTTGGAGGCGGAGAACTTTAAAGTTTCAGCACTGTTTTCTGTGACAGCCGATTTGACAGTTCTCGGTTGTTATGAAGTTAGTTTGAGTTGGCAATTCAAGCGATTGCTGACGTGCAGCGTATGTAGTATCAATTCGTCATCGTGCTAAAAAATTCAGCCGGCTTCCATCCACTTTATGGAAAATTTTGGGTAAAGATCTTGGTTTACGTACTGAAAATATTTAACTTGTGCAGGAATTGAAGCCACACGCTCATTTGTTGAATGGGCCAAAAAAAGTATTGCACAATTTTATTTGAAAATTTTGTTCAGTGATGAAGCAAACTTTTGGTTAAATGACAACTTCAATAAAAAGAATTGCCAGATTTGAAGCGATGATAATCCAAAAGCCATACTCGAAATACCATTACATCTAGGAAAAGTCACCGTTTGGGGCGCTGTATGGGCCGGTGGAATCCATATGTCCATATGTCATCCAAAATGATGATGATGATCAGAACGTTACAGTCAATGATGAGCGGTACAGGCACATGAATACTAGCTTTTTCATGCCTCAATTGGCAGACATTAATTTTGCAGACATGTGGTTTCAGCAGGACGGCGCGCGATACTATTAATTTACTGAAAGAAACATTTGACGAATGATTAATTTTATGAAATCAGAAACAATTGAGCACTTGGAAGCCAATATGCAGCCTGATTTACTGCGAAGAGTGTGTTAAAATTGGTCCTCCATGTACGCGCCATCCGCGATGGCTACATACTTCGGGTATGTCATGATTCAAAAATTATTTTTATTATTAAAAACATATTAAAAACATTTTTCTGTGCTGTATTTCAATTTGAAGTTCTCCTCCTCAAAAAATAAAACAACCGATACAAGAAGAAAATTCTAAGCAGTTTTCAAAGTCACTCATCCTGCATCAGTTTTGAGCTAGTATCTTAACAAGCTCGTTTTTGTCTAAGTAATAATACTAGGTAATTTGTGCGACAAACTAATTTTTGCACTGCTGGGAAATCAAGCATGTGTGTGTCTATGTGTGTGTGTGGTTGTGTGTGTGTATTTTTCCAGTTCGCTGCTGTCGTGTTGTAAATGTAAATGTACTTAGAATGCCTAGGGGTATGCTTGTTGAAAGTGGTTTTCATATATATGTATATCTGCTCGTGAACTTTATTTATTTATATTTGCCTTTGTTTCTCGATGTTATTTTCTTTTATTTGTTGTATTTTATTGCATTGTTTGCCCAAAGGGTGTATTTAAAATAAATTTATGTTTATATTTATGAGTATAAACGTTTTTAGTTCGTGGATAAATGAAATTTCTTTCAATTCCAACCCCAAACAGCCTAAAAGTGTGCTACGAAATTAATATTGAAGTTAATTGCTAAAATATTTATAGCACAAATGTAACGTTTATAGAGTGACAGTTTCACAGAAAAACGGATGTAATGGGTGGAAATTAAATGTTGAGCTTAAGCTGAAATAAGAAGCGAACAGGGCAGTTAATGAGGAGAAGAATGCAGGAGAATGTGCTACAGTAGGCCGATAATGTAAAGCGCCGCGGATCGCTCTAGAAGGGGAAATACTTTGTGGTATTACCCAATCCGCTTTCGCCTCTTTCGTTTTTTTTTCAAATGCGAGAACTTTTCTGTCTTCAGCCAAAAACGTTCTCGCAAAACATATTTCTGTTTTCTTAATTAATTCTTAGTTTTTTTTTAATTTTTGAACCTTTCTTTTAAGAAACTGAAAATCCTATGGCAAATTTCGTGGAAATATTGGACCAAAACATTCGTCTTTCGTAACAGCAGTGAATGCGAAACGAATCGCTTTCGAAAAGGTGGAAATTATACAATCCATTATACTTGAAATGTATATTGACTTGAATAAATTGAATTATTGCACTTTGCTACTCACTTTCAAAATGTTAGAAAGTTTATGGGTTAATTTCTATAAATCAATAAAACTTTAATTTCGCTTTCATTGACAAGTAAACGTGCATACTCGTATGTAGTAAAATGTGTATCTTGACCCTTTTAAACGGAGGAGATTATATTTTATAAATTGGCTGTTATAAAAAACTCCTCTATTTTGGGTTAACCAGTTCTGGTGGTCGCTGTGGCGTAGTGGTAGTGCGTTGGACTGCTACGCACAGTATCTGGGGTTCGAATCACGGCACAGGCAAAATCAAAAAGTAGAAAATATAAATTTTCTACACGGCACCACCTCTTGGCAGGCAATGGCAAACCTACAAGATTAAAAATTGCTATGAAAAGCTTTTCACTGCACCGTTCGGATTCGGCATTAAACAGTAGGTCCCTTCCATTCATGTACAAATATAACACGCACAACATGAGTGGATGCGAAAATCTCGGCCTAGGCCCTCCATTTGCTGTTGTGCCATTAAAAGTAAGTAAGTAAGTTCTGGTTTTCTTGTCCAAGAGTGTAAGAGGAAACTTAGATCAGTCGTAAGAATGAATTAGCTCCATCTTACCTGGGTTCCTGGGCACTGTGTAGTTCCTGGGAATGAGAAAGCGCCGACGAGTTGGCCAACTGTGGATCAAAGAACATGCCTTTGGGACCAGAGCCGGGACCAGTTTGGCAGTTGCCATGCATTGGATAAAATCTTATGCTAATGATTTACTTAAGAGACGCTGGTCCAATCTGGGCATCTGTAAAAGGGCTAAGTGTTTTGTGATTTGTCCAAACAGGAAAGCAGCAGAATTCCTTCTTAAATTAGGAAGGAAGGACCTTCGCCGGATGGTGGGACTCATCACATATAATATCATGGACATAATCAATGGGGCCAATATATGACCACCATCGGCATCACCGAGGACCCGACCTGCACATCTTGTCTGGAGGAGGTGGACAGCATTTTCTCTGCGCATGCCCCGCATTTGCCAGATTGCCAGAACGAGATGGCGCATTTTGGGTTTCGATGTCACGGGAATGGAAAAAGTTCACCCCTTCGATCTTCTGAGATTTGTGAGAGAATCCGGAAAATTTGCGGAAGAGAACGTAGTCCTTCTATAACTCCTTTTTCAACTTTTTCCCTCTTTTTCTGTCACCCCTTCTTCTTTTCCTAGGCCTTAAGTGCAATGGGCTACATAGCCTGAATGCTTGAGGAACTGTCCTGCACTCGTAGGTCAGGTTCTCGGCCTTCTTCACATCCATCCATCCATCCATAAAGAGTAGTAGGAATGGTAAGGGTAGCGTAGTCCCATGAATGATTAGCCAAGAAGCGTACAGAAAGGAATGAACTTCATGACATTATATTCACCATTAACCATGGAAGCTTATACATAATTCAAACGTACGTAATGATCATGCAGAAAACAAATTTCGGGCTGAAACACTTTTTTCCCAAAAATTAAATACTGATTTCAAATACAAATTACTAAAAATCAGACATTTTACCCCGTGTTTTGCCAGAATTTTGATCCTAGAGACGTTTCATTCGATTTTATCCGTATCAGATTTTTACTTATCATTATGAAGAATTTACTTTTATGTTTATCACTGCCAATTCGGTTTGAAAAAAAGAGGTTGAGGTCTTATTTTTACTGCGGATTGCAGTCTGCATCCTGTAAAACCATAGATGGTATAAGGAGTATACACGAAAAAATTTCGAAACACCAATCCTTTCATCACCTCTTGCACAATTGAAGCACTGACTTTCTTCGCTGATTCGTTTGATTTTATTTTTATAAACTCCTTTTGGGTTTTAGCCATGACCTTTGTTTTTTTGAGGTTACGCTTAACCATAGCCCAATAATGCTCAATATGTCATAGCTCTGTGCAACTTGGTGGGTTTCATTCCTTTGAGGCAACAGTTACTCTATTGGCCAGATCAGGCCAAATAAATAAGGGGACATTATGGATTCTTAAAAATGGTAAAAGATTCTTTTTCAAACACTTGTCTATATATACTTCTTGATTTATGAACCCAGACCCAGTGGCAATAAAATTTTTACTTCTCTTGCCACAAGTGAATATTGTCTGCGAAATTGGGCTGTTTAAAATTGCTGTCCAGGCAATAGCTGAAAATCACCTTTCATGTAGGTTTCATCATCCATGATGCAGCATTTAAATTTTGTAAGGACATTTTTGTACAGTCTTCTAGCTAGAGTTCTGGCTTTCATTTCAATTTCTTCGTTTCGATTTGGAACCTTAAATAATTTAAAAATATTAGTATTTCTTTTTTATATTTGGACATAACTTTTTGAAGTTCCAAGTTTGGAAGCAGTATCGCGGAGGACAGATGCTTTTGGACTTCTTTCTCTTCTAGTGGGCTTTAACTAAACCAGTAAGTTGTTAGTCCACTAAACCACATATTCTGTCGGAACCTTTAATTCTCTCAATAGAAAGTTCGTTTGCAATGTTGAAACCTTATAGGTTTGAAACCTTTTTACGGGTCAATGAAGGATTTTCATGTAAAATGTGCACTTTATACTTTCGTTGCTCAAGCTCAGTGTCTGCTTGAAGAATTATCTTATATTAAAAATTAAACTGCAGCAATTTGTGGATATTTTGGTTTTGAAAAATCAAAGCCTACACTAATCGCATGTATTTAAAATTTTTTATAAAGAAAAAAGGTTCTCTCTTTTATTTTTCGTGTACGCTACTTATTTTGAGGAAATATCAAACCCTAATATTATCCAATATTATCCACTTGAGATCAAGCGGAGACTAACTCTTGCCAACAGGTGTTACTAGGGGCTCAGTAATCAATTGAGAAGTAGAGCCCCCTCTCGACCGACGAAAATAATGTTATATAAGTCCCTCATCCTTCCCGTCCTAATGTATGGCGCAGAGACGTGGACATTGACCATCAATGATGAGAGGCTGTTAGGCTGTTAGGAGCGTTCGAGAGGAAGATACTCCGTAAGATCTACCGTAAGGTCCAGTATGCGTGGACGACGTGTATCGAATAAGATGGAACGATGAGCTGTATGAGCTGTACACCGACACTGACATAGGCAAGCGTTTAAAAATCCAGCGGCTTCGCTGGCTGGGTCATTTTGAGCGAATGGAAGAAAGCGTTCCGGCTAGAAGGGTGTTTTATTCGAACCACGATGGAGGAACACACAGAAGGGGACGTCCTAATCTCCGTTGGAAAGACCAGGTGCAGGGCAACCTGACTGCACTTAGCCTTATCAACTGGCGCCAGCGCACGCATAGCAGAGGCGCCTGGCGAAGCTTTATAGAGGCGGCCAAGACCGATCATCGGTTGTAGTGCCAGCAAAGTAAGTAAGTAATATTATCCATATGTATGGTATAACTAAATCCTTATTCTGCTGTTAAAGTTGTTTTATGGTCGCTGAAGAATTTTGCCATTTGGAAATTCAAAATTAGTTGGAAAATCCTTTAAGCTTTGAGGCCATGTTAATAAAGCTCAATCAGTTCATTGAGGATGGAATTCGATCGTACTCGCAATATGTGTGGGAGAGGCTTACATGCTTACATGTAACAATTCTTAGAACATTTTTGGTGGAGAACACTGACAGAGAACACTGAAATTTCAGTATACTTAGTTTCAAATAAATTAAAATTAAAATCTATCTTAAAAATTGTTGTTTAGCCCAATGACTGACGGATCAACATTGCATTGCCAATAGTTAGTTGTAATGGTTGATTTCTTCTTTTTTTTATTATCATTGGATGACTTTTATATTTATTTATTTTTCTTGATTTCCAACGCAGTTCTTGTTTTAAATTAAAAAGTTTTTCGATATTATTTTGCTATTTGGTTAATCATTATCATCAATTATAATCAGTGAACTTGTTTCCAGTTTTTATTTTTTTATAATATCAAAAGAAAAACTTTCGATTGATTTAAATCATAATAGAAGAAAAAGGAGAAACAAAACAAAAACAAAAACAAACAAATAAAAAAATTTGAAAATTATTCCCCAAAACATTTCATATTTATCCATGGCACGTAGCGGATGGATTTTGTGAAAAGCACTCTGTCAAAGCTAATCAAGCTCGAAGGCTCGAAGGCTCGAAGGGGGCATTAGCATGCAATGGAAAGAAGCGCGCCCACTTTTCTGTAACTTCATACATACTCGCATATGTTTTGTAGCAAGGGCGACATTTTTTTGGCATAAAAATTAGTTAATTTAAGAAGAAGAAGAAGAAGAAGACAAATGACAAGGAACGAGGCGAATAATCTTTTTCGGAGAGAATATTGACTGTGAAAGTTTTAGTTAGCTATCGTTTGGAGTATCAGTGAAAGCGAGAGAGAGAGAAACAATGCAGTGAATGCAGTGAGAGATAGACAGACAGAGAAAACGATACACAGAAATACCGGCAGACACAGCGGCAACTACATACATACAGTGTAGGACAATAAAAAAGAACACCTTGCACTATAAAACTTCCATTAATTTTTTTTTATCGGGCTTCTTATGGTAATCAAATTTTATAGAGAAGAAAGTAGTATGGTATATACTTTATAAATTTCTAGGTGGCAACACTACACTTAAATATTTTTTGGGGATTCCCAAACAAAAAATTTGAAGCGAAGCATTCGAAGGCGGAACAGTGACGAAAAAATTTATATATTAAAAAAAAAACTTAAATTTGTTTATACTGGTAAGCATTTAAATGGTAGCATTGAGGGTAATTCAACAAATTAAATGTAAACTATTCCGTAATGTCACAGCAAGATGGGTCGAGCAAAGCACTGTAGCAAGGATGAGCGTGATTTGGTGAAAAAACTGCGAAATGAGGGACAAAGCATCCACCAAATAGCTAAAACTATTAGCAGATCCTCGACATTTGTCTAAGTACCAATCTTTATTACCTCAAAAATTTCATTGCAAAAGAGGTAGGCCCCTCCCGCAAAACTACAAGTGCAGATGACAATCGCATAAAAATTATGGCGGCACGCGATCCATTTAAGGCAGCTGCCGCAATTAGAGAGGAGACAGGGGTTCAAATTTGTGCTCGATCAGTAAGGAGACGTTTGTGGGAAAAAAATGTATGGGAGAACAGCACGAAAAGTACCAATGTTAACACAAAGACATCGAAAGTGTTCCATAGAGTTCGCTAAAGTGCACATTAAGTAGGATGGTTCAATTACTTTACTTACTTACTTTTAATGGCACAACAGCCCATGGAGGACCTAGACCGAGCTTTTCGCATCCACTCATGTTGTGCGTGTTATATTTGTACATGAATGGAGGGGACCTACAGTTTAATGCCGAATCCGAACGGCGAAGTGAAAATCTTTTCATAGCAATTTTTACTCTTGTAGGTTTGCCATTGCCTGCCAAGAGGTGGTGCCGTGTAGAAACATAAATTTGGTTGCTTCAATTAATCAAAAGAAATGGCATAACGTATTATAGACAGACGAAAGCTAGGTGAATCTTATTGGAAGTGATGGCAAACGTTGGGTTAGACGCCCGAAAAATGCAGATTTGAGCCCAAAATATACTAGGAAGTCGTTTAAGCACGGAGATGGAAGCATCATGGTATGGGGATGCTTCTCTTGGTAATGTGTGGGCCCTATGTATTGAATAAAAGAAACGATGGACAGATTTTTTTACGTAAACAACCTTCAGGAGGTGATGTTTCCTTATGCTGTATGGGAAATGCCCCTGAAATGGCAAATGTAACAGGATAACGACCCAAAGCACACCTCAATCCCTGCGCGAGATTGGTTTTCCCATAATGGAATTCCCGTTATGACCTGGCCTGCACAATCTCCTGACCATAATCCAATCGAGAACTGGTGGTATATTATCAAAGAGAAGATTGGCAGTACCAGAGCTAAAAACAAAGACGAATTGTGGCAAAGCATTCAAAGAGCGTGGTATTCCACACCCCAGGCTACTTGCCCGTCTCTGGTGGAATCAATGCGTAGAAGGTGTAAGGCGGTTTTAATTAACAAAGGCTATTCCACAAAATATTAGCATTAGTGAACAATTTGAGTCAATATTTTATAAATTTTTGTTTTTTAATTGAATTGTTCTTATTTTTTGTCCTTTTGAAATGTGATTTTATGTATAACTTTTAAATTTCTTTTTTTTAACTGAATTGATTTTGTTTTTGTTTTAAGACAAAATTAAACTAATGGAATAAATGAATAAAAGTAAATACCTTTTAAATTTATCACAAGCCTAGAGAAATATTTTTTTAATGTTTTTTGTTTCAGAACAAGGTGTTCTTATTTATTGTCCGACACTGTATGTATGTAAAATGTTATCTGAACTGCTGTCAGTGATTCGATAAATCTTATACATATGTATGTATGTATGTATGTATGTACGTATGGTTATTGTGTGTATGATAATTGTTATGTAAAATTTTTGCTAATGGATAAATTTTGTCAACCCAAAGTGACATATGTACATACATACTCGTGTTCTTGTGCTGATATTCTCGTATGCACATAGGCACATACATATGTATGTTATGTAGTATATCTTCTTATGTATGTACATACTATGTAAGTACATATGTATAACTTTCTTAATAGTGCCGGCTGGATGGCATAGATAGCAACTAGTCATTAGCTAGGCAATTTATTAATGCCAATAAAATGTAACATTTTGCAGACACGGACAGACATAAAGTGCTGAGAAAGTTCAAAGATAGACAAAAAGGTTTTCTCAGCAAAAGTGGGAATGAATAAAGAAAAAGAGGAAAACAAAAAGTTTTCATTCAAATATTTATAATGTAAGCATGAACTCATTATCATCATTGTTCACAATTTTTAGATACCTTTTTTCTTTTTCTTTCCCTCCTCCTCTTCCTATCTCTTTCTAACGAGGAAATTAATTAGTTATATATTTGTAATTTTTTTACTGCTGCACCTTTATCTTTCAGCACTGAGTATGCGAGTATGGTGGAATTGTTCACGCATAAGTATGATGTAGGATGTTGCTTGTGATGAATAAAAGGAATATAAGAAGGCAAGATATTGCCTTCCTCTGGTTGCTGTAAAAAGAAGTTGAATTTCACTAACGAAAACGATTAAATTGGTAGATTTGTAGAGTCAAATCTTTGAACTCATCAGGATATAAGCAGAGCTGGGCAGAAAACCTTTAGTCCGGTAATTGACGGAGCCAAATTTTTGGCTAAAAATTAACGGCACCAACTTTTTACGTTAGTTTCAAAAACTATTAACAGTTTGACAACTTTCCGTTAAATTTCTTCCATTAACTTAACTTGCATTAGCTATAACTGGGGATGTTTGATAGCTGCTGTCTTCCACCCCAAGTGTCGGCTCATGTGGCCAGAGAACTACAATATTGCCAAAGTCGATAAGGTAAAGGACATTTTTTTATTCTTATTTAAACGTTATAAAATTATATACAAATGTGCAAATATAGCGTTTATAATATTGCAACTACATAGTTATAAAGTATAGTTATATGAATGATACACTTCGCAGTGATGCCAGTAATTTGTTAGGTCTCTGCGCTTTGTCCTCTTAAGACATCGTTCCGTTGTGTCTGGTTCGGAGAGTTTAGATGCTTCTTCATTTATGTGGTGTCGAAGCCGTTCATAATGTGAAGTTACAACTTTGGTTGTATCGTGGACTACAATCTGCACGCCAACGTCTCTGTGGAGATCTGTCGTTCGTACGTACTAGGTTGCATGTTGGGACTATATTGTGTAGAACTTTATTTAGAAATCTTTGGATTATTTGAATATTGCTTTGTGTGCTGCATCCCCAAAGTTATATGCCATAAATCCAATCGGGTTTCCAAATTTGATTATATAATAATATCTTATTGTATGTAGAGGGTGGAGATGTTCTGCCAATTAGCCTGCACATTTTTTTGTATTTTAATTCGAGTTCTTCTCTAATCTTTTTGACATGTTCGCACCATTGGAACTTTGCATCGAATTTAATGTCATACTCAAATATTTGGCGTTATTAGAGTATGGTACTTGCATTCCATCTACTATATACAGAGTGGGTTGTATCTAATATTTTTATTTTTTAAAATCGTTATCAAATGATTTGGTGTTATTTAGCTTGATACGCCATTTTTGTTGTCGAATTTATTAGTGAATTTATAGCTCGTTGAAGTTTCTCTACTGAAATTTCCGCTGCATCACCAGTAGCAATGAGTACTGGACCGTCAGTGAATGTTGCGGTGACTTGATTTGATTCAGTCGTTAAATCGCTTGTAAACAGAAGATAAAGAACAAAAGCCCTAGGATGCTGCTTTGAGGGAACACCTCTATTAATTTCGCCGAGCTCAGCATAAGCATCCTCTTGCTTAACTCGGAAGTATCTCTTTTGAAGGTATGATTTGATAATTTGACAATACTCGTTAAGTAATTGTAATTCGAGTTTATGAAATAAACCTTAATGCCCGAAAGCCTGCACCACATCTAAAAGCACAGCAAAACAAACTTTCTTCTCTTCATATGATTTTTCAATTACTTCGGCGATCCTGTGAACGTGATCTTGAATGTTGAATGTTGATTTCTGAAACCAAATTGATGGTTTTGTATAAGTTTCTTTTCTTCAATGATTTTGTTTGAAGTCGATTAAGTTGAATTTTTTCATATACCTTTGACAGTATTGGTGAAGAAAATGATGGTGCATACGATTAGGAGAGCCATGATCTCAGTGACCGATATTTTGTGCACCACAAGCATGACGATGGACGATGCTTATTATTTTTTTAGTACAATCACCCAAAAAATAAATAAATTAAGCAGAACAAGAGGCAATTTAAAAGCGTCGAAAGCCTGCGCCATATAACAAACTTTCTTCTCTTCATATGATTTTTCAATTACTTGGCTGCAGAGAAACTCCACGGCATTGATGACAGATGCTGCTATCTCGAGCGAGAAAGTGTTGGTGAACTTGATTATCAAATATGTACAACACAGTTAGCTAACCCCTACATTGCGTTAATTTCCTGGTTAACGGTACCCAGGTCTGGATACAAGTTTCCCTTAGTTGATGTATGCATTAAATAAACAATGAAAGCTAATGAAAGCTAATTGAAGCAAAATTAACGAAATGAGAATGAGAAAAAATATAGTTGAATCGGATTAGACCGTAGAACGTTAGACTGAATCAAAAATGGTTATCACACTAAAATAAAAAAAACGGCCCTATGAAATGAATGGAACTGAATATAAATTAATGGAAAAGTAATAAAACTGAATGAAAATGAGTAAACGCAAATAAAACTTAATAAGAAAATTGTGACATAAATTTCAAACTTTCTGCTTGAGAAAAGAATCGGTCAACGGTTTGAGTTCATTGAATCCGAATCCACAACACGTCCAGTTTTGAGATATTGATCCTTCAAAGAAAAAGAAAGATTCATATGAACTCGACTGGGTTTGATATCCGAGAAAAAAAGAAAAGATAAGGGTTTCATCAGTCTTGCCCGCACTAATGTAAATGTTAAAGTTATGGTGTATTTCGTTGCATTTTTTTACTCATTATGATTCTTATTATATTAGATTCAGTATTCGTTAAAAGGGATAAGGAAACGAACGTACCCGTATAAATACCATGTAATGATTTGGAACCCAAACAAATTTGACTGCTTCGTATCTAGCTAACATGACAGTCTCACTCTATTTTTTAATTTTATTCTAAGTAAAGGTCTTTAGATATTATGACAATCCCCTATGTAACATACATACATACATTGCATGCTCTTCCTATACAGTATGCTATTTCCATCCGGAAAGCTCTATTATGCTATTAAAAGAAAGATGAGCATTGTTCTTCCTATTGACGTTATGTCCTTACATATTTACTAAACTGGTATGAATCAATATTGCCATATGTATACCAATTGGCACAGCTGTGCAACAAGTTGTCCGAGGATATACATAGGTAGAAGGTGCAATAATAAGTAGCTTAGCCACTTTCAATACTATATTTTACAGAATTTTGTGGCACAATTTTGAAAGTAATGAAAGAAAGGCAACATGGGTAATAAAAGAACTTTAACAACGTAATGGCAACAGTTGGAAATTATGCATATGTATTGTATTTAACTAAAAACGCACTAAAATAAAAATTTTACTTATTTAATTTACTTCTACTTTTAATGGCACAACAGCCCAGGCCGAGCTTTTCGCATCCACTCATGTTGTGGGTGTTATATTTGTACATGAATGGAAGGGACCTACAGTTTTAATATTAAATCCGAACGGCGAAGTGAGAAACTTTTCATAGGTAATTTTTAACCTTGTAGGTTTGCCATTGCCTGCCAAGAGGTGGTGTCGAGTAGAAAAATAATTTTTTCTATTTTTTGATTTTGCCTGTGCCGAGATTCGAACCCCGAACACTCTGCGTAGCAGTCCAATACACTACCACTACGCCACAGCGATTTTTTTTTTATTTACGGCGAAGTTTACAAACGAGTAACGAGTAACGTTTGGAAATTATTACAAATTTCTTTCAGGGATGAAGCTCATTTTTGGCTTAATGGCTTTGTTATGTATAATGCAAAATATGCATCAAGACACTCCATTGCATCAACAAAAAGTGACTGTTTGGTGTGGATTTCATGCCGGAGTTGTTAATGGAAAATATTTTTTACCATATTGGAAGTCTAATATTGAGCAGAATTGGATGGACTTGACATCAACTATATGTGGTTCCAACAAGATAGTTTCATATGCCTCAAACATTTGATCTATTTAAGGGTACATAAGTTCGGTTTATGGGGTTACGTTGCTTTAGCAGACCAACAACGTTGGAAGAGCTCAGGAACAATGTCGAAAACGCAAAATGCCAATGCCCCGGTCGATGTGTGTGGAAGAGTGGTGGAAATTTGGCTCCAAAGATGCGTGTTTCGGTGGTCATATGAGCCGGTTTGAGCCGACGTTTGCGCCAAAAAACATCATTGGTACATTTTTCTTCAGGGAAGGCGAAACAGTCAATGAGGATCGATATGGGTTAATGATTGCTCATTATGTCTGCCCACAATTGTATGAGAAAGGTCTGGACGGTTACTGGTTTCAACAAAACGGTTCCATGCAATACCCCACTGCAAATCAAACAATGCAGTTTTTGCAACGAAAAATTCCTGGACGTGTGGTGTCAAAAAATGCCGACATTGACAGTCCACCCAGATCTCCCAATTTGACCCCTCCGGTCTTCTTTTTATGGGGTTCAACGAGTTCAACGATAACGAAATGATGCGCGACAGGAACGAGGTCCGAAAATCCGTTGAAAGAATAAGACGCCTGACTGATGGTTTGAAGACCGGAGTCTCTCCCTGCAAGGATGAAAACGGAAGTCTGGTGACAGATGTTCAGGATATATTGAGATTATAGAGAGAGCACTTTTCGCAGCTGCTTAATGGCGATGACGGCAATAATCCCGCCACTGCGGAATCTACTCCCAAAACACCAATCACTCACGGTGTTGAAGTACCGCCGCCCGACTATGAGGAGGTCTTACCAGCCCTTGCTCGGCTGAAAAACAATAAGGTTGCAAGGGCAGATGGCCTGTCTGCTGAGTTGTTTAAGACCGAAGGCGAAGAGCTCAAAAAACGCATGCATGAGCTTCTATGCAGAATATGGTCAGATGAAAGCATGCCACGTGATTGGAATCTCAGCGTACTCTGCCCAATCCATAAGAAAGGTGATTCCACGAATTGCGTCAACTACCGTGGGATAAGCCTTCTTAATATCGCATATAAGGTTCTATCGAGCGTACTGTGCGAAAGACTGAAGCCCATCGTCAACAAACTGATTGGACCTTAAATCTATCATCAACCAGATATTCACCATACGCCAAATCCTGGAAAAGACTCGAGAAAAACAGATCGACACCCATCATCTATTTGTCGATTATAAAGCCGCCTTCGACAGTCGACAGCACGATTAGGGAGCACTTATACTCACGTTGCAATGTCTGATTTTGGTATCCCTGCAAAGCTCATTTGTCTTTGCAAAATGACACTGACCAACACCACCAGCGCAGTGAAAATTGGGACAGACCTCTCCGCTCCATTTGATACCAAAAGAGGTTTCAGACAAGGTGACTCCCTATCGTGCGACTTCTTTAACCTTATGCTGGAGAAAATAGAAAATAATTCGAGCTGCGAACATCGACATCTCTGGCACTATCTTCTACAAGAGTGTCCTGCAGCTATCATACGCTGATGATATTGACATCATTGGCAAAAACGCTCGAGCAGTCAGTGCAGCATTCTCCAACCTGGAAAGGGAGTCTCGTCGTGTGGGTCTAGTGGTGAACGAGGACAAAACGAAATGCCTTGTGTCAACAACCAAAGAGTCACGGCGTCTTGGACAAAATGTCTCTGTTGACAACTACACTTTTGAAGTCGTCAAGGATTTCGTATATTTAGGATCCAGCATAAACACCAACAATAATGTCAACCTTGAGATCAAGCGGAGACTAACTCTTGCCAACAGGTGTTACTACGGGCTCAGTAGGCAATTGAGAAGTAGAGCCCTCTCTCGACCGACGAAAATAACGCTCTATAAGTCCCTCATCCTTCCCGTCCTAATGTATGGCGCAGAGTTCGAGAGGAAGATACTCCGTAAGACCTACGGTCCAGTATGCGTGGACGACGTATATCGAATAAGATGGAACGATGAGGTGTATGACCTGTACACCGACACTGACACAGTCAAGCGTTTAAAAATCCAGCGGCTTCGCTGGCTGGGTCATGTTGAGCGAATGGAAGAAAGCGCTCCGGCTAGAAGGGTGTTTTATTCGAACCACGATGGAGGAACACGCAGAAGGGGACGTCCTAATCTCCGTTGGAAAGACCAGGTGCAGGGCAACCTGACTGCACTTGGCCTTATCAACTGGCGCCAGTGCACGCATAGCAGAGGCGCCTGGCGAAGCTTTGTAGAGGCGGCCAAGACCGATCATCGGTTGTAGTGCCAGTTAAGGAAGTAGGTAAGTTCACGTGCATAGGATGTTCTTTGTTAGAAGTGCTGTCGTACAGTGTTACGAGTATGAATGATCGAAAACTTATGAAAACTTAATTTTTTCAAGTAACTCAATATGATTTCCTTTAATTGATATGCATTTCCTGTAAACAACTACAAAGACATGCATATTTGTTGTATCACATTCGTAACTGAGCATGTTTATGTCTATTTGCGTTTGTGTGCGTGTGTTTGTGTTTGTGTCCGTAGGGATGCATGCACTTGGGCATAAATATGTTCATCATCATTTTGTATGTGTTTTGAATTTATTAACATGAAATTAACAACAATGATATTCACTCACATATGTATACTAGGAGCAAATATACATACATTATATGCGTAAGATTATCAATGAATATTTATACACATATTAACATACATACTTACATGCATAAATAGACACAAACACAGACCACACGTGTGTGCTCACCCATCCACATAAAATTTATTTCAAAATAATTTGGCAAGTCAAATACCTACGCAAATGTTAATGTCAACCTACATGCATACTCGTATCCTCGTTAATTAGTGTGAATATGTACGGAAACAAACATATCTATATGGATACATAGGAGTATAATGTATGTATGTATATATGTGTTCATATGTATGCATATTTGTGTTCTGTTTATTTATGTATGCCCATTTGTAAGATTTGTTTTGAAAACTTTTGTTTTGGGAAAAACAAATATAAACATCATATTAATTTTATCCTAAACGGAAACTGTATTAACTTATCCTCTACCACGGTGTTAGATTAATTAAAGATTAAAGTGAATGCCATACCATATATCCTTTTCATGCACCGTTGCAATGAACTTGACACTAAACAAACTTTCTAAATGCCAGCACTTTTATTATTGTTCGAAAATGCACACATGTGTGCGTGAATGTGAAACAGAAATGCAAGTTATGTAATTAAAGAGTAAATATTTTTGTTACTATTTATGATTTCGGAAGATTAGCTTATTGAAAAGCTTCTACCATAATTCAAATAATCTGAATTTAGTGAAGCAGCAGCTGTTGATTAGCAGATGACTGAAAGTTGGCAAAGTGGTTCGATGTAAATATCGTAAATTGAGTTCTGTTCGAAACATATACCATATAGTAAAACATTAAAGAAAACGGCTGAATGTCCGTTGGATAGACCTGTATTCACCTGTACTATGAAACTAATAAGTAGTTGTATATATTAACATCAAAAAGACCAAAGCAATGAGAAGTAACAACGTCATCGCTGACCATCTAACAATCAAATGACAGCCTGAACACCTCTGCTACCTAATCACCATGTTAACCAAAGACGGTGGAGCAGAGAGGAATGTCAACAACAGACTCAACACAGAGCTACTTTTGAACGGATACAGTCTGCAGGAAAATCTTTCAAGTTTTCAAAAAAAAAAAAAAAAACTTAATATTCAACGCTTGTGTAAGGTAAGGTCGGAAGATGGTAGTGCCACCTTAACATATACCACAATTCGGGCCCGTTGTATACCTGGAATCTCGGCGGTAGGCTATTTCAACTAGTATGAAATTTCAAAATTGCCAATTGATCTTTTAAAGACAAATCAGTCGAAAAATCAAGAAACTAATCACTGAATATCTCAAAACGTTTTACGGCAAGTTTGCGACAATCGCATAGAAAATGGTTTCTTCAAAGAACGTGTGGCTGTAGCTTCTGCAAAGATCCCTTACGTCGGTTAGGTTAGGCTAGGTGTAGTCATTGTCCAGTAGGACACACTTAGCCCAACAACGTCCAGTTGTGATATCAATTGGGTTTTCCATCTTACCCTTTCTTATAACAGAACTTATTTTTCAAATCATTTAGACCGTGTTATATACATAATTAGGTATGTCGCCTAAATCAACTGACACTAAAGTAAGATATGTCTCAGAAATTATTAACCTATGGTATTTTTTCTACAGATAGCCAGGACTAGAAGAAATTATGGATAGATCCGTCTTCCTCTTCGTCTTTACAGCTTCTACGAAGGTCATTTAGCGTCACTCCCAGTCTAGTGGCATGAAGACCCATTAGATAGGAGGGCCAGTAATAGCTGCCACCACTTTATATATTTGGCTACTGCTAAGGCATTTTAGCTTTTTGTAACGATTGGTTCGGCGGTTGCGTCAAGTCTATTTGCTTGCCTACCGACAAAAGTAATCTCCTGTGATGACACCAATTACGACGATTCGGAGGGAGGATTTATCCAGGGAACTTATTTTGCCAAGGCCAAATACTTATCTCTAGAGATGGCAAACGTGACCACCTACGATTTGGCTAATTTAATACAATACAAATATTCAATTTTGCATGGCAAATGTGTTATGAGTTTTCATTTAATTCCGATACAATTTTCGCGAGTTCATAAGATTTTTCATTGGCAAGTATTTCGCTGGGGCATAAACTCATGTGTAAAGTTAACCCTCATAGATGGAAATCAAATTTGATTAACATCACCCGAAGATATTACAAGTAGTCATTACTTATCAAGTATCTGTGGATCTTACAATTGTCAAGTATTCTAGTCAAAAAATGATGAGAAGTGATAAGCTCTGGAGCCTTGTAAGTGCAGAATCAAAAACAACCCAGATAAAAGAACGAATTAAAGTGTGGATCTAAGAAAGTTTTGATTCGAAACCACAAGGAAGCTCATCAAAGATTAGTTATAAGCCAGAAATACAACTTGACAAATCGGAAAATCAACTGCTCATTGTAAAGCCAAATAGAAAAGCATTGTGGAATCCCTAAGCTCCGAAGAGGAGTTGACGGTTAGCATGGAAGTAATGGTCATTCGTTGTAACTGTGAAAAATTTTTAATGGAATTTTGAAAATGTTGGAAATTTAGCTACACGAATTAGTATTATAAGTTTAAGATACATCCATACATACATAAATTTGGATAGAATTCTGGTAACTGTTTTGTACAGTTATCTTTAATGATTCTTTGGGGTTACTCTATATTACAAAAAAACTTTTCATTGGGGTTACTCTGCGACACCAAGACAAAACATGATGAGTTGGACCTCGCTTTAACGTCATATAATAAAATTTTCTTCATTTAGGAAATTAAAGAGTCACTTACTATTGATGTTGCTTAAGAAATAGAGAGGTTCCAAATCATTTTGGCCGTTTCATATTTACTTTCTGAGTGATTTTTCTTAGTCTTATTTGTTATTATAGCTAAGATCCTTTTAAGATTTTTAAAGACTTGATATATGGGATACTATATATTGTTGAAAACAATTATTCCTTATAAAATTGTATTCCTTCTGATCATTTTCATATTGATTTTTACAGCACGTGTATGACGGAATACTTAGGGTGTATGTACTTTTATATCTTTTAGAAAAATAGGAAGCTATCGTTCTAAGTATATGGCAAAATAACTTTACAAGGTATCTCTAGTAAGTAAGAAGGTATTCAAGTATGCAAGTTAAAGTTTTCTACTTAAAGTTTATATTTTTCATTTACCGAAATATTAGATGAAAGTGAAACATCTGCTCAATTTCTCCTCCATAGATATTGTATATTTCCATAAACAAAATGAATATGTTAGAGGAGAACGACAATTGAGTAGACAAAAGTTTTATTTTTGGTAGAAAATTTTGAAGTCAAAGTTAGTGTTTCTCGAATAATAAACTTTTGCTTTGTAGTTGATAATATGGTAACTTAGAAAATTTTGAGTATATTACAAGATTGAATTAATTTAATTTTAATCCCCATAAGAGTTATAATCTACTACATACGAGAATAAGTAAATACTTAAATAAAGTTTTTCCAAATGATAAAATTATTATTTCTTTCAGATTTACATACAATATACAAGATTTTGTACATCATACTCTTATGCATTCCATAT
Source organism: Palloptera scutellata (assembly GCA_958295655.1). Classification (NCBI taxonomy): domain Eukaryota; kingdom Metazoa; phylum Arthropoda; class Insecta; order Diptera; family Pallopteridae; genus Palloptera; species Palloptera scutellata. The sequence goes on along the minus strand of OY282449.1, from coordinate 94,542,225 downwards.
GCCTGTGAGTGTATGTCTCGGCAATATACGAGTATGTACATATATTTACATATATATATTTTTTGTACATATTTATTACACATTTACTTAATACAATTAGAATTTCTTGGTTAATTCTTATTGGGTATGTAGATTACACTAGGCAACAAATGTCTTGACTTTAGGTTTTATTATTAGAGGTATTTAATTTTTACCCATTTTAATTTTCCTCGAGTTTCCCAAATCCGGAGACACAGATTTCTGTTGATAGTTTTCTGCATACATAGCCACCTCGTTTGCTAGGGTAGACCCAAAAGAGGTGAAATGTCATATTAAAGACATGTCGAATGTGTAATTTCACAATTTAATCAGTGCGTTTGATGCCTGTGCAAATATGTTAATTCTGATCTACATACCTTAACCACCTGGGCAAACATCAATAATTTACGTATTAATCCTTTGAAATCTAAAATCTTACCTATCTCGAAGAAGGATACAAGTTCTCTGGTTATTTCATAAATTTTTGTTGAGGAATTTGAACTTGTTGATAGTGTTATGAGCTTAGGTTTTATCCTTAACTTGAAACTAAAGTTCTGTGGCCACATCAATGGTGGAACCTGAACTAATTGAATATATGACCGGTAGACTTAATTCTGATCTCCATACCTTAGCCATCTGGGCAGACAATAATAATTTACGTATTAATCCTTTGAAATCTAAAATCTTACCTATCTCGAAGAACGATACAAGTTCTCTGGTTATTTCATCAATTTTTGTTGATGAATTTGAACTTGTTGATAGTGTTATGAGATTATGTTTTATCCTTAACTTGAAACTAAAGTTCTGTGGCCACATCAATGGTGGAGCCTGAACTTATTGAATATATGACCGGTAGACTTAATTCTGATCTCCATAACTTAGCCACCTGGGCAGAAAATAATAATTTACGTATTAATCCTTTGAAATCTAAAATCTTACCTATCTCGAAGAACGATACAAGTTCACTGGTTATTTCATAAATTTTTGTTGAGGAATTTGAACTTGTTATGAGCTTAGGTTTTATCCTTAACTTGAAACTAAAGTTCTGTGGCCAGATCAATGGTGGAGCCTGAACTTATTGAATATATGACCGGTAGACTTAATTCTGATCTCCATACCTTAGCCACCTGGGCAGACAATAATAATTTACGTATTAATCCTTTGAAATCTAAAATCTTACCTATCTCGAAGAACGATACAAGTTCACTGGTTATTTCATAAATTTTTGTTAAGGAATTTGAACTTGTTATGAGCTTAGGTTTTATCCTTAACTTGAAACTAAAGTTCTGTGGCCGGATCAATGGTGGAGCCTGAACTTATTGAATATAGACTTAATTCTGATCTCCATAACTTAGCTACCTGGGCAAACATTAATAATTTACGTATTAATCCTTTGAAATCTAAAATTTTACCTATCTCGAAGAACGATACAAGTTCACTGGTTATTTCATAAATTTTCGTTGATGAATTTGAACTTGTTGATAGTGTTATGAGCTTAGGTTTTATCCTTAAGTTGAAACTAAAGTTCTGTGGCCACATCAATGATGTTGTCTCTAAGTTTTATGCTACGTTACGTTCACTTCGATTTCCTGCTGAATAGACCCCTCCTGTAGAGTAGAACATAGGATAGAACAACTAATAGTCCCCCACATTACATATCTCAATGTTGTTTTTAGTAAACTTGACTCCAAGGCGCTGCGCAAACTTGTGTACTAGCGTTGAACAATAAGGCTCGATATGCCTTTGGACTACGTAATCATGAACACATATCTAACAAATCAACCAGTATTCTTGGAGTTGGGTTAATTGACTATTTGCACATAACTTTTACTTACTTTTCATGGCACAACAGCCCATGGAGGGCCTAGGCCGAGCTTTTCGCATCCACTCATGTTGTGCGTGTTATATTTGTATATGAATGGAAGGGACCTACAGTTTAATGGCGAATCCGAACGGCGAAGTGAAAAGCTTTTCATTGACAATTTTGACTCTTATAGGTTTGCCATTGCCTTACTACTTTTTGATTTTGCCTGAGCCAAGATTCGAACCCCGGACACTATGCGTAGCAGTCCAACGCACTAGCACTATGCCACAGCGACCACATAACTACCTAACATTATTTTTCATCATCGAATCATTCACTCGAAAACAACAACATATTGATAGGATATTTAAATTGTAATTCTTTCAATCTGAAATCTCCTTTCAATTTGTTATTCCTCGGTATAACCATCTTAATTCTGGTAGATTTTTCTTTATTAACGGGGTTTCCATCCTATCTTAAACGATGATCTAATGTTACAGGCCTCAAGAATGTTATCTTCCAACACTACTCCAAAAATACTTTAACTTCTTAATTCTAATTCATTTTTCTCAACTCTCACCTACACCACTTACTAATCTTTTTCCTCTCTTCATAATTTAAAATTAATTTTTAAGCTATACATATTATTAAATGTTGACTGTTTAAGCTTAAGTTATGTTATTCTATGCATCCTTCTTGATGTACTTCAAAGTAATTTATTCATATTCTACTTCTCCTTTCTTTTAACGGCACATCAGCCTAGGCTGTGCTTTTCGCATCCACTTATATTGTACGTGTTATACTTGTACAGGAATGGAAGAGACCTACAATTTTATGAAGAATCCGAACGGCGAAGTGAAAAGCTTTTCATTGACAATTTTGACTCTTATAGGTTTGCCATTGCCTACCAAGAGGTGGTGACATGTAGAAAAAAGTTTTTTCTACATATTTGATTTAGCCTGTGCCGAGATTTTAACCTCCGACACTCTACCAACATTGCCACAGCGACAACTCTATAATAATTAATGAAAACAGCCTAATTATTTAGGTAGCCATTTTTTTAGAAGAGCCCCCACCGAATTTAAACTGGTTGATTTTTCAAGAGACGTAATTCCGGTAGTAACTAACTGGAGATTTTGCGCTCCAATTATCTCACAAAAAATTTCTGAATCTACACTCTTAATAAAACTCGTATGAACTATAGTCGGAAATATCTACATTACCCATATCTTCAGTTTAGTTCTATCGATTTCAATCTATACAAGTAGGGTCTCCCAAGCTTAAAACTAATTATATAAACTAATTTGAATTACCAATGAATTCTTTGGATGGAAATGAAAAATGTTTGGGTCGTTTTAGTGTTAAACAACAAATTTTAAATTTTCCTTTCCTAGGTCCTATAAGGCGCCTAGCTATTATGAAAGGAATTGTCTAAAGTCTATTTTACATAAAAGATAACTTTAAGTAGGATTACAAGTTTACGCCTATTGTTTGCGCCAAATTATTAAGAGATCGAAAAAAATCCCGAACGAGTGAGTAGTGAGTATTCACATGAAATGGTATGATAATTTTTAAAAAGTGTATGTACTTTATGCAACATACATACATACATATTCATTTATCAGAACCATATGTCAAACTACACTTGTTGAAGATTTCTTCTCAATGTTTTTGTAGGAAAAAGAAATTCGAAATGCTAAAATTTACAACACAATAAATCATTCTTCAACCTTCAATCGAAAAATCTATGCAATTTCATAGTACAGAGGGTACTCAGAGGGTACTCGTGCAGGGTGCAGTCGTTCCATTTGTTGCCTAGTGTTTACTAGATAATTTCTCTTTTATAACTTACATACATTTTGTTAAGTTATTTGACTTACCTGTCATGTTGTTCTTTATCCTTTTCATGCCCACTATCCGTTTCTATGTCATTTTTCTTTTCCTTCTCCTTACCAGCACCGCTACCACCGCCGCTGCCGCCATGCTTATCCTTGTTCTCCGTCATTTTGTGTAAATGATTATTTATTATAGTAAATTTATTCCTTTTATTTTTTCTTCCTGTAATTTCTTTTGCTTGGTATGTGTATACTTTACTTTATTTCACTTTTATTTTTCTGGTATCCTTGTTTTCTTTCGGTTCGTTTGGAGCTTAGTTTAATTAGTTTTTGTCATGTGATTAATACGTTATTAAATCGTTATTTTACTTCACATTTTTATATTTATTCGCCTACAATTTGCTTTAGTACCATACGATATTTTAGTAAGATATTTTCGGTTGCTTATTATTTATGTATTTACGCACACGTGTTATGTACTTATTGTAAATATGTACTATAGTAGGTGTGCTTTGGTAATTCCTGTGTATTTCTATATTAATTAAAAATAATTTAGTTTTATGGTTGTTGTAATTTTTGGTATGCTTTGTTCTCGCACACGACTGCAATGTAAAGAAAATCGTGTAAAGTGCAAGCAATATTTTTGTTACCAAAAAGCCTTTAATTTTCCTTTATGCTGCAGTTTATAAATCCTTTGTCCATCATACACTAAGAAAAATATATTTAAATGAAAAATAAATAAAAAGTAGGTTTTTGGTATTGGTACTTGGTACCCACAAATCTGGCAACACTATTCCGATTACATGAAACAAACACATGTTTGAAATGGTGGCATTTCAGCTTAAATTTAGTGTTAAGAAAGTTGAGTAATTCGTCGCTAGTGTAAAAATTTACATTGATTTGAAAATGAGTGAAATATCTGAAGAAATACGGTAAAATCGCTGCCAAAAATTTGAACTTGCCGGATCCATGAGTTGTTTGCTCGATTCCGTTCCTGAAATTTCGATATCAAAGATGCACCTCGCCCTGGTCGGCCAGTCACTGAAAAAGCCGATGAAATTTTGCAAATGGTGCAGCAAGATCCACACGCAAGCTATCAAGAGATAGCGGAGGCACTAAACATCAGATTTGTCATGGGTACCAACCGTGGATACTTTTTATATGATCCAATATACGAGGTATGATCAAAAAATAACCGTTATTTTCAAAAAGTATTTATTTATTCATCAAAAACTATCTTGTCCCCTTCAAAGTAATCCCCCTCAGATATAATACACTTATGCCAGCTTTTTTTTCCCCAATCCTCGAAACACTTCTGAAATGCGCTTTTTGGTATCGCCAACAGCTCCTGTTTCGATTTTTCTTTTATCTCCTCAATCGTAGCAAAACGCTTTCCTTTCATCGGTGTCTTCAGTTTTGGGAAGAGGAAAAAGTCAGCGGGGTCCGGGGGCCAAGTCCGGTGAATACGGTGGTTGAGGCATGATAACGGTTTTGTTTTTGGCCAAAAACTTACGCACAAGCGACGTTGTTTTTGCTCAAAATTTAGCAATTTTGGAACAATCTTCGCTGCCGCACGTTTCATGCCTAAAACATCCGTAAAAATTGCTTGGCATGAGCCGAACGATATGCCAACATCATCAGCAACATCTCTGATAGTGATTCGACGATTCGACGATTATTCAAAATCATTTTCTTCACTGCGACAATGTTTTCATCGGTTGTTGACGTGCTCGGGCGACCAGGACGAGCATCGTCATTGACATTGACATCTTCTCGGCCTTCCTTAAACCGGTTATACCACAATTGAACTTGTGTTCTGCTCATAGTAGACTCGCCAAAGGCCACAGTCAACATTTCAAATGTCCTTGCGCATTTAATTTCATTTTGAACACAAAACTGAATACAGTTTCTTTGATCCATTTTTTCGAATAGTAAAAAATCGAAGAGCACACCAAAACACGACTAACCTTTTTATCTGTCAAAAACAAACTGACAATCCAAAATGGTTGGTATTGCCAACATATACTCGTATATAACAGACATGTGTACCAACATAACAGAAAAAAAATGAGAAAATCGAACATACTACTGTGGGCAAAAGTTAGTAAGACTTTGTTCATAATTTAAAATTTTTTTATTCATTCTTCCAAATCTATTTCGTCCCCTTCAAAGTAATCCCCCCGGCCCCAATACATTTGTGCCAACGTTTTTTCCAATTCTGGAAACAGTTGTTAAAGTCAATTTCCGAAATAGCCTTCAATCCGCTTAGCGATTCATGTTTAATGTCTTCAATTGACTCAAAACGGTGTCCAAGAAGCGGTTTTTTGAGTTTAGAAAATAGCCAAAAGTCACACGGTGCTAAGTCAGGCGAATAGGGTGGTTGTGGAACGATATCAGTCGAATTTTTTGCAAAATGGTCTCGTAAAACCAATGCAGTGTGAGTGTGATTTTGGAACCAATCGTGCATTCACTCTTCTTAGGCCCAAATGATGTTTTAAAATGGTTTTCACTGATCCTTCCGATATTCCAACGATGCCAGTAAAGTCTCTGACTGTTAATCGATTAGTCGATTCTCGAGCACCAATTCCTTGATTTTATTGACGTGTTGATCATCAGTTGATGTTGATGGCCGTCCTGGACGTGGTTCGTCTTACTACTTTTTGCCCACAGTAACAATGTCAAAATAACGGTTATTTTTTGATCACACCTCGTATGTCACTAATTAGTTGTGCAGATAATTACTTTGCCATTAAAAAATATTTAAGCTAAATGAGTTTGTTGTTCGGCTGTTTTGTTCTGTACTCGTATGTGCAACATTTTCAAATATGCTCATATCAATATTTGATGCTAATTCCGAAAGTGTTAAGACATTCTCAACAGAATATGGTGAATAAAATCGGGAATCGTGTAACATAGACAAATAAGAAATACTGCATAACTTGCAACATGAATTGTCTAAAAATCATTTGCATCATTTTTCGAAGACAATCCCAACAAAGTCAGAAATGCAATTTTACAACATGCTAACGACATGGATCACACAATTGAACATTTCAGAAAAAACAAGGGAAAGAAGAAAAAAGAAGAAGGGGTCCCGGTAAAAAATATATATTCAAGACAGCAAAGTTCGTGCGAGTACGAGTGAAATGCAGCCGGCAATTGGGTAAAAATTATAAAATAGATAAAAAATAAAAATACTTTTAATTTATGTAAGAGTATAAATTAAAAAACGAAAAATCAAACCAGCAACTGCGAACAAGAAATTTAAAATCATTTGATCTAGGTTGCGAGCTACAATCATATACAGGATGGACCATTTATAATTTGGAATTAGATCGTGGTGTAAATATGACGCGCAAAATTTTTTTCCAATGCGGTTTTTATTATACAAAAGTACAATCCTTCCGGTTAATTGTGGTACACTATTTCATTCAAATGACTTCCTCGGTTGCCCATACGAAAAACCAAATATTTCAGTACACGGTAGAAAATTCAAGCATTTTGAAAGTACATTTGTAGTATTTCCCAAAGTTGTTCAAGCGTATACCGACGCATTTCGTTTACTAATTTCCGTCATAATATGAATGACAAAATAACAAGTATTTCAAATTCTAAATGTTAGATGAACTACCCTATATTCTTAATACATATTTGTGTTTTTTTAAATTTATTTGTTATATTACAGTCAACACATAGGGTGTACTCCTATGAATGCAAAGCTTTGTAGTGATTTGAAGGAAGATTGATAGGTTGGGAAAAGAAGAAGGAAGAATGAGAAAGGGAATGCGATCACAGGACACCGATAAATAGCTAGACCGCCATTGTGGCAAGTGTTATGCCTTTACCACAATGAACTTCAGTTTATCAATGTCTGCTATGACCGCATGTAGCGCCAGATACATGGGAGTTAAAGAATGGCAGCCACAAAATTAATCAGGGTCTACCCATCTCAAAGCTTTAAATAAACTTAAGTATACTATACTCATTTCGAGAAAACTAAGTTCCCGATGTAAGTTATGTTGTGGTTGGCAATCAGCGAACGTAGTATCAGTGAACGAATATTTTTAAGGGTCAGCATATTTTCAGCAGTCACTGCTTAAACTTGTGTAGAAAAATGTATGACTGAACTTCAAAATTTTATCACAAAATATATACTTATTATCATTGCGATAAAATAATTTTCTGGCCAGATTTAGGATTGGCAAATTACGCAATGGCAACCTTGCAGAACTTGGAAATGTATGGCATTAAATATGTACCTAAGCAGTACAACCCCACAGACGTGCCACAACTGAGACTAATTGAAACTTTGTTGAGGTAATTGGTAAAAAATACTTACATCAAAAAATTACGGTTGTCTAATAAATAAGTAAAATCAAAAAGGAGCTCAACCGATTCGATTCAAAGGAGTTTTCATAGTCAATGAGTAAACTGACTCAAGAAATACGTAAGCTGAATCGATATGGAGTAAATACTTTTATGTTAATTTCCGGCAGAGCAAACAAATAGCTCAAAAGCTAATTAATTAACTAGCTCAAAAGAACCATAACTACATAGTTCATTCCTTCATCTCTTTTACATGCAACTTACTAGCTTCTTTTTCCATGCTGATGTTCTATGAAACGACAATTGCCCTTTCCTCGATAACCTTTGAGCTACCTAATTAACTAAAGTAGTATATGAAGGGTGTTTTTTTTAGAAGTGTGGTTTTCAATCTGGCAATACTTTTTTGGAGTTGGTCTTTTTGACTGCTATCACTTGATTTATGCTCAGTTTGGTTTGCCATTTCATAATGAATAGACTTGCGCCTGAACCATGTTTGCAAATTATTGAAATTTATTATCAAAATTCATGCGCTGTGAAAAAAATGTTTCGCAAGCTACCAAATCGTGTGATTTGACCTCGTTAGATTATTTTTCGTGGGGCTATGTTAAGTCTCTTGTCTATAGGGACCAGCCAAACATGATTACTGCTTTGAATTGGTGAGATTCCGGCCGAAATGTGTGATAAAATTACTTATAAAAAGTAAATGGCAGAAACTGATTTATCGATCCAAATAAAAATTTCATTCACTTTTGTAAAATTTCTGTGTTTTTTTTTATTTTCAAAATCCAAACTCTTAAAAAAATCACTCTTTACATAGTTTAACTTGATATAGAGTCAAACAAATTTCAAATTAACTGGTTTCGGACCACATTTCTTCAGGGTAATTTTTAGAGAGCTCAATTTAGACTAGTTTTATTTATACCAGCTAAATTTCAACTACTTATTGGGTGTATAACTTGAAAAATAGGTATTTTTTTTTTACAAAAATATAACTTTATTGCAAGAACAAATTGAATTAAAACCATATTTAAAGTAGTGTCCATCGGTAGATATCACATTTTGTCATCTTTCAGACAATTTGTGTATTCCTTGCTAAAAAAAAACCCCCCCGTCCATCTTTTGAGACTCTGAACGAATCAAATTTCAACTAAAGTAAAGCGTGTTCCAGTAAAGTGATGGTCAAACGGAGCAAGGTCTGATGAATATGTTGAACCAAAACTTCCCATCCACTATTTTTCAAATAATTTGTATAACCGGTCTAGCAAATTGAGGCACCGCATGACAATGCTTATGACAATGTGGGAAAATTACGGTCTCGTGCCTGGCCGCATGCTCTGGCCGTTTTTCGGTCATTGCTCACTTCAAACGAATCAATTGTTTTCGATACATCAGGTGTTAGCAGCTCATAATGTATGACACCCTTTTGATCCCACCAAATACAGAGTATTTGATGTTCCTGGTGGGACGACATACGACTTCTTGCGCTTCGGGTTATTGTAATGAATGCATTTTACATCGCCAGTAATAATTTGATGCTAAAACGAATTATTTTTAAGTATAGCACTGAAGCAGCATTTCAGCCATGTAAAATATCCTTTCGACGTCTCCCGGTTTCAAGTCGTCCAATCTCCTTCCTTTTAAATCAATACTAATGATTTTATGTAGGAGCCTGGAAATTGCAAATTCCTCTTGCTTTTGGTACAAGTCTTCGTCGAGTAATACATATATTTCCAATTCTTGATCTTCGAACTTTTTCACTTGGCCAGGGCGTTCTTTTTCTTCCGTGTCAAGATCTTCACTTTTAAATTGATGGAGTATATTCACCGTAAACTTCCAACAGCAATCGATGACTTTCAGCAGCACTTTTCTTCAAATTAAAGAAGAAAATCAAAACTTCCCGCAAATGCGGTTTATTTGAAACGTATGCTGACATGTTTGCAGCGCAAAAAGATTATGGTTGTTATCACTTTGGCAAATTGATATATAATCAAAACAAAAGTTATATAACGTAATAACAGTATTGCCAGATGAGATTTAGTACAAGTTACGTTTCTTCTTCTATCTTTGCCATATATTCCTTATTTCAAAAATCCATGTAGGTAAGTAAAAAATATTGTAAATTATATGAGAATTAAGAGACAAACATTTTCACTGAATAGTATTATTGAAAGAAGCTACCACAAACAGCAGTTGTTTCGTATATAAGCAGACAATTCTTAGCAGTCTTCAAAGTTTTGAGCTAGTATTTTAACTAGCTCAGTTTTTGCTAGGTAATTCGTGAGATCAACTTATTTTTGCACTGCAGGGTTTAGGTTAAATGTCTTAGTATTGAAATAAATTACAGTTACAACAATCCTTTTTTAATACCTTTTAAATATTTAATTTTTCTTTCTACACATTTTTCCAGATTTTATTCACCATACCGGAAAATAAATTTAGGTTTTGTAATAATACGATTACTTGTACAACTTTTCTTTTCCAACGGACTAGTTAGTATGTAATAGAAAAGTGTTGCCGCAAAATCGAAAACTAATCATGGAAGGTTGCCTGGCGCATAGTTGCCAATGAAAATTCGGGCAAAAGTTGTTAATATTTTCATGGAATTCACAAATTTCTGTGAAATTTAAATTTCCTATAAGTCAGCAAAAATCCAGATGTGCTTAAATTCTTGCAATTACTGCTTCATAAAGTGTCAGTGATGATTTTCAAGGAATAAACGATGTCACCGCAATGGGAGGAATCAACGGAAAGTTGATAATATACATGGAAATCTCTTTTCTCAGAAATTTTTGGCAATACTTATACTACACTAAATAAGGAGGGGCCAATGAACATGGCAAGCTGCGACAAGTGGCAAGCGTCATGGGGTTGTCAAAATTGGTCTGCAATAGGAGCAGCACCGTGCCGCGACGCGTACATACTTTAACACTTGGCTTACATATGTGTAAGCCAATTCATTATACGTTTATGTGACAACAGCATGCCGCCCTGGATTATATGAAATGAAAATTGTAAATATATTCAAATAAAAGCGTATTCCATTGCAATGAAAATGTCATGAAATAAAATTTTATGAAAAAAAAACTTTTAACATTTTATTTAATTAAACCATTTTGAGTAGATACTTTGATAAATTATCAAATAAACAGTCTTCCTATGTTTCACCACTCAAAAAAGTAAAACAAAAAAAAGTTTCAGAGGGCGTAATTGTTTTTGGTCTAAGTTGATTGCTTGGCACATTGTTTTTCTAAATTTCTGTTGGCGCAATGTTAAGACTTTAAACCTAAGACCAGATGAGTTACCACAAATGCATATAATCACGCCGAGGAGTAGATGGTGGTGTACTGAACTGCTCCGCAGAGTTTGCCCGGGTTCAAATTTCGGCACAGGCAAAAATCAAAAAAGTATAAAAAACATGCAATGACAAACCTTCAAGAGTTAAAATTACATAAGAAAAACTTTCACTTCACCGTTCGGATTCGGCATAAAACTGTAGGGCTCTTTCATGCCTTGGCTTATCATGGCCTATTGGGCCATTAAAAGAAGAAGAAGCGTAAGTCAAGAAGCGTATTCAAATGTGTAGTCTCAATTCCATGAATTTTTCTCTTTACAAATTTGCTTATCTAGGACATGCGGATCCTTTAAATCAGAGTTGATTGAAATTATAACTGCAATGTAAATGCATTTTAATATTTCTATGAGATCATGTAAATTGGGAGCTCTCAACAACAGCTAAGTGAATGTTCCCACTAGTCAGATGAAATCAATACTAGAAAGATGTAGAAAAGGACAAAAATATTTCAATTACAGGTAAAAAAAAAACAATAAGCTCAGTACATCATCAGTATATCTGTAGCAACAAGATAGCTTATGTCGAAAATCTTTGTATTGAGATATTGCCTATTTTGTGTAAAATGATTTATGTTTGGTTTTAATGCTATGTTTTTAATCTCAGTGTCAATTAGTACGAACATTTTTTTAAAAATATGTATATCATTTTGAAGCCTGTATTTTGATTGTTTTGCAATTAATTTTTTCTTCAAAATTAAATTTTGAGTATAATAGCGTCTTTACCCTCAAGTTCCCAAACAGGCCTCTAGACAGCCGTCACCAAAACGCGTGTAATAATAACCAGAACGGTAGTCTGGAGGTACATATCGTATAATGAACTCCCCAAACTTTCATAATAATGCTATGGGCTACGAGCTGCGATGTGTTTTACAACCACTGGAAGCAATCAAAGTCAAAAATATTTTGATTGAGTTTGAGAATTTTGGTTAAAAATATAAACAATTAAATAAAATTCTTCCCGTGATACTAACGGTATATAAAACAGTCTACGATTAGCTAAGAATAGGAACATTTAATATAAAATTTTGAATCATTACAAAAAAAAATAGATGACAGGCTCACGCAACCACAATTGCTTTGTGGGATCCCGAATACCCGAATTCCCGTATTCCCGACTTCATAAATTAACGCCAAATAATTTTTTTGAATGTTTGAGAACAGGTGTGTTCTTTTACATCGATATTTATCTATTATAATTTTTCTAGGTCAATTAAAAAATTGCGAATTAGAGGGTTAAGTTAAATTAAGTAGATAGATTTTTTCTGCTGAAACTTAAATCAGGAGCTTATTTGAATATACCATAAGTACCATAAATTCAATCTTCAAAGTAATGGCCATTGCTAGCTACACATTTTTTCCCATCTCTCTGGCAATCTGTGAATGCCTCGCCAAAAAAAACTTTTCGTTTTTTGAATCAAACCAGTCATTGAGCCTTTTTTCAAATTTTCGTACGAATCGAAGTGCTGCTCAGCAGAGCGTGCCCCATTGTAGAAAATAAGTATTAGCCAGATGGAGCCAAGGCTGATGAATAAGCCGTATGGGGGAGGGCTTCCCAGCTGTACGAATCTACCAATTCCCGAGTCCCGAGTCTGTTTTGTTCGATGTGATGTTGCATTGTTTTCAAGAGAAATATAAATTTGTGTTGCCTAGCTTGATATTCTGGACGTTTTTGGCGCAAAGCACATTTTTGGTTCAAATCGGCCAATTGTTGTTGTTAGCGTTGACCAGTAACTGTTTCACCTGGTTTCAGAAGGTGAAACCAGATAACACCTCGCTAATCCCAGAAAACACAGAGCATTTGTTGTCTTTCCGAAGCGATTTGGCTTTGATGTCAATTTGGCCGGTGTACCGGGCTTAAAACATGATAGTTTACGTTTAGGATTCTCGAAATAGATCCATTTTTCATCGCCAGTAACAATTCGCTGAAGATATGACTTTCTTTTATACCTAACGAGCAACATTTCCGAGGTGGTTTTTCGATTTACTTGCTTTCTTTCAGTCAATTTATGCCGCACGCATCTTCCCACCTTCAAAATCAACCCAATGGCTTTTAAACGTTGGCAAATGTATTGTTAGGTCACATTTAATTATTCTGCAAGTTTTTCTTGCGTTTGACCATCATCCTCATCGACTAAAGCTTGCAATTCGGCATCTTCAAAATTTTTCGGTGGTCTTCCACGTTCTTCGTTTATCACATCAAAATCGCCACTTTTAAACTTTTTGAACCACTCGTTGCACTGTTTTTTGCTTAGAGCGTGCTGGCCGTAAGCTTCCACAAGCATTCGATGAGATTCTAAATTCAATTGGAAACAGAAAATCAATGATGTTGGCATATCGTAGTTTGTAGCCGCAAAATTAGACATTTTTACGAGCGAAAAAAAATATGTTGTTGTATGAAACTTGATCATTTATGAACTGAATATTGTTGACAGAACTAAATGCGAAGAAATGGCGCCATTTTTCTTAAATAAAGGTGTATTTTAATAAAAAAGTTATCGGTTTCATACGTGTACACCTCGTAAGTTGTCATTGAAGCTATTAATTAAGACGTCCATTAGACAAATAGAAAAATATATACGAATACGTACCATATACTCCTTTCATACATATCCTACAACTTTACACTAACTTAATCCTTTATAAACATGTTTCTTTCTACATATAATGTATGTTCTCTCTACCTATCGAGAATACGTAATCTAATTCTGAGTGTTTTGTGAACATTCCAATAGAAAAAGTGGGTGAAAAGGTACCAGAACGAGTAAATGTATATGTATTAGTATGAGAAAAACGTTACAAAAACGTATTAATCGATTAATTTTAAATTAACTGCGTTTTTCTCTATTTTTGGTTGAGCATTGAACATATTGTTGTACATATTGTACATATTGTTGGTTTGCTGCAAGTCTGTCATAACTCCGAAAACATAAATTCTGAGAAAAACGTATTTAAACTTTTAAATGCCTCGATGCATTGGATAATGACTAATTTTCTTCTCACATGAAGAGTTCATACGATACAGTTATGATTTTTTTTCACAAGATAAAGTACTTTTCACTACGCCATTCGGATTCGGCATTAATCTGTAGGTCCCTTCCATTCATGTACAAATATAACACGCACAACATGAGTGGATGCGAAAAGCTCGGCCTAGGCCCTCCATGGGCCTAGTAAGTAGTTGTGCCATTAAAAGTAAAAGAAGTAAAGTGCTAAATAACAATTATTTCTGTATACTTAACCGGGAAATTATGTTTCTTGATTTATGACAGTCTTGCAGCAATCAAGCGATATACATATACATTTCATTCGCCCATACATATTGCACCTACGTGATCTAAATGCAATATATATTTGAACACAACATGTACACGCATACAGACATATGTACATATGTGCCACCACACACACACACACACAAGTATATGTACTCGTGGATATCCAATACATGTCTGCATAACCTTCAACATCATCTACGAGTATAACAAACAAGTGGAACTAAAAACTCGCCAAGAGAATCCAATAAAAAAGTGCGAAACTACAAATTCAATTGAAAAAAGGGATCAACACTTTACGTTGCAGTTTTTGTTGCTAAACCCCGCAGAACTTGGTAAAGTTTAGAGCTTCAACAACATACGATAAAAGCAAAATGTTAACTGGAGGAGGAGAGAAAAATACAAATTACTATCAATTTGTAACATTTAAAAAATCACGTATGAGCAGCACTTGATGCCCACACACTAATTTTAAAACCAAAAAAAGTTTAAAATCCAGTATGCAGCAATACTGGATGGAAAAAGTCATTTTTCTATTACACAGTCCGACAGAAATCAGTTATTATAACTACCTGCGGCTATCAATATTTCTGAAGAGTTTTTAAAAATATTTTTGGATTGCTGATCGCAAATGTGATGACTTTGAGGTTTTTGCGGTATTCTCTTCTCACCTAAATGTGCAGATATTGTAATCGTATTGGCCTATAAAACTGTAATCTGGCGCCCCACAAGGAATAAGAGGATTTCAAATAAATATAATATAGTATAATAATAATAAATATAGTATAATAACTGCAGCATATTCTGTGCAGTTTTTTGGGTTAAAGATATCTCGAAATTTAGGTTTTCAAGACCACATTTGAATTCAGTAACCTCTAGTTAACTTCGCTAATTCGTCACTAATTCGATCGCTATTTTTTAAGATATTTTACTAGCAACGTTGTACTTTTTGAAGGTATTTGATATCGGTCAAAGGACCACCTCCTCAGTTGATGCACAGTTGTGCTCGTTTTACAGAATCTGAGCTCCAAATTGATGATTGATCTCGAAATTTAGGTTTTCAAGACCACATTTGAATTCAGTAACCTCTAGTTAACTTCGCTAATTCGTCACTAATTCGATCGCTATTTTTTAAGATATTTTACTAGCAACGTTGTACTTTTTGAAGGTATTTGATATCGGTCAAAGGACCACCTCCTCAGTTGATGCACAGTTGTGCTCGTTTTACAGAATCTGGGCTCCAAATTGATGATTTGGAGGTATTTGATATCGGACAAATGACCACCTCCGGAGTTGATGCACATTTGTGCTTGTTTTACAGAATCTGGGCTCCAAATTGATGATTTGAAGGTATTTGATATCGATCAAATGACCACATCTGGAGTTGATGCACATTTGTGCTCGCTTTACAGAATCTGGGCTCCAAATTGATGATTGATCTCGAAATTTAGGTTTTCAAGACCACATTTGAATTCAGTAACCTCTAGTTAACTTCGCTAATTCGTCACTAATTCGATCGCTATTTTTTAAGATATTTTACTAACAAGGTTGTACTTTTTGAAGCCGTTACATATTTTTTTTTCTGATTTTCGTACATACAAACAAAGAAGTTTTCATATATGTACAAGTCTTCTAAAAACTTGTATAATATTTAATCATAAAAAGTAGAGCCAACAAATCATATTTTGAGGACGTTAAAGAATAAAATATGATAATTCTCGAATAGAGACGATCAAGTATTTAATGATAGTAATGATAGGGTGATATGGTAAGCCCTCGTTTTGAAAAAAAACTATGTAATAAAGATTTTTCCTATTTACAATCTTAACTTTTCAACATTTGAGTTTCAACACGCATTTTCATCTGACCTTATTTGTGTTAGAAAAACCACTCTTGAAACTAGAAAACATTTAAATAGTACATACTTTCCAAGATTTTCATATATCAAGTATATCTAAAGAATGATATACTTGATATTAATTTGGGCTTACTGAATGAAAATGGCATTTCAATATATTGAACGAGAGAGTATTTTTATTTTTTATTTGTTTTAAAAGCTCTAGCGTTGTGCGCGTTAGATAGAAGTATACAACTGACAACCAATTTGAAATGTATGTAAATGTAAAAAGTATGGCCCATAAAAAACGTATACGTTGAAAAAAAGAAAGATGTTGGGCAACTCTCAACTTTTGCTGCACTTTGAGAGTATTTTAGAGAGGACGACAGATATCAGCTGATTTATTTACTTGCAAAATAATCCGTTGACAACGTACGAGTATGTAGAGGATCGCCGCTCTCTTTCATGTACTTTGTATTTTTCGCTCTTATGCACACAAAGTATTCTATGGGCCAAAGGCCCATACTTTCATTTAAGGTGATACAGACAATTTAAATTATTATTACCTAAATCCTCATATCGCCAACTGAATGTAAATTAGTTGTAAGCATTTTCTCGGTTAAAATTTAATTCAACAAAACAAAATCGAATCGAATCGAGGCAAAAATTATTTAAATCAAGAATAAAGTGAAAATAATGCTGGCACAGGTGAGAATATTCCGAAAACCTTTCGTAATACCACGTAAAATACTACTTCATCAAGAACAACCGATTCCTGGATCTTTGTTATAAAGACCCAGGAGTACATGAGTTTGTTGTTAATTCTCCTAAGAATACCCACCAGGCTTTCACTTTTTGATTGTACAATTTGGGGCAAAAGTAATGTCATTATGTGAACTGGCTGCAATTTTGTTAGAAACTAAAAAAATTGGGGTCTGTTTTCACGGAAAGTTTATTTGAAGGTGTAAAATTAATGACGTTAAGTTAAAAAAAAATTATATCGGTCAAATGATCATCTCCGGAGTTGATGCACATTTGTTCTCGTTTTACAGAATATGGGCTCCAAATTGATGATTTGAAGGTATTTGATATCGATCAAGTGACCACCTCCGGAGTTGATGCACATTTGTGCTCGTTTTACAGAATCTGGGATCCAAATTGATGATTTGAAGGTATTTGATATCGATCGAATGACCACCTCCGAAGTTGATGCACATTTGTGCTCGCTTTACAGAATCTGGGCTCAAAATTGATGATTTGAAGTTATTTGATATCGATCAAATGACCACCTCCGGAGTTGATGCACATTTGTGCTCGCTTTACAGAATCTGGGCTCCAAATTGATGATTTGAAGGTATTTGATATCGACCAAAGGACCACCTCCTCAGTTGATGCACATTTGTGGTTGTTTTACAGAATCTGGGCTCCAAATTGATGATTTGAAGGTATTTGATATGGATCAAATGACCACCTCCTCAGTTGATGCACATTTGTGCTCGCTTTACAGAATCTGGGCTCAAAATTGATGATTTGAAGGTATTTGATATCGGTCAAATGACCACCTCCTCAGTTGATGCACATTTGTGCTCGCTTTACAGAATCTGGGATCCAAATTGATGATTTGAAGGTATTTGATATCGATCAAATGACCACCTCCTCAGTTGATGCACATTTGTGCTCGCTTTACAGAATCTGGGCTCCAAATTGATTATTTGAAGGTATTTATCGCTCCATTGCTCAGTATCAACTGATTCTTTATCTGTATACAATGTAAATGTTAAAGCACAATGACATTTGACGCCATTTGCAATAATTATGGCACATTTACATTATGGCATTACTTTCGCCCCACCCTGTATATTAGTTACTTATATGGTGTCATATGGCATTTGACCATTGAGAATTTAAAAGTTTGCAACTCTTGGCATGTTTTTAATGATCCAAAGTGGTAATCAGTAATCAATGTCAGGAATATATTTTGTGATTGCCATGAGAATGAAATCATTCTCTAGAACTGAGTACTGCTGTCTTTCTAAAAAAAAACCATTTTATATTGTATTTCCTATACTTTTCTAATTTCCTACATGACTATTTAAACATGGATCCACTAGTGGATTCAAAGCTTGTGAAAGGCAGAGAGAAAGAGGGTCTTCCACTTTCTAGGTATTTCACATCGTACTTTTATTTCACTAACAATCATAATGACTTAGATATTTATCGGGACAGAGTTTAAATCCTCGTACTATAACCATAATTAGTTTTAAGATAAGATTGAAATGAGTTTCTAAAAACTTCCCGTTTAATTTAATACCCATTTACCATAACACAAATTCTGTCCAAAGAGTTTTCAGAGGCCTATGTCAGTTCTCAGAGGTAATTTCCGGTCTATGAATGCCCTTCAGGTTTAATATAGCAAGTTAAGATTTCGAGGTTAAAGCTGCGATTTAAATAATTCAGTTTCAAAGATTTAAAAAATTCAGTGCAAATCATGTATTTGAAAATTTGTGACCAAGCTATAGATAAGCTAAAAAGAAAGTTCAGAAAAGTGAAATAGCAAAGTTTCAAGTATGATAACTTTGTAAGTACTCTTTGTTGCTAAATGTAGTTGACATCTCTGAAAATCTTAAAAAATTTTTACCCATTGACATTTCTTCACTATTCAACTGTTTTAACGTCACTAAAATTAGTGCAAAACCGGAAAAACTCGTTACATTTTACTTTATTTCTTAGAAAAGCATTAAACGAGAAGGTACACATTATGGAGAAGGTACTTTATCTGAAAGGACAGTTGGAAAATGGTATGATCGATTCTGCTCTGGAAATTTTGATGCAAAAGACGCACCTAAATCTGATCGACCATGCATCGAAAAAGTGGAGGAAGACCGACACATAGGCAGTCGCGACAACGCTGCGGATCTTGATATTTCTCACCAAATGGTTTTAGATCATTTAAAAAAGGCTGGCTATTCCAAAAATTTGGAATTTTGGATATTTGGGTGCCATCTGAGTGAAAAAATATTACCTACCATATTTCACTATGTGAATATCTTCTGAAACGGAATGATCAAGAACCATTTTTGCACAGATTGGTTACTGGTGACGAGATATGGATAACGTATAATAATAAATAATGTGCGAAAAAGATCACGGTCAAAACGAAGTGAGTCTGCCGAAAATGACGTCAAGGAAGATTTTGCTTAGTATTTGGTGGGATTGCAAGGGTTCTGTGTACAATGAGCTGCTTCCGCGTGGCCAATCGATTAATTCGGAACTGTTAGCAAGGTTAAATGAAGCGCTCAAGGAAAAACGTCCGGAATTAGTCAACAGAAAGGGCGTCGTCTTTCATCACGACAACGCTAGACCACATACTTATTTGGTGACCCGCCAAAAACTGAGGGAGCTTGGCTGGGAAGTTTTTAATGGATCCACCATACAGCCCAGACTTGCACTTTCGGATTACCATTTGTTTTACTCGTTGCAGAATTATCTTAATGGCGTAAAATTGAATTCCCAAGGAGACTGCAAAAATGTATTGACCGAGTTTTTCAAGCAGAAACCCCAGGAATTCTTTAAGGACGGTATTATGGTTTTGCCCGAAAGATGGCGAGAGGTAGTCAATAACAATGGAAAATATTTGACTCAATAATGTTCTCGCTTTTCTGAACTTTCTTTTTAGCCTACCTATATTTATTGAACTGTGGCAGTCTTGTGGCTTTAATTAATATTATTAGAATTGAAGAATTCTTCTTTCTCATGATATCTACACCTATACCATAAATGGCAATATCAATATATATAAATCTTTTAATTTTCGCAAACTGGTTGGACACTTTTGAATGCACGTGTGTTCAAAACGTTTGACGTCGTTTTTTTACTATTGTAGAATATTTCATTCCTCCATTTGAGGGTTGACATCTTGAAAATAAGTACTTGAAAATAAATACAATTTATATTTCAATTCAGACAACAGAAAGGATTTCTATTTGTAGTCAAATGTTGTTTTATTCGTATGTTGTTCCTTCTTTTGATGTGCGTGTGTGTGTGTGGTGGTGGCTTCACTACAAATCACAATTTAAATTTCCACCACAATCCCATTCTGTGTTTATTTCAACCGTAAAAAAAAATGGAGAAAAAACATAAGGGACACCAACAACACACACAGGTGAAGTCACAAGGACAATGTCGAAGCGTGGCGTTTGTTATTAGTGTGGTATAGCGTGACGTGGCTGTGGCATATCGGAAGGGTTGCGGTGGCATGCACTCCAACTTTGATAATATTTTATTTAACACTCATAATCGAACGAAACAAAAATAAGTTTTTGTTTTTTTTTTTTTTTTTTTTTTTTTGTTTTTCAAAGAGTGAAGAAACTTGGGAAGTAGTGGGGGGCAACGGAGAGGGTCGAGAGCAACAATTTACACTCCTCATACTTCGTAAAGTTAAACACACTCCAACCGATACCAACACCATCACTACCAACCATCACCAGCAATATACCGATGCCTGGTTCGCATGCTATCACACGAAAGCAACACTTGATTTTCATTATTTGTTACTGCTGCAGCAGCAACAATAACGAAACCTCCATATTACATATATGCATACATATGTACATATGTATGGATATGTACGAGTACCTATATACATACATATGAAGGTATGCACATATATATATATATGTATGTATATATGTATGTATATATGTATGTACTACGTGGGCAGTCGATTAACTAGAACAACTTCGATTTTTCCTTTTTTTTTAGCGTTTCACTTTCTTTGTTATTTTGTTTATTTATTTTTCTTTTATATTTTCTTATTTGGTTTTACGAACGTCGAAATAATTTATTAATTTTTTCTTCCACTTCCGTTTTCAAGCATCCGCTACCGCCAAGTATTGTACACCAACTGACGCAAATGCTACCACAGCAAACATATAAATATATGGAGCTGGTAATTTGGATAAAAATATACAACAAACGCTCAATTTACTACTAGACATGAGACATGAGTGTTGCCAGAAATCGGGATTTCACGCATATTTTTGGATTTCTGAACTTTCAAAGGGCGCGCCGGGGATTTTGATTCAAGAAAATGGCTATTTTAACCAAAGCTATTTCCTTTTTTTTTTTAATTTGTTTATAAATTTGTCAAGCATTTCTTTTCATTTCAAGTTCTTAAAAACCAATATTTAATCTCTTATTGGTCGCCATGGCGTAGTTGGTAGTGCGTTGGTCCGCTATGCAGAGTGTCCGTGGTTCAAATCTCGGCACAGGCAAAATAAAAAAACGACGGTAGAAAATACAATTTTTCTACACGACACCAACTTAAGGCAGACAATGGCAAACCTACGTGTGTAAAAGTAAAAATTGACTAAGAAAAGCTTTTTAATTTGCCGTTTGTATTCGGCATAAAACTGTAGGTCCCATGTACAAATATAAAACGCACAACATGAGTGGATGCAAAAAGCTCGGCCTAGGCCCTCATGGGCTGTTGTGTCATTGAAAGAAGAAAAAGAAGACTATTTATTCTTTCAACGATCCCTTTCTATTAGCTTTAGTTGATAAGATATTGGGAAAAACTATGTAAACCGAAAAAATTGGGTCTCGACAGATATTTAATAAGTAAGTATCTCGGAAACTGCAAATACTCCATGCCAGTGAGTAACAATTTTGAAGAGCTCATCTCAACATCTTTAAAATACATAAAATATTAAGTTCGTCCATGCATCATATACTATCAGAATCATATTTTTTACTAGTTATTTTTCCGTTCCATCAGCTTTAGTTACCAAGATATTAGTGAAAATTAAGCAAAAATACAAAAATTGAGTATTGAAAGATATTTGATAGCAGTTGGTAATAAGTTTGAAAAACTTATCTCAACATCTTGAAAGTACTTAAAATGTTAAGTTCGTTCATGTACCAACTACTTACAGAGTTATAGCTATTTTCGTATATTAAGTGCAAAGAACTTGAAACAAGTTAGCATAACGAGGTACAAAAAAAATAATATTTTAAACAAATAAATATGTGACAATTCCGGACCTTAAATCGATTCACGAATTCATGAAGAAAATCTTTGTAACTTAACCTGCAATAAAAAAATAGTATAACTTAAGTTGTTTTTTATATTAAAGACATTGATAAAAGGATTTCAAAATGGTAAGTCACTGGCATGAGTTTTTGTAGTTTCCGAGATATTATGTTTCTTTTCAACTGCATGTTTTCTGTTTTTTTATTTATGCAAATATTTTGGAATTTTCAACTGATAGAAAGGATATTCAACCTTTATGTCACACTTACTGTGAAATATTCACATTTGCTTAGTGAAATCTTAACAATATACAAATTTGGGAATTAACAACTTAAGATTTTGCGCTTCATCACAAAATGTTGAATCCCTCTTCGATTTCAATCCATCCATCCATCGTGCTTAGAATAGTAAAATACATACAAAAATCATTTTTTCTTGTTTTTACTTAATATTTTTGGAAGTGAATTTTTCCTAGTTTTTTTAAAAAAAGGATAAATCGAGTATTTTTTTAGAAGTGTGCAGAAACTCCACTGCTTCAAGTAGCAAACTGTTATACATTTTGTTCTAATTTTACATTTTCTTTTTTTTATCAATTTGAATAACAAACATTTAGTATGTTTGATATTTAGTGGTTAAAATCAAGTCGGTGCTAGCGGACTAGTAGTATTTATTAATATTTGATTTCAGTATTACAATTAATTTTTTCTTAAATACCTTATCTAGCTTACAGTTATAGGTCGGGGCTTTCGCCATTAGCCTATTAATTTCCCTTTTTTAAAATATTTCTATATATTGATAAACTTGTCTTTTTTTTTAGGGTCTATATTATACAAACAATATACATAATATGATCGAATAAAGTTTATTATACTTATAATGTTTTCGAAGTGCTAGTCTTTTTATTTGTTTGATATCAAGAAGGGAATGGGAGTTTAGAAGCAATGTTTCTGGCAACACTGCAGCACCTGAGAAACAGCAATATGTAGCAGGAATGCTAAAGAGAAAGAGAGAATAGTGAGAGAATGTTAGCAAGTGGATACAGAGGATAAAGAAAATGTTTCTACTTTTTAAGAGTAAATGTTAAATGAAGCAGTTTCTTTATGCCTAATTCCTTAGCTATGTAAACTTTTCGGATTAACAAGCGCAACTTACTTGAAATTAATAACTTGGTCTGGACAACAACTCGATCTAGACTAATAAATCTTCTTTTTCGATATTTCTTTGACTAAATTCCTAATAGTTTGTGTAAGTGTAAGTGTAAGAAAATGCGAAGATTCTAGCTAACGCTTTCAAAATGCAAGTGAGATTGTTGCATTTTGGAGAACTTCATTAGTTTTAAATTGGATATTAAAATGCTATCGCACAGAATTTGGATAAAACTTTCAGAAATAACTAGCTTCAATACGTGTGAAAGTAGAAAATGAAATATAGCGTAAATGTAGAGTTTGTTCGAAGCTGGTGGTTCTGGACTCAATTGGCAGAGCTATAAAGCTTGCACAAACTAAATATTCTAAAAAAAAAAAACATTTTTACTGGTTCAATCAATTAGCAGAGCTATAAAGTAAGCAAATACTTAATTAAAAAAAAAAAAATTAATAATAATTTTTACTGATAGAAAATTACTTCCTTTTTCTTTTGATGGCACGATAACCCATGGAGGATCTAGGCCGAGCTTTTCGCATTCACTCATGTTGTGCGTGTTATACTTTTGTACATGAATGGAAGGGACCTACAGACCCAACGCTCTCATTCAAATTTCACATTTTTCCGATCTCCTTTAACACATATCATTTATTCTAAAATTTTCTTTTTAGTATAGTATATATTCTGTATTTCGACAAAACAATATGAACACATTAAGATGCCCTACAGGAGAGGGTTCCTACTATCGTCTTCTAAAAACGAACATCGTTTCATTTTATGATAGTTTTCAAAATAGTTCAGCTTCAGAGGTAAGCTATCTTAAATTGGATTATTCTTAAAATTCAAAATTTATATTTAACTTTTAAAAAAAAAAAAAATTTCTCAAAAGTTATAAAGATTTCCATTAAAATATGGAAAAAATTGTTGACTCGTGCGATTTATGTTGAATTTGGAGGTCACTTTGGAGTCCTTTACACTTCTAGTGCACTTATTTCATTGATCAAAGACCAGAATTGATCTCCAAAGAAACGAACTTAACATTTACTTTGGTGCGAAATATCAGTTTTACGCAAAATTTAATTCTTTTTCATTACAATTATTTCTATTCACAATTAGCGAGTACATATGGTAGATGTAAAAAAACACAGATATGTTAAAAATGAGGAGTGTCATTAAAAACCTTAGGAGTAAGAGCACATACAAACACTCAAGCATTCATTGGATTAATTCCGAATTGTAGCTCAAATGCTTCGGTAGTGCGTAAATTACGTTGAATACATCTGCACTGACTAGAATGTGTTCGTACCGATTAAGGGGACTTATCGAAATGGTCAGTCCAAAGCCCTCACCCGTCATCAAATGCGTTTTCTAGACAACTCTTTTCACAGTATCGACGAAACAAGAACATTTCTATTGCGTATTTCCAATAGAAATACATAATCAAAAATGATGTAGGAATCTTATACATATCTACCATACTATAAAAGAACATTTCGCAAAAAATTTTAACAAAAACATTGGTAATTGAGAATATTTTGTCACAGCCCTGTCCAATCTACTCCACTGAATTCACTAGTTTTCCAAATAATTTAAGCAGCAACTAATTTTTAAAGTTATTGAATTCGATTGATAGAGGGCGGTGAGTATGAATCATACTCGATTGATAGAGGGACTCTCAAGCAGCTTAGACAAGACATCTGATGCACATCAATTAAATCAGTTACATTATGCAAAATCACCGGGAAGCTACTCAATAGACTTGCTGCCATTATCGGCAAAATAGCATTCTTTGAACCATTAATCGTGATTTTTCAGACCAGGGATTTGTAGTTATTTCTTATTAATATCTTGTGCAGTTTCTAGTAAAATTTTACATTTCAAACAAAAATTTAACATTTCAAACAAAAATCGTTAGAAATTTCTAGAGCTGAAAGAATGAGCGAGTATATACTGAAAAAAAAAAAACAAACGCGAGGTACAAACAAATGGAGATTGTGTTACATTAAAATCTCCAGCAAAATCGAAAAAATGCAGG
The DNA here is from genome assembly GCA_958295655.1 of Palloptera scutellata. NCBI lineage: Eukaryota > Metazoa > Arthropoda > Insecta > Diptera > Pallopteridae > Palloptera > Palloptera scutellata. The sequence goes on along the minus strand of OY282449.1, from coordinate 94,516,573 downwards.
CCCAACAAAATTCAGATTCTGCAATCGTGAAAAAACCCCAAAAAGCAGCAGCTGGAGATCGCGAGAGTTTAGACTTCGCAGCAAGTTTTGATGCACAACAGATTTCAACTTTCATTGAAAAATAACTCGAAAAGACAGAATGAAGGGAGTTCACTGCAGCCAATAATTGCATCACACTCATCTCATTGAGTCCCGACGAAAGTGCTGAAAATCTTTAGTCTATGAAATGAAAACAACTCGCATCAGCAAAACAAAACATAGACAAGATTTGCCAAGTTTCTAGTCAACCGCATAACATTCGCGAGTTCTCAGATCGGCAATTGGCAAATTTTCGACCTGTTGAGATCATACAACTTGAGTATTCATCATCATCAAGATTATAATAATGATGATGATGATAAGATTATAATTATAATGATGTAGCAAATAAATTCGCATGCTTTGAGTGTGAATATTTTGATGGAGATGATGATTTTGCAGAGGGCGTTGCATGCTTTGGAAATGCAAACGATCAAAATAAAGATAATCCATATGTAGCACACCGGGGATGAGAGAATCATCCAACTGAACAAGGCTTATCGTTTGCATAAATCAGCACATAAACAATTTCAAAACATGTTCGTTAAAAATTCCTTCGGCCATGACTCTAATGTGATAGACTCTGCGATAGACTCTGCTTTTTACGAGATTACTAAACCTAACCTGAAAACCCAAAAAGCAAACTTTCTTAGGGCGTCCCACTGACGCACACAATTTTTTACTCTTAAAGGTTTGCAATTGCCTGCCAAGAGGTGGTGCCGAATAGAAAACTATTTTTTTTCTAGTTTTTGATTTTGCCTCTGCGTAAAAGGCAAAGCACTACCCTCTACGCCTCGTCGATCACTAGTCCAATCTAGTCCACTAAATTCACTAGTTTTCCCAATAGTTTAAGCAACCTCTAGTTTTAAAAGTGACTGAACACAGAAGCAGTGATCATTTCATTTTATGTGATGCAGTGAAAAATTTTGTCTTGTAATTCTCATCTACTTTACAATATTTTTCACTTATGTATATGGATTTTGAAATGTGAAAAAGATCATTGATGAATATGAAATTAAAATTTCTCTAATTTAGAAGAATTAAGAAAACTTTAATGTTTAAACCTTTTTTATAATGCTATTAATTTATGATGCAATTTATTTAATCCCAGTGCAACAACAAACAGTTTTAAATTTTAGTAGACACTAGTCACCAATGCAAAATCACTTAAATTTTTCCATATACAACTGACTGCAAAACTGAAGCAATTCGATTGGTCTACAAACTAGTCTAAATACATATTAAATCTTTTAACTAGTTGAAGTTTGATTGGTTAACAAACTATTTCAAAAACATCTAACCACCAACTAGTTAAAAAGTTATGTAAGCTTGGACAATTAACTTGTGCCTAGAGCTACACTATGTTAAGGAAACCAGTTCGCTCGCGTTGCGGAAAGACACTAAATGTGGGACTGGTTGTGGTGTGCAGTAAACCAGTTGATGTACTAACTTCAAACTAGTTGGGTAGCCCTACACGAAAAGTTACATCATTCTTGAACAGAAATCAGTACTTAATTTCTTCTTCCTAATATTATTACCATATTCTACTATGTGCATTCTATGAAGTTTTATTGCGATGTAAACCAAACTGTAAAGCAATTGGGGTATTCACAAAGTTTCAGTGTCGTATCCTCCTAATTGTCTTAAATTCCCTCATTTCTCATACAAAATGTTAAGACATTATAACAATACGATAGAAGCCTAGTGCGAAGTTAGTAAAGTTTAGAATTTATGTTGCCTGGCAACTTTCTTTTTAACCTAATTGATAATTGGAAATCGAAAATTAATAATCGATTAATTCGGCAATGTTTTGAAAATTAAGTACGCACAAACTGAGGGCACTCAAAAACATGAACGAATCAAAATTAAATTGAGAATTCTTAGTTTAGCCAAGCATTGACTATCTCACTCAAAATTGTTGATTTTATATTTTCATATTTATTCAATCGAAATAAGAAGAAGAAAAAGTATTGAAATGTATTGAGATGAAATAAGAGTGCTGTGTCCCAGCTTTACCATATCCCTTCCTTTGCTAAAATTTGCATTTACTTATGTTAAGATTAAGCATTTTTAGAAAATTTTGGAAATATACGCATAAGCATGCAAACATATACAAGTACATATGATATGTATATAAAGTGCTTACTTACATACATACATACGAATACATATAAACAATGTTTGTTTAACGCTAGCATAGACAATTCAATACTTATTTTTTATTCCATACATACATAAGTACTAACATGTTCACTCGTACATGTATGTATATATTTTGTTTTCATTTAATACTATTTGCTCTCAAATGCTCTTTCTGAAGTACTCTCGCTCTTTCTTAATCTCGCACAAAATAACACATTTAAGCATTCCCTGAAAAACGGATAAGTTAACATAGAAACGGGTAAGGGTGATGAGCCTAACGCACCAGCTGCTCGCTCTTTCTTACTCTCGCACAAAATAATCCATTTTTCCATTTCAATACTTTTTTTACTACATACATACTAACATACTCACTCGTACATGTATGTATGTATTTTGTTTTCATTAAATACTATTTGCTCTCAAATGCTCTTTCTTAACTTATCTCGCTCTTTCTTACTCTCGCACAAAATAACACATTTAAGCATAGTTAACATAGAACGGGTGAGTGTGGTGAGCTTTATAGCAGGAGCTGTTCATATTTAACTGTTACTGCTCTGCTATCAAATGTTAACAATGAATTTAAAATTTCATTGTTAATTATCATAATTCAAACCGATAACATTCTATGTTTTTCAGTTTTAACCTTTAAACCATAACATTATGCGATTAAATTTGAATGTTAATGTTGATTTTGTGCTTACAGAAAACGTGCTACCAAATAACATTTCTGACAAAGAGATACAAAAAAATACATAAATGCATTACTACATACATATTTACATATGTATGTAAGGACGAGTATGTATGTGTATTTACTTAGCTACTCCACACACGTAACTAGTTAGTGTGAACGTTTTAATGTTCAAGCAATTCCTTTTACTCTTTGAATAAATTTGGAATGATTTAGTTAATTATCATTTGATTTCTTTAATTAGTAAATTGGTTTTCTCTTCTTCCTCTAGCAGCTTCCTATAAAATCCCGGCTAGTTCATCTAATTTTGCACTATTTTTTTCAAGTTTATCGTTTGTGTGCACTTCGCTGCTCACTTCGCTGATATTGGACATAAATATTGGTAAGTATATCAATTCTACCACCGTCGACAGAGAAATATGTGGTACGACCAAGAGTGTCGCGATGCTACTGAAGCAAAAAACGCAGTTTACAGAGCCACCCTGCAGTCAGTTGCAACGCGAGCTGCTAAGGAGCAATACAGAAAGTTGAGGAGGGAGGAGAAACGTCTTTTCAGGCGCAAGAAAAGAGATGAAGAAAGACGCGAGTTCAATAATATCGAAATGTTGCGGGACAGGAACGAGGTCCGAAAATTCTTTGAAAGAATAAGACGCCTGACTCTTGGTTTGAAGACCGGGGCCTCTTCCTGCAAGGATGAAGACGGAAATCTGGTGACAGATATCCAGGGCATAATGAGATTATGGGGGGAGCACTTTTCGCAGCTGCTTAATGGCGATGACGGCAATAATCCCGCCACTGCGGAACCCACTCCGGAAACCCCAATCACTGACGGCGTTGAAGTACCGCCGCCTGACTATCAGGAGGTCTTAACAGCCATTGCTCGGCTGAAAAACAATAAGGCTGCAGGTGCAGATGGCCTGCCTGCTGAGTTGTTTAAGACAGGAGGCGAAGAGCTCAAAAACCGCATGCATGAGCTTCTATGCAAAATATGGTCCGACAAAAGCATGCCAAGTGATTGGAACCTCAGCGTACTCTGCCCAATCCATAAGAAAGGTGATAAGGTGCCAAGTGATTGGAATCTCAGCGTACTCTGCCCAATCCATAAGAAAGGTGATAAGGTGATTCCACGATTTGCGCCAACTACCGTGGGATAAGCCTTCTTAATATTGCATATAAGGTTCTATCGAGCGTACTGTGCGAAAGACTGAAGCCCATCGTCAACAAACTGATTGGACCTCATCAGTATGGCTTCTGGTCTGGTAAATCCACCATCGACCAGATATTCACACTACGCCACATCCTGAAAAAGATCCGAGAAAAACAGATCGACACCCATCATCTATTTGTCAATTATAAAGCCGCCTTCGACAGCACGATTAGGGATCACTTGTACGCCGCAATGTCTGACTTTGGTATCCCTGCAAAGCTCATTCGTCTTTGCAAAATGGCACTGACCAACACCACCAGCACAGTGAAAATTGGGACAGACCTCTCCGCACCATTTGATACCAAAAGAGGTTTCAGACAAGGTGACTCCCTATCGTGCGACTTCTTTAACCTTATGCTGGAGAAAATAGAAAATAATTCGAGCTGCGAACATCGATATCTCTGGCACTATCTTCTACAAGAGTGTCATGCTGCTAGCATACGCTGATGATTTTGACATCATTGGCAAAAACGCTCGAGCAGTCAGTGCAGCATTCTCCAACCTGGAAAGGGAGTCTCGTCGTGTGGGTCTAGTGGTGAACGAGGACAAAACGAAATACCTTGTGTCAACAAACAAAGAGTCACGACGTCTTGGACAAAATGTCACTGCTGACAACTACACTTTTGAAGTCGTCAAGGATTTCGTTTATCTAGGATCCAGCATAAACACCAACAATAATGTCAGCCTTGAGATCAAGCGGAGACTAACTCTTGCCAACAGGTGTTACTACGGGCTCAGTAGGCAATTGAGAAGTAGAGCCCTCTCTCGACCGACGAAAATAACGCTCTATAAGTCCCTCATCCTTCCCGTCCTAATGTATGGCGCAGAGACGTGGACATTGACCATCAATGAATCAATGATGAGAGGCTGTTAGGAGCGTTCGAGAGGAAGATACTCCGTAAGATCTACGGTCTAAGGTCCAGTATGCGTGGACGACGTGTATCGAATAAGATGGAACGATGAGCTGTATGAGCTGTACGCCGACACTGACATAGTCAAGCGTATAAAACTTCAGCGGCTTCGCTGGCTGGGTCTTGTTGAGCGAATGGAAGAAAGCGCTCCGGCTAGAAGGGTGTTTTATTCGAACCACGGTGGAGGAACACGCAGAAGGGGACGTCCTAATCTCCGTTGGAAAGACCAGGTGCAGGGCAACCTGACTGCACTTGGCCTTATCAACTGGCGCCAGCGCGCGCATAACAGAAGTGACTGGCGGAGCTTTGTGGAGGCGGCCAAGACCGATAATCGGTTGTAGCGCCAGCTAAGTAAGTAAGTACATCAATTCTATTAGTACATATTTTGTAGGCGTAACTTTTTATTTTGTTAAAAATTACTACTGCTTATCTTTTATTGGTGCAACATTCAACATTATATTCGTTTATGTCATTGTTCTTAACTTAAGAATTTATGGGCCATATATAAATTGTATGAGGTAATTATGATGGTAGCGAGACAACAACACCATTAAAATAATAAAATATAGTGATATAAGATTTTATGATGAGAAAATTGCGGAATTATGTACTTTGTTTTACATATAGAAGGACGAGTGGAGGAATTTTTTATTGCAAATTTATAAATTTATGATGTGGAACAATCTTATATTATCATTTACTTTAAAAATGTATTTTTAATAATATTTAAATATATTTAATGGAAAACAAAAATTGAATGGGTAGATACTAACGATAAAGGGTTACTTATAGTCTTTTGCATACGTTGTTTGAAACAGTAATTTGCATAAATACCATAGTTAACTACGTTAGCAATCATTTTCGACTCTTCTTTACGTACACATTATCAGTTTGCTATAAGGGATACAATAAAACTCAGTTCAGTAGGTCACAGGTCATGTAGAGTATATAGAGTCATAGACAGACAATCTTCTTCAGCTTTACAGAAAATCGAATCGTATTCATCAATATTGTTTTTCAAACTACTGCAGCTCAATGTAGAAAAGATCTTGTAACGCGCTATTTTAATACTAATTTTAATAATTGAATTTCAGAATTTCATTAGTAATCTTTAATCGTGGCCTTTGGCGCTACATGCGGTCATAGTCGAAACTGATAAACTGAAGTTCATTGTGGTAAAGGCATAACACTTGCCACAATAGCTGCCTATCTCTTTTTCTCGGTGTCCTGTGTGATCACATTCACTCCCTCATTCTCTCCTTCTTCCTCTCACCTATCAATCTTCCTTGCTCGTTCGTGAATTTAATCTTGATGAAAATGTAAACCATAAATAAAGTTTTGAAATTACAAAAAAAAAAAAATTAATGGTGAGTTAGCTTATGCATTTACATACAAAATTATTATGTCCCTATTGCAAAACCCTTTACATACAGGGTGGCCCAGAGTGACAGATCAAGAATGAAGCACTTGATTGCTTACGAAATTTTAACACATTTTTTACTCTAGGGACTTTCTTCATAGCTCAATAAAATTGTAATAAATCTTTCCAATTTCTTATTTTTTTTTTTGTTCCCTTTGGTAAACTGAAAAATGAGTCATAACGATCTTTTTTCCTTTTTCTGAAAATATTTTCTAACGAAGCTATAAAGTGTATTTAATAATGTCACTCTATCATAAACTGCCACAAAAAATAAACACATACCATAATCAAATGTGTCAAAGCAAAATACGAAATACTCGAAAGTTCATTACACTTGCGGTACGCGCAGAGAAAATTAATAGGATTTTCATCTAAATCCTACTACTTAAGTTGGCTATGAAGGGAAGAATAATGCACGATTAGTATAAATATTGATGTACTATGAAATTCAATATCCTGCATTTTTAATTACTTCACGAAGTTAAACTGAATGTACGAGGTATGATCAAAAAATAACCGGTATTTTAAAAAGTATTTTTTCAAAAAGTATTTATTTCTTCATCAACAACTATCTTGTCCCCTTCAAAGTAATCCCCCTTAGATATAATACACTTATGCCAGCGTTTTTTCCAATCCTCGAAACACTTCTGAAACGCGCTTTTTGGTATCGCCAACAGCTCCTGTTTCGATTTTTCTTTTATCTCCTCAATCGTAGCAAAACGCTTTCATTTCATCGGTGTCTTCAGTTTTGGGAAGAGGAAAAAGTCAGCGGGGTCCGGGGGCCAAGTCCGGTGAATACGGTTGTTGAGGCATGATAACGGTTTTGTTTTTGGCCAAAAACTTACGCACAACCGACGTTGTTTTTGCTCAAAATTTAGCAATTTTGGAACAATCTTCGCTGCCGCACGTTTCATGCCTAAAACATCGGTAAAAATTGCTTGGCATGAGCCGAACGATATGTCAACATCATCAGCAACCTCTCTGATAGTGATTCAACGATTCGACGATTATCCAAAATCATTTTCTTCACTGCGTCAATGTTTTCATCGGTTGTTGACTCGTGTGCTCGGGCGACCAGGACGAGCATCGTCATTGACATTGACATCTTCTCGGCCTTCCGAGAACCGGTTATACCACAATTGAACTTGTGTTCTGCTCATAGTAGACTCGCCAAAGGCCACAGTCAACATTTCAAATGTCCTTGCGCATTTAATTTAATTTTTTACACAAAACTGAATACAGTTTCTTTGATCCATTTTTTCGAATAGTAAAAAATCGAAGAGCACACCAAAACACGACTAAACTTTTTATCTGTCAAAAACAAACTGACAATCCAATATGGTTGGTATTGCCAACATATATAACAAACATGTGTACCAACATAACAGAAAACCAAAATGCGAAAATCGAACTTACGTAACTCACGAAATTTGATCACACTTCGTATGTAAATAAGAAGATGCTATTCTATGAAATCTGTACTATCAAATATTTCTTTGAGCGTATGAAGTGAAAGTGGACATGAAAGTCCACACACTTTTATCCTAGTCATATGTAGCTGATTGTCTAATACCTACCAACTGCTCATCGCATTTTCAATAAATCGGTTTTAAATTGTTTTCTCAACATATCATTGTTGTTTGTTTTTGTTCAAAACAAATGCCTGCAACTTAACTTAAGCATATCACTTTCTGATAAAGCAAAATCTATTGAATATGTAAAACTGCTCGCCAGCAAAAGGAAAACAAAGGGGGGAAAAAAATACAATAAAATAAAAACATTTAAATACTTTTTTCTAACAAAACTTTTACTTTTTTTATAACACCTCAACTTTCTACTACCGCACCAGCATCCATCACAGCTACCCAACATCAACTCATACCACAGCTGCGAGCACAGAACAACTTGTGCAAAACTTTGGCAAATTGTCGGAATCGAATTTAGTTGGTAACGTGCATGAATAGCGTATTACAAAAGTTGCACTGTGAATGTTGTGTGGAAATTTGTCTTCCATCTGGTAAAAGTTTAAGTTTATCACTGAACTGGAAATGTGCAAGGAACTACGATCAACGTGAAGCAACACTTGGACTTTTGTGTGTATGTTGGAATAATTACCATATATTATGTAATAAATTTTAAATATTTATTAAAGTTTTTTTTGTTTTGTTGCTTATTAAGGGGCGGACAAACTTTAATTATATATTTTCCAATTTCGGCTTGTGTTTGGGATCGTCATCATGCTGGAACCTCCAAATAAGTGTCATTTCCCAGGTTGCATATGGCAGCATAGTATTTTCTAATATGCCTTTCTAATCGTGAGACTTCATTATTCCTTCAACACGGTGAATGGGACCGGTTCCTTGTGCAGAAAAGCAACCACAGACCATGAAGTTGCCACCTCCATGCTTGACGGTTCCTTTTTTTTATTTCGGGTTCATCCTTTCACCCTTTGGTCTTCTCACTAGACTTTTACCATCCGATCGCCACAAATTAAATTTGAACTCATCAGAAAATAGAACGGTTTTCCGTTGGCAAGGAGTCCACTTTAAAGGGACCGCGCAAAATTGAGACGAGCCAACCGAAACAAATGGTTTTTGCACTTGTTTGTAACTGCAAAGGTTAGAATCTAAGACATACGTCGAAAGTGGTAAAAGATTGGAACAAAGGTCAAAATATTAATGTTCTTCAATGGCCTAATGACCTAAATCCAATCGAGAATCTCTGTGAGATCGTATATGCCAAGAGATCATCTATGCCAAGGAGATGTGCAGCTGTTATAAAAAAAACCGGGGTTCTGCCCTTCTCTTTCGTTGAGAAGCTGGCAATTCGAAATTCGGCCACCTCAATGACTGCCTGGTGCTGTATAGTCTTAGGAACTTCGTTGGGCCTCAATGACATGAGTGTTGTATAGGCTCTGATGAACTCATTTGCCATTCATGCTGACTCCCCGCATTAGTCTTTTCTGTTGTGCCTCAGGGTAGCTTGCGAAGTCTAACCTCTTGCGATCCTCAGAATCTGAAGTTTGAAAAAAACTTCAAACTTTTTCAGGAAATTACAAAATATTTGGTAACATATTTCACTAGCTTCATATTGAGTTTATAAAGGGTGATTTTCTTAGTAGTTTGGTTTTCAATCTGGCAATACTTTTTCGGAGTTGGGCTTTTTGACAGCTGTCACTTGATTTATGCTCAGTTTGGTTTGCCATTTCATAATGAATAGACTTACTCCTGAACAACGTTTGCAAATCGAGCAAATTTATTACCAAAATAATGGTTCGGTTAGCGCAACGCATCGCGCGCTGCGTTAATATTCAGTCGACATAATCGCCCAGCAGAGTCGGTAATTCGAGCAACCATGGATCGGTTTGGCACCACGTTTACTCAAGTGGATAATTCGCATCCTCAGAGACGCCGTACAGTGCGCATTGAAGACGCTATTGCTGCTGTGGAGCAGAGTATAGAAGAAGACACGAATGAGTACATCCGCCATCGCGCGCAACTATTGGAGCTATGCCCATCCACTTTATGGAAGATTTTGTGGAAGGATCTTGGTTTGCGATCTTACAAAATCCAATTCGTGCAAGAATTGATGCCGAACGACCATCAAGCGCGTCGCACGTTCAGTGAATGGGCCCAAAACGAGATGGCCACCGATCCCGATTTTCACAAGAATATTTTGTTCAGTGATGAAGCTCACTTTTGGTTGAATGGGTACATTAATAAGCCAAATTGTCGCATTTGGAGTGATCATAATCCACAAGCCATTCAAACCATTGTTGAGACGCCGTTACTTACTTACTTTTAATGGCACAACAGCCCATGGAGGGCCTAGGCCGAACTTTTCGCATCCACTCATGTTTTGCGTGTTATATTTGTACATGAATGGAAGGGACCTACAGTTTAATGCCGAATCCGAACGGCGCAGTGAAAAGCTTTTCATAGCAATTTTTACTCATGTAGGTTTGCCATTGCCTGCCAAGAGGTGGTACCGTGTAGAAATATTATTTTTTCTACTTTTTGATTTTGCCTGTGCCGAGATTCGAACCCCGGACTCTCTCTCGTAGCAGTCCAACGCACTACCACTACACCACAGCGACCAGACGCCGTTACATCATCAAAAAGTCACTGTTTGGTGTGCTCTATGGGCCATATCATTGGACCATATTTCTTCAAAGATGAAGCCGGTCATAGTGTTACAGTCAATGGGGAACGCTATAGAGCCATGATTAATGACTTTTTCGTGCCTAAATTAGAGGATGTTCATGTGGATGATGACCTTTGGTTCCACAAAACGGCGCTACATGCCATACAGCCTATAGCCAACGAAACAATCAATTTATTGAAGGAAACTTTTGGTGAGCGCATTATCTCGCGTCGTGGGCCTGTGGCGTGGCCTCCAAGATCGTGCGATTTAACACCGCTGGACTATTTTTTGTGGGGTTATGTGAAGTCGCTTGTCTACGCAGATAAGCTTGAGACGATTGACCCCTTGGAAGAGAATATTCGACGCATTATTACTGACATACGCCCACAATTGCTGCAAAAAGTGGTCGAAAATTGGGCCTCTCGGCTGGAATTTATTTGAACCAGCCGCGGCGCGGCGGCCACTTGCCCGAAATCGTTTTTAAAAACATAATGGCAAATCCTTATCTTTATAATAATGCTAAATTCTTGGCCATAACATTAAATTATAGCATTTTATTTCTTCTTGAAAACCACACGTCAAAAAAAAACACCCTATATATATATGAACCTATGCACTTAGTAGGATATATTTTGTTTTTCATTATATGAATAAGTACATTCATCCTTGCCCATACACATACCAGTTCTATAATATTATTTCATAAGTATTATATCACTCAGTTTTCATTCGCTCTACATGAATTTTTTAATTAAGCACGCAGTGTCACTTTATTGTTGTGTTGTTTTACCTTTTTTTCACACAACAGGAGATTTTGTAATTTTAAACTTTTAATGCGAATTTCGTACTGTGCTTACTTACTATGTATGTACACTGTATTACGTCGCTGTAAAATCCTTTTCAATGCAAATTTTTACCAATAAGAACACATACCTACTTATAAATATATAGGTACAACAAATTTATGCAGGTGCAAATGCTTTCAGTGAATGATTAAAACCATTTGCAAAATGTAATTAAACTGTTTTTCAATTAAAAGCAGTATTACTTTAAATAGTATTACTTTTTTTTTTAGTCTATATTTAAAGTATAATTTCTACACAAAGAGTGCTTAGGGACTGAAATTGATACGAGTAGTGTAGCTCACAGCCAACAGTAAGCAACATTAAACCTGGCAGGTACAAGATTTTAAGTAAATGACGTTAAATGACGAAGTTAAATTCTTGGCTTGGTTTTGATATTATTTTTGTTGGTACATATATGTACCTATACTCTGCTCCCTGAGGAAGAGCATTAGAGGAATGATTATTTTGTTACAGCTGTAACGAGAACCTTCGTAGTTCATTTTCTTATGCTGAGGTATACTCAGTGTGTTACCAACATCAGATCGATTTCAAAATACTCATCATTTTATTTATATATAAAGTACATATACAGTAAGTACATACAGGGTGAACCATTTATAATTTGGAATTCGATTTTGGTGTACATAAGAGACGAATAATTTTGTTTTCCAATATGATTTTTATGATTCGTAAGTGCAATCTTCCTTTTAATTGTGGAACACTATTTCATTGAAATGATTTACTCGGCTTCCTCCCCAATCAACCCCAATTTTTCAATACATTTTCGACTGTATGGAGTTGTACTCGATCGAGCCTCAACCGTTGCTGGATAGCTAGCGTAATACTTATCTTTAACAGCTCCGCAAAGATAATAGTCCAACGAACTCAAATTGCGACTGTGTGCTAACAACGCGATTTTCAAACTTCCCGCGCAAAAGATCGATTGATGCACGACTTGTGTGATACAACGTCTTCAACCTCTTCGAGCCAAATATTTTCTAAGGCCATATCTTCTAAAAGAGTCCACCACACGTAATCAGTTGACATTCATTGTAAAGCGTCGTTCTTTTTCTTCTTCTTTTAATGGCACAACCGCCCATGTAAGGCGTAGACCGAGCTTTTCGCATCCACCCATGTTGTAAGTGTATTTCTACATGAATGAAAGGCGACCAACAGTTTTATGCCGAATCCTAACGGCATTGGGAACAACTTTTCATAGGCATTTTTTCCACTGATAGGTTTGCCATTGCCATTGCCTGCCAAAAGGTGGTGCCTTGTAGAAAAATGAGTTTTTCTACTTTCGGATTTTGCATGAAAAAGTTACTGAATGAGTGACTTATAGAGCGTTATTTTATGGAGTCCGTCGATAACTACTACTCAATTGCCTACTGAGCTCATAGGAATGCAAGTCGGCCTTGCCGAAGGTAGGGGGGAGAGAGAGGGTAAACGTATTGTACCCTCCTCCCCCTTATGAAAAATTTCGAAGAAGTTGACTTTTGTTTTTGAGCCATTGTATGGAATCACAAAAATATGCCCTCCATTCCAAAATACCATGTACGCCACTGCCAGTCGACAAGAAATATCCTTCGGGGGCTGACATTATTATTAGTGATTAATAATTATTAAGAGTGATAATTTGACTAATATCAAAAGAAATTGTGATGCAAATGGAACCAAATCTAGTGTACACAGTTGAAATCACTTCAAAAAAATTAAATTACGTAATTTATATTATCTCCAAGTCGTGCATAAACCCTTGCACTGTGCAAGAATACCAAAACTTGCATGGATGTTTGTAATTCTACTTCTCTTACACCATGCAAGGGCATATGCTAGACTTGGAGAATTCCCCTATTGAGGGAAAAGTAAATCAGCTCGTGGATAATTGTGGAAGCTAAATTTTACGGAGACTCCAACCCAATTCTAGTTAAATGAAATCATTGAGGACCTCGAATGGTTAATTGACAATAGTAATATATTTTATCTTCGTTACTACTTAGATCGACAATCGACAAAACTTCTTTTCTAATTTGGATAATGCAGCATTGACTGCTGCTACGATGTGGCCAAAAACTCGTATACTACCAGCATGAGAATTTTATAAAATATAGTGTCAACCATTATATTAATAGTTTCATCCGGCAATTTTCCGCATAAAAACTTATGCGACCTCGATAGTCTAAAGGATAATGCTCTAGACTATCACCCGATTCGATTCCGATCTTGGTCTCATAATTCTCATAAAATTCCTTATATTCCTACCGATATGAAAGAGGTAATTGTAACCTACAGTTCTTGTTAAGAAATGGCAAAACCACCAAGGGATGACAATTTGTGGTCGGAACCAGCTTTAAACTGTAGGTCCAACTAGTGTAAATGACCTCGTTGCATTCTGAATCGTCGCTCTGCGCCGCTCTTTCAATACTACTTTTTGAGGCAGTGCTTCTTGTTGTTGTTGTTTACTGTTTATCAGCAGAGTTGTATTTATATTTGGTAGCTTACATAAGTGGTTGCTGTGGCGTAGGGTAGTGCGTTGGATTGTTACGCAGGGAGTCCGAGATTTGAATGTCAGAACACGTAAAATCAAAAAGTATAAAAACAATTTTTCTACACGGCACCACCTCAATGGTACGAGTAAAAATTGCCTTCGCCATTCGAATTCGGCATAAAACTATAGGCAACTTCCATTCATGTACAAATATAACACGCACAACATGAGTGGATGAGAAAAGCTCGACCTAAGTAAAGTTCAAACTCCGTAAAACGCGTTTCAGACGCAACGTTTTTCTCGTAATCGTGCGAAAAGTTAAATGAGCGTTTTTTGTATGAAACAAACTTCACCGCTTGCCGTCAAAATGCGCAGAAAGCGTCAAAAGTTAAACTACTTTCAACTTTTTTCACGCTTTTCTCGTGTTGCGACGGCAAACAGCTGAGAAATTGCGTGAGATATTATGTATAATTTGTAGGACAATGGCATAATCGACAACACACTATTTATATCGAAAAGATTTAATATATTTATTTAATGTAGAAACTGCTAAACAAAGCAACGAAATATTTTAAATATAATTATTGGACCGGAGATGATAAATAAAAACTAAAACTCTGGCAGATTAAACTTCATTTTCGCTAAAGTGAAAATTTTCCCTGACAAACTATTTGTCGTCAAACTTTAGTCATCACTCATAAATTGTCTGCAAATAATTGTGAGGAGAAAAAAATAATGGAACGAAAATGGAGGAGGTGGAAAAACACAAACACATATCTCTCTTGATACGCAAGAACCAGCTGATTTTCAAAGAAGAAGCATACGCGCAAAACGCGTGTTGTGGAGCATACAATATTGCAAAACGTCGAAGCCTAGAAAGCGTATGTGCGAGAAAAGCGTTGCGTCTGAATCGTGTGTTATGGAGTTTGACCTTAAGTATGTTTATAGAAAGATTGAAGCTTAATATTAAAAGTGTGAAGTATTCGTAAGGAAGAAAAAAAGAGTGGATTGAAATTTCGCATATCACATTTTCGAAGTTTCGGTTCTAGGGTTGAACATATTATTTATATATTGTATTATATATGCATTACTTAATATTTTTTTAAAGTTAACTTCTTTAGAATCATTTTTATATTTACGATCGTGGCGAAGTGGAAATAAACGACAGCGCCCTCTATCATCAAGTATGGAAAAACTGAAGATGCATATGAATATACACATAAATGATGGCAGCACATATAGTATGCATTCACTATGCGCCCTCCATCAATCGATAATGGGGTCCTATAGCCTTCAATCGTTTGAAAGAAGGCGCTGATTCACGTTTGATTCATAATCGGTTGCTAGAGGGCGCTGCCCATCAGTTTCTATTAAAATTTAACATTTCAAACAAAAATTTTACATTTCAAACAAAAATCATTAGAAATTTCTAGAACTGAAAGAAGAAGAAGATCTTTCCTGCGTAAGACAATAATTCCTCATTAGAGACAATAATTGCATCAACACTCATGTGTCATTGAGTCCCGACGAAGGTCATTGAGTCCCGACGAAGATAATACAGCACCAGTCAGTCATTGTTGTGGTCGAATTCCGAACTCCCAGCGAATTCTCAACGAAAGAGATGGGCAGAAGAAAATTTGCCTGAAAATCTTTAATCCATGGAAAGAAAACAACTCGCATCAGCACAACAAAGCAGAGAGGGGATTTGCCAAGTTTCTAGTCAGCCTTATAACATTCGCGAGTTCTCAGACCGGCAAGTGGCTAATTTTCCACCTGTTGAGAGCATACAACCTGAATATTTTTATAATGATGATTATTATAATGATGATGATGGTGTAAGATTATAATTATAATGATGTAGAAAATAAATTTGCATGCTTTGAGTATGAATATTTTGATGGAGATGATTGACGGAGATGATTGATGGCGATGATTGATGGATATGATTGATGGAGATGATTGATGGAGATGATTGATGGAGATGATTGATGGAAATGCAAAATGAAGTTAATCCACATGTAGCACACCTGACTGGGATCAGATAATCATCAAACTGAACTATACAAGGCTTATCATTTGCATAAATCGGCAGATCGTTAAAAATTCTTTCAGCCACGCCTGTAGTGTCTGCGATAGACTCTGATTTTTACGAGATTACTAAACCTAACCTGAAAACCCAATACGCAAACGTTCTGAAGAAATAAACTTCTGTAGGGCGTCCCACTGACTCATAAAATATTTTTAATTTTTTTAAATGAACTTCTACTTAAAAGTTATCAAATGCAAGTGGAAGCAGTGTGGTTATAAACTTTGCATATGTGAACAAATTTTACTTGACTGATATATACAATATCCTCCCCGATATCCCTGAAACTAATTGTAATGACTGGTTTCAGCTCAATTACGAAAAGAAAAAGCTTTCTTTGCCATCAAGAACGCTGTCAAATTATTATGCTATACAATAGTTAGAATTTTTATGAAACTGAAAACTTCTTAGTGTTGAAACTGTATATACTTTACTCATTTTCATGGCCATAATTGCGGTTTATGAAAGGCAACGACCTTTTTATCGTTTGTGTTTTTCTTCGCATTTTTTTGTTTTTGTTTTTATGAAAAGAAAACATAAAACAACAAAGAAATACACAATGGTATAAAGTTTTTTTTTAAAGTTTGGAATTTCTTCTTCTTTCTTAGTTAAACAAAATATTAAACAAAAATGAATAATAATGGATGGAGATAAAAGGTGAGTAGAAATAAGGGACTTTTAATAATTTTGTTATAACTTCTGGACACATGGACGGACACTCATAAGCATAAATTTAAGCAAACTATACCTTTTTATTCTAAACTTACTATATAGTATGCACATAAAAAAATAATAACACACGTACGAGCATGCATACAGGAAAGTACTCGTATCTTGAAAATTGCGTGCTTGAGTGATTGCTCAATATATGCAGCCGACTCTAGGTCCCGCCCTTTTACCACATCATAATCAATTTCTTAACCGAAATGTGGCACTACTTTGTTTTTGTTTGCTTAATTTTTAACCGATCAATGACTAATACCAAAAGGGATACACTGAAATTTATTTGAAGTAAGGCACGATTGGATGGCATTTTAACTTACATACGTTATATGTATGTAGGTCATATGAAGTAGTAGGCTGGAAAGTTTCATAAAACAAAGCCATTTCAGACAAAGTATATAGGCAATATGTCTTCAAGTACAAACCGTTCGCATGGAGTATGGAAATATTCCGCTAAGTACCGTATCCATACTAACTAGAATCGTTATTGTTGGGAGTTCACTTTGACCTACAAGTTCTATTGTGCCCGTACATGGTTCCGTAAGTCCATCCTCAGATGATATCGGTCCTTATTCCACATGCTTAAAAAATTAGGTTTCTATTTTAAACTTTTGTGGACTACATATGTAAAGAATGATTTTTATAAGAGTTTAGTTTTTGAAAATGAAAAAAAAACAGAAATTTTACAAAAGTAAGTAAGTAAATTTTTATGTGGATCGATAAATCATTTCCTGCCATTTACTTTTTAAAGATAATTTCACTTAAATGTTGCCCGCGGCTACGCTTCAAGTGGTCCATTCTGAAGATCCAATTTTGGCACATTTTTCACACATTTCGGCTGGAATTTCACCAATGACGCGTTCAATGTTGGCTTCCAAAGCAGTAATCGTGTTTGGCTGGTCCCTATAGACAAGAGACTTAACATAGGCCCACAAAAAAACTCTGTCTAACGGGGTCAAATCACACGATCTTGGTGGCCAATTGACTACACCAAAACGTGAGATTAACTGCTCACCAAATTCGCCTCTCAATTGATGCATGGTTTCATGTGCAGTGTTTCATGTGGTTGGAACCAAATGTCGGCCGAGTCCAATTCTTGCATTTTCGCCAATAAAGTCTGTTTTCTTCGAACGGTACCTTTCTCCATTGACCGTAATGTTGCGGCCTTCATCGTCTTTGAAGAAGTACGGCGCAATGATGCCGCCTTCTCATAAACCGCACCAAACAGTGCATTTTTCGTGATGCATTGGTAGCTGCTGAATGGCTCTGGCTGGTCTTCACTACAAATATGGAAATTCTGCTTATTCACGAATCCATTGAGCCAAAAATTAACATCGTCGCTGAAGACAATTTTGCGATAACACACATTTTTCACAGAGCACGAATTTTGATAATAAATTTCAATAATTTGCAAACATTGTTCAGGCGTAAGAAATGGCAAACCAAACTGAGCATAAATCAAAAGATAGCTGTCAAAAAGACCAACTCCGAAAAAAGTATTGCCAGATTGAAAACCACACTTCCAGAAAAAACACACTTTATATGACCAAAACAAATTTGGTTTAAAATTTAAACCATTCAAGTACTTAGAAAAGAGAAAGTGCTGAATCGGGTTTAGATTATAAACTTTTTGGATTAAATCCTAAATCAAAAACTTTCTATATTTGAAACCAGGATGAGTACTATTTTATTGAATTCTAGTATATATTGACCTAAAAATTAGTCTAATTATATTAAAATTGAAAGCAACCTGTAAATGAAACAAATTTCATTTCTTTCTTGCTTTATTATCAAAAAAAATATAGTGTCCAGAATTAACAATAACAATACCATAATGTCAGCCTTGAGATCAACCGGAGATTAACTCTAGCTAACAGGTATTACTACGAGCTCAGTAGGCAAGTAGAGCCCGCTCTGGACCGTCGAAAATAACGCTCTATATGATAAGTCACTCATCCTTCCCGTTCCCGTCCTAAGGTATGGCGCAGAGACGTGGACATTGACCATCAATGATGAGCGGCTGTTAGGAACGTTCGAGGGGAAGATACTCCTTAAGAACAATGGTGCAATATGCGTGGACGACGTGTATCGAATAAGATGGAACCATGACCTATTCAAGCTGTATGCCGACAATGACATAGTCAAGCGCATAAAAATCCAGCGTCTTCGTTGGCTTGGTCATGTTGAACGAATGTATGAAGTCGCTCCGGCTAGAAGGCTGTTCTATTCGAGCCACGGTGGAGGAACACGCAAAAGAGGACGTCCTAATCTGGACGTCCTGTACTTGAAAAGACCAGGTACAGGCTGACCTGACTGCACTTAGCCATATATACTGGTTCATAGATTCTAGTGCCTGATTTAATGCTTTGAAATAGGCTAATTATAGTCATGGCGATTTTTTCATTCTTGGTGGCTGGTTGCAGCACATAGCCCTTAAAAGATTATTTATGCGCTTACCTGACTATTTATTGTGATCCTTTCTTCTGGCTGGTCATTTTATCGATAGCTTCTGTCTCGATTGTGGAGCTACAACTTCTAATTGCTGGATTGCATAATAAAGTTTGCCAAATGTTTTTGCGGCACTTCGCTGCCGCCTGCTGTTTGAAACGAAACTTTATCGTTTGAAATGACTAAAAATTAAGGATAATTTCACTGTGGGGTATTATTAAATAAAACAAGTTTCTTACCATTTTTCTCTATATAGTTTATTTCTATAAATTTTGCTTATTTCAAAGCATATTAATTTATAATTTTCATTTAATTTGATTTCACACAAACAGTCCGTTGCCTTCCATGTTTCTTTTTATTTAAATTTTGTTCTGAAAGTGACCAGAGTGTAAATAAAATTTTATAAGGCTCGTCGCTTGCAGCTGCAATACAAAATTATAGAAAAATATAAACATTTGTTCACCTTATTCAGCCAATTCAGTAAGGCGGCCATTATATTGTAGTCAGCTCGCTCACCGACAGGGAGATGGCAAGTTCTCTCTCTATAACTCTATTCTGATGTAACTACTTCTAGATTTTAAAATTTTTGTTTTGGATTCTAAACTTTCTGATTTTATAACTTGTCACAATTAAAAGAATTTTCGCTCACCCTTTTTTTGCTTTTGTTTAAACTTTAAACCAAAATGTATGGAAAATAATGCTAGTCCATTTACTGGTTTGACATTGAGTCCGAAAAAGTTCAAAAAGTGCCTCTGTCCAAAGCTTGTTTTAATAAATAAACTCTAATTTTTTTACCGTGTATGAAGTTCAATCAGGTCGAAGGTTGGAGACATTCCGGAAATATAATTTTATTAGATTTCAACATATGTAATTTGTGAGGGCTCAAATTTATATTCTAGTCGGTTTTATTATATTTATTATAAGTAAAATCCGAAAAAAGTAAGCAGCCAGTAACAAAACGAGTGACGCTCTTTTATAGAAATTTTCACATCCAGCAATTTAGGGTTAAGTTTTTATACGTGCTCATCCGCACATCCACACACATACATATATGAATAGGTATATATGTAAAGGGTGGTCCATCTAACATTTGGAATTTGAACTACTGATTATTTTATGTTGTCGTTGTGGCGTAGTGGTAGCGCGTTGGAATGTTACGCAAAGTGTCCGGGGTTCGAATATCGGCACAAGCAAAATCAAAAAATAGAAAAGAACGATTTTTCTTCACAGCACCATCTCTTGGCAGGCAATGGCAAATCTGCAAGAGTAACAATTGCCTATGAAAAGCTTTTCACTCCGCCGTTCGGATTCGGCATAAAACTGTAGATCCCTTCCATTCATGTACAAATATATCCCGCGCAACATGAATGAATGCGAATAACTCAGCCTAGGCCCTCCATCAGCTGTTGTGCCATTAAAAGAAAGAAAAGAAGGTTATTTTTCGAGTGGCAACTCAAATGTCAATCGTATTAGGACGGAAAATTTGTTTTATATTCGCCATAACGATCGATATACGCTTGAACAAAGACCAAAGTGGCATACTAAAAATTTACTTGCAAAATGGTGAATTTTCGACCAAAAGTGTAAGAAAATTACGTTCCAAAGTCGATAGAAGAAAAGGGCGTTTTCCACACAATTTGTGTAGCGATTTATGAAACTGGATCTTTATTGGATAAAAAATCACGTTCGCCCACTTAACAACCGAAAAAATTGCTTCACATTCTGAGAATCAACTACATTAACTCGCCATCGTTCACAGGAATTGAACTGTTCACGTTCTTCATTGTTGCGAATTTTCCATACAGGCCTTGGTATGAAGCCGTATAAAGTTCAATGGGTACAACAGCTGAAGCCACATGACCATCTGCAACGTTTTCGGTTCGCTAATTGGGCTCTGGAACGCATTTTTACCGAACAGTCATCTATTCTGACGAAGCTCTCAAGCGCAAAAAAAAATGTTTGGTGTGGTTTTTGAACCATTGGGCCACTTTTCTTTGAAAATGAAGAGGACCAGTGAATCGTCTGCGTAGCACAATTATAACTGAGTATTTGTTACTTATTTTAGAAGATATGGACTTAGAAAACATTTGGTTCCAACAGGATGGCGCGCTGTGTCACAGAAACCGTGCAACAATCGATCTTTTGCGTGGGAAGTTTGAAAATCGCGTTATTAGCTGTTTTCGATGATGTTTTGATGCACTTGGCAAGTGACTCCGTTGGACTATCGGTTGTGGGAGCCGTTAAAGATAAGTATTACGCTAGCTAGCCAGCAACGATTGAGGCTCTTAATGACGAGTACAGTTCCATATAGTCGAAAATTTACTTAAAAATTGGCATAAAATTAAAAGTATGGGCTACTGCAAGGCCAGCCTAGAAAGTCTCTTTAATGAAATAGTGTTCCACAATTAACCGGAAGGATTTTACTTTCGAATGTTAAAAACCATATTGAAAAAAAATTATTCGTTTCTTATTTCCATTAAAATATAATTCGAAATTATAAATGGTCCACCCTGTATGTACTATAAGTATGAGTGGTTTTACAATAAGTTATCAATATCCTTTATTTTATCTATTCTCTTCTTCTTGTTCATCAACTTAAGCTTGCACACGCATAAACACACACTCACACACGCAAAAAGTACACAGCAATCCACTTGAAACGAGAATTTCTTCTTCGTTTTGATTGATGATGTTGCGGTGTTAAGCGAATTAAGTACAATACATGCATTGTTGTTGTTATAACTACTTAGTTGCTCTGTTTTTGCTGGGTGGTGTTGTTATTTTCTTGTTAGCAACATTTTTTCAGCATTTTTTGAAGCTGTTGAATTGGAAGGCAATATATAAAGGAAAGGAAAAGAAAAAGAAAAAGAAAAAGAAAAAGGAAAAGAAAAAGGAAAAATAAAAAGAAAAAAAAAAAGAAAAAGAAAAAAAAAAGAAAAAGAAAAAAAAAAAAAAAGAAAAAGAAAAATAAAAAAGAACTAAAACTAGAACTAGAACTAGAACTAGAACTAGAACTAGAACTAGAACTAGAACTAGAACTAGAACTAGAACTAGAACTAGAACTAGAACTAGAACTAGAACTAGAACTAGAACTAGAACTAGAACTAGAACTAGAACTAGAACTAGAACTAGAACTAGAACTAGAACTAGAACTAGAACTAGAACTAGAACTAGAACTAGAACTAGAACTAGAACTAGAAGTAGAACTAGAACTAGAACTAGAACTAGAACTAGAACTAGAACTAGAACTAGAACTAGAACTAGAACTAGAACTAGAACTAGAACTAGAACTAGAACTAGAACTAGAACTAGAACTAGAACTAGAACTAGAACTAGAACTAGAACTAGAACTAGAACTAGAACTAGAACTAGAACTAGAACTAGAACTAGAACTAGAACTAGAACTAGAACTAGAACTAGAACTAGAACTAGAACTAGAACTAGAACTAGAACTAGAACTAGAACTTGAACTTGAACTTGAACTTGAACTTGAACTAGAACTAGAACTAGAACTAGAACTAGAACTAGAACTAGAACTAGAACTAGAACTAGAACTAGAACTAGAACTAGAACTAGAACTAGAACTAGAACTAGAACTAGAACTAGAACTAGAACTAGAACTAGAACTAGAACTAGAACTAGAACTAGAACTAGAACTAGAACTAGAACTAGAACTAGAACTAGAACTAGAACTAGAACTAGAACTAGAACTAGAACTAGAACTAGAACTAGAACTAGAACTAGAACTAGAACTAGAACTAGAACTAGAACTAGAACTAGAACTAGAACTAGAACTAGAACTAGAACTAGAACTAGAACTAGAACTAGAACTAGAACTAGAACTAGAACTAGAACTAGAACTAGAACTAGAACTAGAACTAGAACTAGAACTAGAACTAGAACTAGAATTAGAACTAGAACTAGAAATAGAAAAAACAAAAGAAAAAGAAAATAAAAAAGAAAAAGGAAAAGAAAGAGAAAAAGAAAGAGAAAAGAAAATATAGCAACAAAAATATTACAAAGGGAACACTCATATCATTTTTTTTTAGCAAATTTTCTTCTCTAGCATTTTCTTCCATATTCTCTGCTTTCATTTTTTCTATTTGTTTCAATACATTTGCAGTGAATTTTCGTGTAAGCACAAAAATAAAAACAGCAAACAAAAAAGTTAAAAGTTTTAAGCAATCCTTGCTGCAGTCTCTGTTAACATTTTGCAATTTTATTTCTTGTTTGTTTGCTTAAATTGTTGCAACACTTGAAGCAATTGATTGTGCTATTTATTTTCATTTTTGTTTTTGTATTTGTTCGAATTTTCTTCTTTTGAAAATAAAATATGATTTACGGTTGTTGGACAATAAGAAGTCATTATGTATTTAAACTTTCAAGATTATTTTTCTATTTTTTTTCGTTTTTTTTGAAAATTTTTTTTATTTAATGTGAAAAGATTTGAATGACCTAACGAAAAGTTTCAGTTTTCTGATTTATTAATAGTCTTTTCTTAAGCAGCTTCTTTCATTCTACATATAGAAAATTGAAGAAAAATTAGTGAATTAACATAGTTTCACTAATCCTTTCATTTCATTTCATTTATTTAGTCAAATTCTTTTCTTACTGACTAGAAATTATAAAAAGTGTAAGTAGTAAAAATAATTAATAATTAGATTATAAAGATTGTATGTAAATAAAACTATTCAATATAATGTTTGAAGAGATTCCCAGTTATAGAGAAATCCACATCGCATTGTTTTGAGACTTTGTTAAATTCAAGCAAGGCCCTTGTGATTGGCGCATTCATTAGACAGTTAGTTTTCAAAGTGGATACATAAAAAGGAACATGGTAGTGCAGATGACGTAAAGGTACATTGAATCTAATATTTTCAAGAAAAAATGGGAAAAAAATATTGAATCTAATATTTTCAAGAAAAAATGGGAAAAAAATATTTTCACAAATTAGGTCATACACTCGTTTACCATGACAACTATGAGGGAATGTATGACTCTTCTGCTCTCAAGAGACTTAAAACTAACAAGTAAGCATCGAGCATTATACGAAGGAATACGCCTAACAAAATGTAAAGGTTGGAGAGCAAAATGAACAAATTTCTTTTGAATTATTTCAATACGTGCAGAGTGTGTATTTTAGAAAGGATTTCAAATGAAAGAAGCATATTCAAGTTTCGAACATACTAGTGTTGTATACAAGATTTTACGCGTATACGGATCTTTGAAATCTCTGTCATAACGACGAATAAAAGCAAGGAGCGAATAGGCTTTTGATAAAAGGTAGTTTACATGGTAAGAGAAAGTAAGCCTTGTATCAAATGGAACATCCAAGTCTAGGAACTCCTTAACCGACATCAGCGCATTGTTAGATATACTATAGGACGAAAAGTACTGACTAGATGATCTTACAAATCTCAATTGAAGACATTTTTTGTGTTACGAGTTAATTTGTTTCGTTGACTCCAATCAACTAGGCGATTAAAGTCTGATTGTAAAAGAGCAATATCGGTCAAATATTTGATTCTGCACTTCAGCCACTCTAGGAAAGTAAAGTGAATACCTAAGCATGCAAGTTTTGCAATTAATATATTATGAGAAATAGTGTCAAAAGTTTTCGAGAAATATGTATAAACAGTGTCAACCTGATATCCATTTCGAAATGCCGACATACAGAATTCAATGAAAACTGAAAGATTAATAGCAGTTGATTGCCCAGTAATGAATTCATGTTGGTAAGGACTTATAATTTGTTTCACTGGAAAAAATAGTTTATCTTTGACAACTTTTTCCAGAAGCTTTGAAATTGTAGAGAGTTTAGAGATTGGCCTGAAATTAAGGGACCTAAAGTTTTATGTCGAATCCGAACGGCGAAAGCTTTTCTTAAGCAATTTTTACTCCTTGTATGCCAAGTGGTGATGTCCTTGTAATGGATTTATTTTCTATTTTTTTACTTAAATCAAGTATCTTTGATAATTTCTTTAAAGATAAATTATAAATATGTTAACACTATATGACTTTCCTGACTTTCCCCTGGACTGTAATTAAAAAAAAACACCATAATAGTATCTAAATAATTCGAGAATTTCACTACATTTGGAAAAAGTATAGAAATACAATTTTTTATAATTTAAAACAATTTAATTAATCTTATCAAATGAAAAACCACACAACCACAAAACAGCCACATCATCACCTAACTTGTTTGCGCAATCAACGTGGGATAACGCTCATGTAAGTTCTCTTGTGTTCTGATTTGTATATATTATATTATCGAGTTTATCAAATTTGAATATTACTCTCTCTCACTCTCTCGTTATTGGTAAAACGTAAGTTAATGTAACATTAAAGCAATAATGAATAAAGTGTAAAGCTTTTAATGTGTTTGATGTACATTTCACCCAGCATATCGTCTTCGCTGTGAGAGTCAGCAAAAGCTTTTTTTTCGTGTTCGGGCAACAACAATTGCATGGTGTTCGCCGAGTAAAATTTGAATATAACAACAGCCTATGTGATCAGTGTTGATTTAAGGTAGATAGTTTTGCTTGGGATGGGAGAGTAATTAAGCGCTCTCATTATTAGGTTGGGACGGAAGAGAGTTAGAGACTAATAACACCTACGTCTTCAATAGTGTTGTTGTTAACTAGCTGTTGACTTGTGCATGCGGTGTACCTTGGCACCCTACGCTATGCATTTATGGTACAATGTGTAGGTCGTGTCCGAGGTATCATTCGTATGTCCAGTATTCATATTTGTTGTGAGGTCCTTTCGTGTATTATTACACACACTCAGTGCATGATTAATTTTCAATTGTATCTACACATATATATACAGGGTGTTTCTTGTTAGAAGTGTGGTTTTCAAGAAGAAATAAAACGCATATAATTTAATGTTATGGCCAAGAAATTGGCTTTATTATAAAGATAAGGACTTGCCATTATGTTTTAAAAACGATTTCGGGCAAGTGGCCGAGTAAAATTTGAATATAACAACAGCCTATGTGATCAGTGTTGATTTATGGTAGGTAGTTTTGCTTGGGATGGGAGAGTAATTAAGCGCTCTCATTATTAGGTTGGAACAGCTTGTTCGAATAAATTCCAGCCGACAGGCCCAATTTTCGACCACTTTTTGCAGCAATTGGGCCGTATGTCAGTAATAACGCGCCGAATATTCTCTTCAAAGGCGTCAATCGTCTCGAGCTTATCTGCGTAGACAAGCGACTTCACATAACCCCACAAAATATAGTCCAGCGCTGTTAAATCGCACGATTATCTCGCCCACGATGCGAGATAATGCGCTCACCAAAAGTTTCCTTCAATAAATGGATTGTTTTGTTGGCTGTATGGCATGAAGCGCCGTCTTGTTGAAACCAAAGGTCGTCCACATCAACATCCTCCAATTCAGGCATCAAAAAGTCATTAATCATGGCTCTATATCGTTCCCCATTGACTGTAACATTATGACCGGCTTCATCTTTGAAGAAATATGGACCAATGATTCCTTCTGCCCATAGAGCACACCAAACAGTGACTTTTTGATGATGTAACGGCGTCTCAACAATGGTTTGAATGGCTTGTGGATTATGATCACTCCAAATGCGACAATAGTTTTAAGATTAAAACTAAAGCCAGAAATATGATTCTTGATCCAAAAATTCCTCGCACACAAAGTTTAAACAGAAGCGGTCGGTTCAGGGATGGCGCTATAGTACAAAGAAAAATTTAACTTGATTTCATTTATTCGCTTCGGAACTCCTTCGAGAATAGTCAGACTTAAGATCAGTATTTACTTTTTAACCCAAAAACAATGGTACATCAAGTTTCAACAAAAATCGATTAATCCATAAATTTGGTACTAACAGTACAGGGAAAAATTACCATCGATCAAGATAGATCGAGATACTTTTGAATATGTTGATACTTCGGAACTTGAACTCAAATATTTGAATCTGCACACTGTGAGTCTTTAACAAAAATGGAAGGTTAATATGTAGATGGCGCTTCAATATACTGAAAAATATTACACCCTCTGATTTTTTTAACTTTTACTCCGCAGCACTCGTCGAGAATAGTTTTAAGATCAAAATTATAATCAAAAATAAAATTCTTGATTCATTAAAAATTATCTAAAAATCAACTTTACTTTTTCTTTCAATTAAAAGTTTTTCGGTTGTAAAATTTCCAAAATTGATCTCTAGTTTCACACAATTTCATAGAATTTTGACATATATTTTTTTTCAACATTTTAAATACAAAAGTTTGGCAAAGTCGATATCTCTAATAAAGTAAAGAAACGAGGTCTTTAAGCAGTTCGTTTTGGTAGCTTCAAAATACATCATGTATTAGTAAGTAATTTTCTCGAAACAATTTGGACTGTGTGCTACTATTTGAGGATTAACTACAATAAATGAGACAATTCCAAATTTGTATTTTTTTGTATGTCTTTTTGTGGTTGTAAGACTGATAACTATCAGAATATGCACTGTCAACATAGAAAATGTTCCTTTTTTTCGCTGTAAAATTAAACTGTGAAACATTACTTCGCATTAAGATAAGAAACTTTTAGCTCTAACATAGCAACTACATTATTTAAAAACATACATACTATGAATATAAATTTTTTTTGCTGCTTTTATTTAAATAAGGCATGGATTTTATTTATAATTGTTTGAATGAAATACTTAATTTAGTATGTTTATGCACACACTTCAAATTAACTTTAACTATTTACTAAATTATGTAAGTTTTTCTGTATCAATTCTGACATAGTGATAATTCCATCCTATCAGCAAAATGTGATTATTCCACAAATGAGCAAACAAAACGAAATAATTACAAATTTAACATAGTCAAGCGTATAAAACTCCAGCGGCTTCGCTGGCTGGGTCATGTTGAGCGAATGGAAGAATGCGCTCCGGCTAGAAGGGTGTTTTATTCGAACCACGGTGGAGGAACACGCAGAAGGGGACGTCCTAATCTCCGTTGGAAAGACCAGGTGCAGGGCAACCTGACTGCACTTGGCCTTATCAACTGGCGCCAGCGCGCGCATAACAGAAGTGACTGGCGGAGCTTTGTGGAGGCGGCCAAGACCGATCATCGGTTGTAGCGCCAGCTAAGTAAGTAAGTAGATGATGTTGGTACCCACAAATGTGGCAACACTAGTCCGTTTATATCAAACAAATACATGTTTGAAATGGTGGCATTTCAGGATACATTTTGTGTGAAGACAGTTGTGTAATTCGTTGCTAGTGTAAAAAGTTACATTGCTTGGAAAATGAGTGAAATATCTGAAGAAATACGCTAGGTGATGCTTTATTATTATAGAAAAGGTAAAATCGCTGCAAAAATAAACCGAAAAATTTGTGCGGTTTACGGTGTCGATGGCTGTAAGTGATCACCGAACCTAGGAGTGATTCGGTCGATTCTGTTCTGAAGATTTCGATATCAAAGATGCACCTCGCTCTGGTCGACCAGTCACTGAAAAAACCGATGAAATTTCACAACTGGTGGAGCAAGATCGACACGGAGGCTGTCAGAACATAGCGGAAGCACTAAACATCAATTATAAGATAGAGTTGTGGGTTCCCAACAACATCTTGTAACGAAAAACCGCGGATACTGTTTATATGACCCAATATTTTTATGAATCATTTAATGTAAAACATGACTACCTAATAATAACTGAATACTGTAACGAAGCTAGATTTGTTTCATCAGTGGCATAGGTAGAGAGGGGATAAAGGGGATATATCCCCGCTTTGAAAATTTTGTTTCATATTGATCAAAGTGGAAGAGCTTGACTTTTTTGACCAATTGTGATTCGTCCCCTAGACAAAAGTCGGGAATATTTATTCATAGTATAAATTTACAGGTAAAATAGGTACTTCATATACAAAAAAAATAGTGATCATTAAAAGTAAAGTAAAGTATGTACTACAGCTGCAAAGTAAGCATTACTTGGGTATGTACATATTTTTGAAAATATTAAAACTAGAAATACCCGAATTCTGATGGCGAAAAAGTCGGTGAAAGTCCGTGAAATTAGGTGATGATGATTTTTGCACCTTCGCCTACTGTATATGCATACAAAGTTCATTTCTAATGGACTAAGTAGTTACTACTGTAACAAAGGCCCCTTGAATATTTAGTAGCTCAACTCAGTAAGTGTATTTGTTTCTCTTTGCGGAAGTAATCGTTCAAACTCTTAATCCTTTCTTTTCATTCCATCTCTCTCGTATAGCATTGCAAAGTTCAAAACCTCTGTTGTTTTTCATACTTTTATTGAGAGCAATTAGCCCATAAATTTATATTGCACGTGTGTACTTTCAAGATGTTTAATTTTTACAATAAAGATAAGTATGTTATTAATTAATTTTTGGTTTACTAAGAAAACATTTTTTTCCCCCCACTTATATTCCATTTGTATGTGAGTTAGAGCATAAAGTGCGTTGCATAACTATAGCGCACTTTTCCAATTTTTCTAAAATTAACCATAAAAAGTATTTAAAAAATAAAAATGAAATACTACTGTGGGCAAAACTTAGTAAGACTTTGTTCATAATTTCAAATTTTTTTATTCATTTTTCCAAATCTATTTCGTCCCCTTCAAAGTAATCCCCCCGCGGCCCCAATACACTTGTGCCAACGTTTTTTCCAATTCTCGAAACAGTTGTTAAAGTCAATTTCCGGAATAGCCTTCAATGCGCTTAGCAATTCATGTTTAATGTCTTCAATTGACTCAAAACGGTAACGGTGTCCACGAAGCGGTTTTTTGAGTTTAGAAAATAGCCAAAACTCACACGGTGCTAAGTCAGGCGAATAGGGTGGTAGGGTGGTTGCGGAACGAGAACGATATCAGTCGAATTTTTGGCAAAATGGTCTCGTAAAACCAATGCAGTGATTTTGGAATCGTAAAACCAATCGTGCATTCTTCGTGCAATCTTCTTAGGCCCAAATGATGTTTTAAAATGTTTTTCACTGATCCGATATTCCGATATTCCAACGATGCCAGTAAGATCTCTGACTGTTAATCGTCGATTCTCGAGCACCAATTCCGTGATTTTATTGACCAGACCTGTTGATCATCAGTTGATGTTGATGGCCGTCCTGGACGTGGTTCGTCGTCAACGCGTTCTCGACCATCTTTGAACAATTTGTACCAATCAAAAACACTAACACTTGCTCGCGACATACAATTATCACCGAAGGCCTTTTGCAACATTCTGAACGTTTCGGCACCAGAAATTTCATTCCCTACACAAAATTTAATGGAACTTCTTTGTTGAATAATTTCACTCATTGTGAAAATCACCGAATGCACTTTTTGTACTTCAGAAAGGCAAGCGTATACTAAACACTAATGATTATTTTGATGTGACATTTGGCACTGATGTCACCGACTGTCATACCAACCTTAAAAAATAATATTTTGATGAATGGATTTCCGCGCGAAATTTAAATTAAAAAGTCTTACTAACTTTTGCCCACAGTAGTATTCTCACTTTTTATCTCTTTCATTAGCCATTACTATTTTATTTTAATTCAATGCTGGTTAGAAAATTCCGTTATAAGATTGAAAGTTAGCTATTATTCGCAGTTGTTTTTATAACTGTACCACATACTAAGTTCAGAAAAGAGCATTAAAGCGAAAAGGTGTGTTTCGTGCGCCAGTCAGCTTTTTATTAATTAATTATGAAATCAAATATTTAAGTTAAATGCCGCAAGGCACTAAGTTAACCGAGCTAGAAAAACGCAAAATTCTAGCTTTTAAAGCAGGGGTCAAATTGCAAAAGAAAAAAAATATGTCGAAGCAGGAAATATATATTTTTTTTATTTTTCTATTTTTTTGAAGTAATATCATCTAAAAATCTAGTAATTATAAAATAGCACTTATTAGTATAAATACTAAGAATAAGTAAATCCCGTTTAGGCGTAATCACTATAGAAGTGAAAAGTATTTGCATATTATTAAAAAAGCAGTAACTTATTATCAAGTGAATTCGCTAATATTTGAGTAATTTAAATGTCAATTGACCTTAGTTTACCAGAGTTACCTATATTACACCCAAGGATTACCGTTGTGGGAGTGGGTGGTGCTGGTGGAAATGCTGTGAATAACATGATCCAGTCCAATTTGCAAGGAGTGAATTTTGTTGTCGCAAATACCGATGCTCAAGCACTAGAATTATATTTTAATATTTTCATTTGAAATCCGGACGAATATGACACAGAAAGACTAGGAGGTCCGAAACTAAAGCTTTCCGAGCGTGAACGTCGGACAAGTACCAGGTGTACAAGTATGAAACCGGTAATTTTTTCAAGAAAATACACGTTTATTTAAGAAAAATGGTTATACGAGGTATGATCAAAAAATAACCGTTATTTAAAAAAGTATTTTTTCAAAAAGTATTTATTTATTTATCAACAACTATCTTGTCCCCTTCAAAGTAATCCCCCTCAGATATATTCTTCACTTATGCCAGCGTTTTTTCCAATCCTCGAAACATTTCTGAAACGCGCTTTTTGGTATCGCCAACAGCTCCTGTTTCGATTTTTCTTTTAACTCCTCAATCGTAGCAAAACGCTTTCCTTTCATCGGTGTCTTCAGTTTTGGGAAGAGGAAAAAGTCAGCGGGGTCCGGGGGCCAAGTCCGGTGAATACGGTGGTTGAGGCATGATAACGGTTTTGTTTTTGGCCAAAAACTTACGCACAAGCGACGTTGTTTTTGCTCAAAATTTAGCAATTTTGGAACAACCTTCGCTGCCGCACGTTTCATTCCTAAAACATCGGTAAAAATTGCTTGGCATGAGCCGAACGATATGCCAACATCATCAGCAACATCTCTGATAGTGATTCGACGATTATCCAAAATCATTTTCTTCACTGCGTCAATGTTTTCATCGGTTGTTGACGTGCTCGGGCGACCAGGACGAGCATCGTCATTGACATCTTCTCGGCCTTCCTTAAACCGGTTATACCACAATTGAACTGTGAACGTGTTCTGCTCATAGTAGACTCGCCAAAGGCCACAGTCAACATTTCAAATGTCCTTGCGCATTTAATTTAATTTTTTACACAAAACTGAATACAGTTTTTTTGATCCATTTTTTCGAATAGTAAAAAATCGAAGAGCACACCAAAACACGACTAACCTTTTTATCTGTCAAAAACAAACTGACAATCCAAAATGGTTGGTATTGCCAACATATATAACAGACATGTCTACCAACATAACAGAAAACCAAAATGCGAAAATCGAACTTACGTAACTCACGAAATTTGAAAATAACGGTTTTTTTGATCACACCTCGTACATCCAATCTTCAAGGTAATGGCCATTGCTAGCTACACATTTTGCCCATCTCTCTGGCAATTTGTGAATGCCTCGCCAAAAAAACTGTTCGTTTTTTGAGTTCGTTTTTTGAGTAATTTTTTCACATTTTCGTACGAATCGAAGTGCTGCTCAGCAAGTGCGTGTCCCATTGATGAAAATAAGTGGTAGTCAGATGGAGTCAAGTATGGTGAATAAGCCGCATGGGGGAGGGCTTCCCATCTGTACGAATCTACCCATTTTCGAGTCTGTTTTGTTCGATGTGATGGTGCATTGTCATCAAGAAAAATCACTTTGCGTTGCCTAGCTTGATATTCTGGACGTTTTTGGCACAAAGCACGTTTTTGGTTCGACCAATCGACCAATTGTTGTTGGTAGCGTTGATCAGTAACTGCCTCACCTAGTTTCAGAAGGTCACACCTCGCTGGTCCCAGAAAATAAAGAACATTGTCTTCTTTCCGAAGCGATTTGGCTTTGCTGTCGATTTGGCCGGTTTACCGGCTTAACGATTCAAATCGGCCAATTGTTGTTGGTAACGTTGAACAGTAACTGTTTCACCTGGTTTCAGAAAGTCAAACTAGATATCATTTCGCTGATTCCAGACAACACAGAGCATTGTCTTCTTTCCTTAACATACTTATGATCGTTTACGTTTGGGATTCTCGAAATAGATCCATTTTCCAGATCCATCGATAGTAACAATTCGATGAAGATATGACTTTCTTTTGTACCTAGCGAGCAACATTTCACAGGTGGTTTTTCGATGTTCTTGCTGTCTTTCAGTCAATTTATGCGGCACCCATCTTCCCACCTGAAAATCAATCCCATGTCTTTTAAACGTTGAGAAATGCATTGTAGCGTTACATTAATTGTTCTGTAAGTTGTTCTAGCGTTTGACCATCATTCTCATCGAGTAAAGCTTGCATCTTCAAACTCTTTCGATGGTCTTCCACGTTCTTCGTTTCTCACATCAAAATCGCCACTTTTAGGCTTATTGAACCACTCGTGGCACTGTGTTTTGACTAGAGCATGCTGGCCGTAAGCTTCCACAAGCATTCGATAAGATTCCAAAGCTGATTTCTTCAATTGGAGATAGAAAATCAATAATGTCAATTAATGTTGAGAGAACTAAATGCGAAGAAATGCCGCCAATGATTTGGTTTGACAGAGCGTATAGTTTTACCTAGCGACACAGAGATATCATTAAGGGTTTCAGACTTGTACACCTGGTATATGAAGAGTCAGTAATTCCACACTGAGTTGCATGGAAGTTGCAGCTGCGGCAAATAGAAAAGTATCCAAATGGATGGTTTGGAGAATTTTGAAGGTAGCTCCAAACATCTGCTGTCAGAAACTTAAAACAGCTAAAGCGTCATAAAATTGCAAGGCTCGAACAAATTGACCTCCAGTATGGCATACTATCTGCATCTTTTTTGAATCTCTTCTTTTTTTGTTGGTAGAGAACTTTTTTGTGGAGATAGAATTTAGATGTCGCCGTTGGTTACAACGGCAGCCAGAAAAGAACCAATATATTTTTCTACGCTGAATTTCGGTGGTGGTTCGCTACTGGTATGGGGTGCGTTTTCTGCAGTTGATACGCTGGTATTGAAGGTTGTGTCCTCATGAAAATGAAGAGCAGCGATTACATTAAAGTGCTTAAGTGGAGTCTGGTTCATCTTATTGAAGAAAATTCTGCAAAACAGTGGACCTTTCAGCGGGGCAATGCAGCAATGGTCGCTGTAGCGTAGCGGTAGGGCATTGGACTGTTACGCGGAGTGTCCGGGATTCGAATGCATTAAAAAAATATCACTGTTTGGGACTGGCCAGCCTGCTCACTTACTTACTTACTTTACTTTTAATGGCACAACAACCCATGGAGGGCCTAGGCCGAGCTTTTTCGCATCCACTCATGTTGTGCTTGTTATATTTGCTGCTCACACCCAACATTAGATTCCAAATGAAAATAAAAAATTGAAAAAAGTGATGTCTAATGAAAGAGAGTAAAAGTTAGAATATTTTCTACTTTTTATTTTAACACCCTGTAATTAAAATACTTTTTCTGGTTGATTTTAGAAAAGTGTGCTGTAGTTATGCAACGCACTTTATTTCTATGCTAGTCGTTTTTCTATTGTATTTAATTAATAAATATTTCTTTGAAATGGTGCCCGTTGATTACTTAAGATGAAAAACGTTTGCAACTTACGAAGAAAATGGTAAAAGTTATTATGTGTAAAACTTTGTTGATTAACTTTATTCCTTAAAGTTAATGTAAGCTTTTGTGATAATGTACATAGATTGATTTTTGTGCTATTCTTTCTCATAACAATTGCAAAAGAATTCAATACAAGCTTGTAAAAATGTAAGTACACAAAATATGGATAATCCATCCATGACGATACAGTATTGTGCATAACAAAAGCAGTCTTTCAACTTACTTTTACTTACTTTTAATGGCACAACAGCCCTTGGAGGGCCTAGGCCGAGCTTTTCGCATCCACTCATGTTGTGCATGATATATTTGTACATGAATGGAACCTACAGTTTAATGCCGAATCCGAAAGGCGAAGGGAAAAGCTTTTCATAGCAATTTTTACTCTTGTAGGTTTGCCATTGCCTGCCAAGAGGTGGTGCCGCGTAGAAAAATTATTTTTTCTACTTTTTGATTTTGCCTGTGCCCAGATTCGAACCCCGGACACTCTGCGTAGCAGTCCAACACACTACCACTACACCACAGCAACCGCAGTCTTTCAACACTTTGGTTAAAAATTGTGTATTTTTTTCACTTTACAGTGAAGTACAATTTGAATAGTGATTCGCCTTTTCTGAAGCATATTTTAGTACTGAAGGCAATGAACGGCTTTGTTTTCGTTCAACATACTTATGTTGAACTTGGCGGTACTTATTAAGGAAAATTTCGTTTCGTAAAATTTTCAAGATAAACTAATTTTTTTTAAAGAATTAACAATTTCCAGAAAATTTTAATTCATGTTCATGGAAAAAACTGTTATCTTATTAAGCCCTCTGTGCAATCACAATGTCCAAGAATTATTAGGTAGCTAAAATAAAGTGCATAATTTGCTATTATGAAAAAACCGTCGTCATCTCTGTTTACCTACGCTTCAGAGAAACGAAGCACTCATGTATTCGTAATACAGATGTTTGTGTTTTTTTTTTCTCCACTCTTCTGCTTTGGCGTTTCTAACAACGAGGTAGTGCTGTAGTGCTCAGTATTAGTTTCGTTAATCTGTTGTTTTTACCATACCATATAGACTGGTGATTCGCCAACTGCAAACGGTCCTGTGTTAATTGGGCTGCCATTTTTTATTTTCATCATTTTGTGTCTGTGCCAAGGCTGACATTCGGAGGGATTTACGTAAAAGTTGTGTATGTGAATGTAAGGGATTTTGTTGCTCCCTTGATGGCTTCGTTGTTTGTGTACGTATTCAACATAATGGATGTCGTTAGTGCTTTTGTTTACTTTAGTAAGTCTAGTTACAATAGGCAGAAGGAATGCTTTGAGCTGCTTTGGCTATTGCTGAAAATGAAATGAAAAAGACGTACGGTCATTTCCTTGCAGCGGGTATCGAACCTGAATCTCCACACAGGACCAGCAGTTCGCGTTCAGACAAAAAAAAAAACAGTAATTATCTATTATGAAGGTTGATTTTTCAAGAGCTTGGTTTTCGAAAATTCAAAAAGAAAGATAATTTTCCAAAAGTGAATGAAATTTTTATTTGGATCAATAAATCAATTCCTGCCATTTACATTTTAAAGATAATTGCACTTTAATGTTGCCCGGTACTACGCTTCAAGTGGTCCATTCTGAAAATCCAATTTTTCCACATTTTTCACACATTTCGGCCAGACTCTCAACAATGATGCAATGACGCGCTCAATTTTGGCTTTCAAAACAGCAATCGTGTTTGGTTTGCCCCATAGGCAAGAGATTTAACATAGCCCCACAACACCACAAAAAGTAGTCTAACGGGGTCAAATCACACGATCTTGCTAGCCAATTGACTACACCAAAACGTGAGATTAACTGCTCACCAAATTCGCCTCCCAATTGATGCATGGTTGCGCGTGCAGTGTGGCATGTGACATGTGACACCGTCTTGCTGGAACCACATGTCGGCCGAGTAAAATTCTTATATTTTCGGCAAAGAAAAGTAAGTCTGTTATCATCGAACGGTATCTTTCTCCATTTCTTCATTGACGGTAAAGTTGCGGCCTGCGGCCTTCATCGTCTTTGAAGAAGTACAGCCCAATGATGCCGCCTGCCCATAAACCGAACAGCACCAAACAGTGCATTTTTCGGGATGCATTGGTAGCTGCTGAATTGCCTCTGGTTGGTATTCACTCCAAATACGGCACATCTGCTTATTCACGTATCCATTGAGCCAAAAATGAGCCTCTCCGCAGTCTTAAGTCATGATGAAATGGCAAACCAAACTGATAATTTTTTACTTTGACAAAAAAAAATTACCTTTTACAAAACCCTTTAGAAAACAAATTCATGAAATATGTTTGTATTTTCATAACTAGAGAACGGAGCGCCCAATTTTTTGTTGCGTTCGTAATTGTCAGGACAAGTTTTGTACAAAATTATGGAAAATCCCATAAGGAGCGTCTGCCCATACACTACGGGGCTTTATGTGTTCAACTTTAAGCTCTATGTAACATATGGTCGCTGTGGCGTAGTGGTAGTGCGTTGGACTGCTACGCAGAATGTCCGGGGTTCGAATCTCGGCACAGGCAAAATCAAAAAGTCGTAAAAATTATTTTTCTACACGGCACCACCTCTCGGCAGGCAATGGCAAACCTACAAGAGTTAAAATTGCCTATGAAAAGCTTTTCACTTCGCAGTTCGGATTCGGGATTAAACTGTAGGTCCCTCCCATTCATGTACAAATATAACACGCACAACATGAGTGGATGCGAAATGCTCGGCCTAGGCCCTCCATGGGCTGTTGTGCCATTAAAACTAAGTAAGTAAGTAACATATGGGCGAAATTTAAAAAAGGGGCGTGACACCGCAATATTTCAAAATGCTATAACTCGGCTCCCTTTCAATATTTTTTAACGATATATGGCATAGGGTTTTATGTATTCAACTCTAAGCTCCGTGTCACATATGAAGGTGTTTGGACAAAGGGGAGTGTCACCGCCCATACGATTCAAAACGAAATAATGGTGTAACTTGGCTCTTGTCGAGCCCACGGCTTTTTGTGATATCTTCTAATCCACTAATCAAATACGGGCGGGATTGGACCGATGCCATACCCACTTTAGCTACAACGAAATATATCCAATAGAGTCGTGAAATATGTTTGTACTTCCATAACTCGCGAACGTTCTCGCCGAATATCACATCGTCGAAGGAAGAGCTTATTACTAAAGTGTTCCCGAACATCGGCTGCAATACTTGAAGCCACAAATTAACCGACTGAATTTTTAAATTCCTTAGATCTGCCCGGTCAACCACCACACAAATCCTCCCGATTTCATTAATAATAGTTGCTAGGTTTAAAAGTGCTTTTGCGCACTTACAATAAAGACTAAGAAACTGATAATGAGGAAGTGTGCCGACACCTTCTACTCCCCATTGGGCAACAATTTGTTTAGCATTTTCTTTATTTTACTAAAATATTTCACTTACGTTGTAAACGTGCGAATGGCCAACTGACAGTTTCAAAAACTTGAGTACTTGTACTACTTGAATTATTCTATCAACAAGTTAATATAATGGATTAATTGGAATTGGAAACCAGGAAGTTAGTTATTCATAAGCAAGTTTTCAGAATTAAATCATCCTAGAAACAAATGCTCAAGCAACCTTTATAATCCTTTTAACACTCAAATTGATTTAAGTTAACGAATCAATAAAAATTTTGAAACTATCAACACAAGTAAAGCGTATTCCAGTAAGGGCATTCTGCATCGATCGAAATAAGTGATAGTCGGACGGAGCAAGGTCTGGTGAATGCGACGGTTGAGCTAAAAGTTTCCATTCACTATTTTCCAAAAAATTTGTATAACAGGTGGCCCAACATGAGGCCCCGCGTTGTCATGTTGGAAAATTACGGTCCTGGTGCCTGGACACATATTCTAGTCATTTTTTGGCTATTGCTCTCTGCAAACGAATCAATTGTTTTCAATACAGCTCTCCCGTAATATTTTTACCAGTTTTAAAAATGTTTAGGCAGCTCATAACATATGACACCCTTCTGATCCCACCAAATACAGAGCATTAGAAGCCGAGCTTCACATACGACTTCTTGCGCTTCGGGTTAACGTAATGAATCCATTTGATACAAAAACGACTTATCATAGAGCTGACTTATCTTTATTTAGCAGATATGCAAAATCAAGTTTCGACGTCTCTCGGCTTTAAGTCATATGGCACCCAATTTCCTTACTTGTGCATGAACCTCAATGATTTTAGGCGCTTGCAAATTGCTGTTTGATTAACTCCCAATGTTATTGCAAGTTCCTCTTGTGTTAGGCACTAGTCTTCGTCGAGTAACATCTCCAATCTTTCCATCTTCAAACTTCTTCATTTGGTAAGGGCGTTCCTTGTCTTCCGTGTCAAAATCTCCACGTTTAAAGCATCGAAACCAGTATTCGGATGTTGGAGTATATTCACCGTAAACTTCCAACAGCAATCGATAGCTGTCAGCAGCACTTATTTTTTCAAATTAAAGAAGAAAAGCAAAAATTGCCACAAATACTGTTTATCTCGCATGACACGTCTGCTGACATGTTTGCAGCGCAAAAAGGTTACGGTTGTTTACACTTTGGCAAATTAATATATAATCAACACAAAAGTTACATGACGTAGCTAAAACATGAAAGTACTTAGTAGGAACATAAGTACTGTTACACACATTTGATGTTATAAAATTAAAAATTATTAATTTTTTTTTACCAATTTTTTAAAATATATTTATTGATATACGAGTATATTGTATAGAAAAAGCAATTACTTATTCGAAATGCCCGCCTTTGGCCTTCACGCACGCTTTAAGTCGCACTGGCCAATCATCAATAGCTGCACGCACCTCGTGCATTGGAAAAGTGTTGACAGCACGAATCACAGCAGTCTTCAGAGAACAAATGTTGGGGTATCTTTTGTGGCAAACCATGTCCTCTTAAACTGTCTATAATTTGTAATCCATTGGGTTCAGATCAGGGCTGCCAGATGGCCATTCTTCAGAACAAATGAAAACTGGTCAAATTGTTTTGAAGCCAGGTCTGGGTCGTGTTAGCCTTATGGGCTGGCGCAGAATCCTGCTGGAAAGCCCACGGCTGGTTTTGGAACAGGTTAAGTGGCTTCACAACAGCTTCCAAAACGGTTTCTTGGAAAACTTTAGCCGAAGTTGTGACCCCTTGTTCGCAGAAATGCCAGTCAGTGACCCCATCGTAAGAGACACCCGACCAAACCATGACTGAAGCTGGTTGATGACCCTTTTCAACCTGTGGGTTCAGTTCAGATGCTTTCTTAGATGACCGTTCTTATACCATATAATTTTGCTTGTTAAATTTTTCCTGTACGGTAAACATTTTTTCCTCCGTAAACAAGATTTTTCTGTGCAAGTTATCACCGTGCTTCACCAAAAGACGTTTGGATTTTTCTACCCAATTTTTTTTCCAAAGTTGCAGTCAACAAATGTCCGATGCGACGTTCGAAGAGACCAAGTCCCAAGTTTTTTTTTAATAATTCGACTCATGGACTTTTGCGTGATATTCATCTCACGGGCCATGATTTTCTGTTTTCGGAGAGGATTACGCTGAATTCTTGGTTTGACGGATTTGATGACTTGCGGCGTGCGAACTGTACGTGGACGGCCCGACCGGTGGTGGTGTTTGATATCTCCAGTCTCTTCAAACAGTTTTATGCACCGGTAGAGGAACATCGCGAGTGGGCGGAGCGTTTTGAAAATATCGCCGTTTTTCATTTCACACTTAAAAAGTGTGAACACGGTTCTCATTATCTGACCACTACATGGTGAAAGCTGACCCAATTTTGAATTCCCGTTACAGACTAACGCTATAGAAGTTAGCTTTCATAAACCATGTGGTAATAACAAGTAATGTTCAATACTACTACTGGAATGGGTGTGTTCAATGTTGTAACAGTATTTATGTCCCTACTAAGTGTGTAGTTACAGTATTGCCAGATGAGATTTCATACCGATTATGCAGCCATCAATTGTGATTCCCTTATTTTCAAGTACAGGAAGAGCTTATTAAATAGATCACAAAAATCCGAGCTACACCATTCTTTAGTTTTAAATCGTATGGGCGGTGCCACTCCCCTTGCAAACACCGTCATATGTGACATGGAGCTTAGAGTTGATAAAAATGCTGACACATTTCACTTTTATTGTTTTTTTTTTGTTACTCTTTTCAGAATGAAGCATAATATTCCTTAAAACCCGAAATACTACAATATTACCTGAAAAATGATTCAACAATTTCATTTAAATGCATCATCATCACTGTCGTCATCTTCAAACGTCGACTTTTTTGGTAAATGTTTCCTACACCGTTGTGGGTATTATTTTTTATTCGCTTAAATTTAAGCAACAAAATGCTGACACATTTCAAAATCTTTATCAAACATACAAACTATATAGTACATACATACGAGTATATACATATATATGTACAAAATGTGGCACAGCACTTAAATTCGTAAATTGTAAAGGGTAAGGGGTAAATGGTAAAAGCCAGTACCTGGTTTTTAGTAGTGAAGAAGGAGCACGTATGGCTTTACTCTAGTGTTAATAAAAAACAAAACTATGACAAAGAAAAGTCGAAAAATATTTTTGAAGAGAATTTTTCCATTTTGGATTCAATGTAAATACAAATGTACACATTTTTTTTTTGATATTATACAGTGCTTTCAAGAAGAAAGCAATCGGCTTTTTCGCATGAAATAATTTGAATATCAAGTAGGCCTTGATTTTCAAAAAACTTGATTTCATTGTAAATTTCGCAATGTAATTGTAGAAACAGTCCATTATACGATTTCGTCTCAAGAGCATATTTAAGAAATGAGTTCCGTATACGCGAAACGTTTTGAAGCAGTCTTTCTTTGTTCCCATCCTAAAGGTCCCAAGATGTCCCACGATGTCCCACTTGACTTGTCAGATCGCGGCATTTGCAGAGCTACTTACCTCGAAACAGGAGGACTTGGTTATAAAGAGGATTTTCGAAGCTAATCCAGCCATATCCTTGAAAGCAGCTAAACAAAAATTGGGTCGAAAAGGCATAAATGTCTCTCTGAATACAATAAGAAACCGTTTGAGGGAGTTTCAGATCCAGTTTCGAGCAACGACGGTAAAACCATTACTAAATGCAAAGCAAATAAAAAAAACGCCAAGAGTGGGCAACTGAACATGTGGATGACGATTGGAGCCAAGTGGTGTTCACAGGCGAATCCTCCTTTTGGATGACAAACACTATTAGGCGCGCTTGGTCCACTAAAGACGGTAAGATGCTCCAGCGATCATTGAAACAACCAGGAAAGGTTCATATTTGGGGATGCTTCACAAAACAAGGATTTGGCAAATTAATCATGTTCACGAGGAATTTGGATGCCAACTTCATGACCACGATATACCGTCGTGGACTTCTGCCATCAACGGACATGTGGTTTGGGGCAGGAAGCCGAGATTGGGTTCTTCAAGAGGACAACGACCCAAAACATCGCAATCGCTTGTGTAGCAGTTGGATAGAGGAAAACGGCATAACTTCATTGGATTGGCCCTCACAGTCGCCAGATGCGAATTCGATAGAAAATGTTTGGGCTCTTATGGAACTACGTTGAAAAAAGATACGTTCAATAAATCATTTGAAACGGCTTCTTAGGGTAATATGGTGAAGTTTAACACGGTCATATGCTGAAAAATTAGTCGATAGCATGCATTTCCGTTGTAATGAAATTACAAAGAACTGTGGCGACTGGACGCCATATTAATATATTTGCGCATTGAATAATTAATCATTTCAAGATGCTGTGGACTTTTTTTTTTTAAGATACCTTAATTTTTTCAGTGACTTAAGCCAAGCAATCGCTTTCTTGTTGAAAC
The DNA here is from genome assembly GCA_958295655.1 of Palloptera scutellata. NCBI lineage: Eukaryota > Metazoa > Arthropoda > Insecta > Diptera > Pallopteridae > Palloptera > Palloptera scutellata. The sequence continues at coordinate 94,473,965 of OY282449.1, read as the reverse complement.
TACTGTATTGTACATATAAAAATATGTAAGTGTTTATGTGAATACGTGTGCAAGCTATGTACTTATGTATTTAAATGTTAACCGTTATGTGGCTGAAAAAAAAATAGCCTTCACCAGGCTGTTAAGGTACCCTATGGGTACCTAATATGTAATGTGAATTTAAAATCCGATTTTACAGGGTGACAATTAATAAGTGTATACAACAGTGTTGGGCATACTATACACAAATTATTGTAATTCAAAACGAAAAACAGATCGAAGAAAAAGATAACATAATGCATAATGCACCCGTGGCACGAATACACAACTTCAAACGTTTGACTATGAGCTGCAGCTCCTCCACCGTTATTCGACCCCATTCACGACGCAACGACTGTTTTTAGTGACTGCAAATTTGTATGACGTTTAACACAGAACCTAAGGCTCACACAGGGCGCCGATAAAGAGATAGACAGTCATTGTGGCAAGTGTTATGCCTTTACCACAATGAACTTCAGTTTATCAGTGTCGACTATGACCGCATGTAGCGGCAAAGGCCAAGCTTTTCGCATTCACTCATGTTGTGCGTGTTATATTTTTACATTAATGTATGGGACTTACAGTTTTATGCCGAATCCGAACAGCGAAGTGAAAATCTCATAAATTCATGGGCAATTTTTACTCTTGTAGGTTTGCCATTGCCTGCCAAGAGGTGCTGCCGTGCAGAAATTTTGTTTTTGTTTTAAATTTTTTTTTTTTGTTATTGCTTTTATTTTCTAAATTTTTTTTATTTTTAATGTTATTTATTTTTTTTTTTTCCTGTGCCGAAATTCGAACCCCGGACACTCTGCGTAACAGTCCAATTCACTACCGCTACGCTACAGCGAAACGGTCTACCTAAACGAAAAGGCATTGAATCAATCAGTTTTGGATGAAAGGTAACTCTATTGTATTTCTTGGTTGATTTTGATTCCTTATTTCACAAAAATCAAGGTTGTCTTGCCAACTGCGCAAATCCCACCCCATAACATGAGGAATTGCGGATTTTGGCGATGTTGAATTACGAATGATGGTCCACGAGCCTTGCCTGTTGAAAGAAAACAGCTTTTCATCTGTGAAGACGATTTTCTCCCATCGAATTCATGCGGCCCGAAGTTGAAGTAGGTGACATCTTTGGAGTCGTAAGCGCGCTTATTTTCATCCGTAAGTAGCAGGCCTTTTTTGATCTTGTTAACTTTGAGTTGATGGTCGCTGTGATGTAGTGGTAGTGCATTGGGCTGCTATGCAGAGTGTCCGCGGTTCGAATCTCGCCACAGGCAAAATCAAAAAGTAAAAAAAATAATTTTTCTACACGGCACCACCTCTTGGCAAGCAATGGCAAACCTTCAAGAGTAAAAATTGCTATGAAAAGCTTTTCACTTCGCCGTTCGGATTCGGCATTAAACTGTAGGTCCCTTCCATTCATGTACAAATATAACACACACAACATGAGTGGATGCGAAAAGCTCGGCCTAGGCCCTCCATGGGCTATTGTGCCATTAAAAGTAAGTAAAGTAAAAGTAACTTTGAGTTCTAGTTCGTGTTTTGCTATGAGTCGAATTGATTCACAATTGATGCCAGTTTCATGAGCAACTTTTCTCATGGAAACCATTGCATTACGCTGCACCCATTTTTTAACGATTTTGCGATTCCTGGAAGTGTTGACGTTGGATTTTCTGCCTATTTCTGGACGATCACCATCATGACTCAGCTCCTTAAACCGTTTAAATTAATTTATGAGTTATTTTAGTTCACAAAATCGCGTCTGTATACTCAAATTACATGAAAATTCAGACTATTATTGAAGGATTTTATGATTCTAATACTTAAGTACATGTACAAATATAACACGCACAACATGAGTGGATGCGAAAAGCTCGGCCTAGGCCCTCCATGGGCTGTTGTGCCATTAAAAGTAAAGTAAAGTAAGTAATACTTAAGTACGAAATGGTCTACGCAAACGACAAGGCATTGAATCAACCAGTTTTGGATGAAAGGTGACTGTATTGCCTTTCATATCTTTACTTATTTTCTGTCTTTTGTAGTCTTCCTTGATGAGTGGTGGGCTTTCATTTTCGATTTTACCTTCCTCATAAATGTGAGAGCAGTGCGTTTGGGGTCGTTGTCTTATTGCAACCAATACAATACGGGCAGCTTCAGTTTTTGGGAGCTTTGGTGTGAATTTCGTTTAAGTATATCTAATAAAAGCCTACTTGGTAATCGTTGCTTCAACTCCATGGTTCCAAACTTAATCGTTGACAAAGAAGCCCACAATGTAGCCAGCAAATTCTTGGTTTTTACCACAATATTTGCTTCTCTCCAAACCATCTGCCTTCCATCCGATCTCAACAGATTAATTTTAGGTTCATTTGTAAAAACATAACAAGCGTACGCCTCTAAAAAAGTTTAAGGCATATTAGGTTGAGCTTTTTGTAAACTCAAAACGTTGTTGTTTGTTTATAGAAGAAATATTATCTTTTTTGCGCTCAAATCGCCTGATTTGAACAATTCGCTTTTTTCGTAAGAATGGTCTGTCTCATCAGATATTGGATTAAAATAATAATATAAGTATATCGCTAGCTTAGAGTGAAAATGAGCTATGTCCACTTTTCCAAGTTATATTCGTATATTAATTAAGCAGACCTCATAGGTCACATTCAATGCGAGTGCACATATTGAGTGAAGTAAACTATTTTCTATGTTCCAACAGCGGACTTGGCACTTTTACGTATTGATGTGTAACAACAAACAAAAGCAAAACAAGTGCAAAATGCTTTTTGCAACGATGTATTTTTAATTTCATTTTTTTCACGCATCAAAATATAAGTTTCCAGAAAAAGTGGACTTGGAGCCTTTTCACTCCAAGCTAGTGCAATAACTTTATATATATATATATAACGTTATTTTATCATATATTTAATTTTTTTTTTTAATTAACAACAGAATCTAATTACCCGGTTACCTTAACATCCTCTTAAGGGATCGATTTCAGTTTTTGCTATTTTTGTTAAGATATAATAATATTGGACTCCGAATAAGATTTCTGAAGATGTCGCGAAAACTCTTACTTACTTTACTTTTAATGGCACAACAGCGCATGGAGGGCCTAGGCCGAGCTTCTCGCATCCACTCAAGTTGTGCGTGTTATATTTGTACATGAATGGAAGGGACCTACAGTTTAAAACAAAACTCAGCCACGTAAAACCTTTATTTTGGGAATTGACACAGTTTAAAAACCATTAAGGTGTCCGTCGTGTACTTTATCAGCCCGTAGAGGGTTAAGTAGAAAATAATTGAAATATTTTGAATTTCTTGCGAAGCGAAGTGAAAATAAATGAATGAAATACTTACATTTCACAAAGAAAAAAGAAAAGAATAAATTGTGAAAATCAAACTGAGAAAAATGAAAGAAATGCGCAAAATAGGCAAAAATACAAAACGACAAAAAAAAAATTTTTTTTTTAATAGTAAGAGACACTGTACTCGAATATTGAGCAAAGGAACATTTTTTAGCAAAAGCAAGAAAAATAAAAAAAAATAAAATAAAAAAATGAGACCAGTAATTTGAATTTGCTTCCAATGATACGATGTATCTCGGCGCTCCAGCAAAGTGAAAAGCTGTAGTGTTGATATCTTCTTCTTCTTTCCTCTTTTAATGGCACAACAGCACATGTGGGGCCTAGGCCGAGCTTGTCGCATCTACTCATGTTCTGTTGTGTTGTGTTGTGTCACTATGTATCATCCATGTATAAGAATACCATACACCAGTGTCCGATATATAACAAAAACCAGACATGATTTTCCTTTTTAATACGACATGGACATGGATAAAATGTGTTTGCAATATACCACAAAAAAGAGAACAACTCGTTTACCTCTAGCGATGCTTTATAACTTCTTGGACAGCTCAACCCTGGCAGCGTTTCGAAATTTTTGAGAAAAGGAATTTTTTTCGTATAGCGTACGTTAAAGGGAGGAATTTTTCAAGCTCAGTTAATTGATTTCCCACAAAAGAGTATCCAAAAGTTACTTTACTTTTACTTTTAATGGCACAACAGCCCATGGGCAACAGAATCTAAATACCCGGTTACCTTAACAGTCTCTTAAGGGATCGATTTTAGTTTTTGCTATTTTTGTTAAGAGTGGTCGCTGTGGTGTAGTGGTAGTGCGTTGGACTGCTACGCAGAGTGTCCGGGGTTCGAATCTCGGCACAGGCAAAATCGAAAAATAGAAAAAATAATTTTTCTACGCGGCACCACCTCTTGGCAGGCAATGGCAAACCTACAAGAGTAAAAATTGCTATGTAAAGCTTTTCACTTCGCCGTTCGGATTCGGCATTAAACTGTAGGTCCCTTCCATTCATGTACAAATCTAACACGCACAACATGAGTGGATGCGAAAAGCTCGGCCTAGGCCCTCCATGGGCTGTTGTGCCATTAAAAGTAAAAGTAAAGTAAATTTTTGTTAAGAAATAATAATTTTGGACTCCGAATAAAATTTCTGAAGATGTCGCGAAAACTCTTACTTACTTTACTTTTAATGGAACAACACATGGAGGGCCTAGGCCGAGCTTTTCGCATCCACTCATGTTGTGCGTGTTATATTTGTACATGAAGGAATGGACCTACAGTTTAATGCCGAATCCAAAAGTTAACAAACCTGTTTAATGCAACAATCAGGCTAAATTATGTTCCATGTCTCTGGAAAATAGCCGAGGTGATTATGATACCCAAGCCAGGCAAAGAGCTGTGTAGTGTGTCATCATGCAGGCCAATATCATTGCTCCCAATCATTTCAAAACTCTTCGAAAAGTTGTTATTAAAAAGCATAAAACACATAATTGACACCAAAACTATTATATCCACTCACCAGTTTGGTTTTCGCGATAAGCACTCAACAATTGACCATGTACACAGTATAACCGATATTATTGAAGATGCAATAGAAAAGAAGCAAGTCTGCTCAGCCGTATTCCTTGATGTGGCCCAAACCTTCGACAAGGTTTGGCATGAGGGACTCACTCGAAAAATAAATAAGTTATTACCACAATCAGTCTGCGACCTTGTTGAGTCGTACTTAACCCAGAGTTAGTTTCATGTAAAACAAGATGATTAAGCATCCTTGGCCCAGTTCGTTACTTGTTATATACATTTGATTTACCACAACCACAAAATGCTAAAGGGTTTTTTTTTTTTTAGTAGTGTGGTTTTCAATCTAGCCTTTTGACAGTTGTCACTTGATTTATGCTCAGTTTGGTTTGCCATTTCATAATAAATAGACTTACTCCTGAACAACGTTTGCAAATCGTGCAAATTTATTACCAAAACGAGATGGCCACCGATCCCGATTTTCACAAGAAAGAAATTTTGTTCAGCGATGAAGCTCACTTTTGATTGAATGGGTACGTTAATAAGCAAAATTGTCGCATTTGGAGTGATCATAATCCACAAGCCATTGTTGAGACGTCGTTTTAATTCTCAGAAACCATACTCTAATAACGAAAAAAAAAAACCTCGATATGAATCTTGATGCGAAATTGTGCTGGAAGGAGCACATTAAGAAAAAACGGAAAGAGCTGGATATCAAATTAAAAAAACTTGATTGATTTATTGGTAGAAATTCAGTATTATAAAATAAACTAATGCTATACAACCAAGTATTAAAACCAGTATGGACGTATGGTTGTCAACTTAAGGGGTTGCGCTAGCAAAAAAGGCTCTCCGATACATCGTAGATTCTCCATGGTTCATTAGAAATGAAGCTATTCACCGAGACCTGAACATAACCACTGTTAGAAGTGAAATCGAAAAACACGCCACAAGCCACAAGAAGAGGCTCAGTCAACACGTTAACGAGGAAGCATCAAAGTTACTTGTTACAGAAGGACGAATAAGAAGGCTAAAGCGGACCAGGCCTTGGATGTGTTAAGGACATAATATAAACTAAGTGATTAAATGAAAAAAGCTTAGAATAACATTAAAATTATATCCTTTTACATTCAAACTACTTGTTAGCCTTAAGAACTAGTTGTAGTGTAATGATATGTGAATAAATTAATAAAAATTTCATTAAAAAAAAAAGAAGTTAATTGCTAATAGAAAGTTGATTTAAAGTAAAGAACGAGAAGGAACAAGAACATAGATCAGTACCTTAATAAGCAATTAAAAAATAAAATTTTTTTTTATTTCTGCTGATGATCCTGTAAATTTTTTATCCCAAACCTGAAAACATAGAACGTTCCTACTTTAAAAATATATAACAAAAAAATCTCAATATAGCATATCCTTCTCCATTGTAACTTGTGCCAAGCAGAAGGTGTATCTTTAGGTAAAATTTTCAATTTTGAAAAGACACAACGGAAAGCCCGGACTCGTAAACTTAATTTTCGCCCTTAGAATCCAATGGATTCAAAAATTTAAACATTTGCTACTCCTTTTTCATTAAATTTTCCACATATTTGAAGGGAAAGATGCTAAAATCTCCTTTCAAATGACTTTAGTTAGTTTTAGATTTAATTAATTAATAAAGAATAACTAAAGCCATTTCCAAAAAGATTTCAGCGTCTTTTCCACAAATACTTACTTACTTACTTACTTAACTGGCACTACAACCGATGATCGGTCTTGGCCGCCTCCACAAAGCTCCGCCAGTCAGTTCTGCTATGCGCGCGCTGGCGCCAGTTGATAAGGCCGAGTGCAGTCAGGTTGCCCGGCACCTGGTCTTTCCAAAGGAGATTAGGACGTCCCCTTCTGCGTGTTCCTCCACCGTGGTTCGAATTAAACACCCTTCTAGCCGGAGCGCTTTCTTCCATTCGCTCAACATGACCTAGCCAGCGAAGCCGCTGGAGTTTTATACGCTTGACTATGTCAGTGTCGGCGTACAGCTCATACAGCTCATCGTTCCGTCTTATTCGATACACGTCGTCCACGCATACTGGACCGTAGATCTTACGGAGTATCTTCCTCTCGAACGCTCCTAACAGCCTAACAGCCTCTCATCATTGATGGTCAATGTCCACGTCTCTGCGCCATACATTAGGACGGGAAGGATGAGGGACTTATAGAGCGTTATTTTCGTCGGTCGAGAGAGGTCTCTGCTTCTCAATTGCCTACTGAGCCCGAAGTAACACCTGTTGGCAAGAGTTAGTCTCCGCTTGATCTCAATGCTGATATTATTGTTGGTGTTTATGCTGGATCCTAAATATACGAAATCCTTGACGACTTCAAAAGTGTAGTTGTCAGCAGTGACATTTTGTCCAAGACGCCGTGACTCGTGACTTTTTGTTTGTTGACACAAGGTATTTCGTTTTGTCCTCGTTCACCACTAGACCCACTCGACGAGACTCCCTTTCCAGGTTGGAGAAAGCTGCACTGACTGCTCGAGCGTTTTTGCCAATGATGTCAATATCATCAACGTATGCTAGCAGCATGACACTCTTGTAGAAGATAGTGCAAGAGATGTCGATGTTCGCAGCTCGAATTATTTTCTATTTTCTCCAGCATAAGGTTAAAGAAGTCGCACGATAGGGAGTCACCTTGTCTGAAACCTCTTTTGGTATCAAATGGTGCGGAGAGGTCTGTCCCAATTTTCACTGCGCTGGCGGTGTTGGTCATTGTCATTTTGCAAAGACAAATGAGTTTTGCAGGGATACCAAAATCAGACATTGCAACGTGAGTACATGTGCTCCCTAATCGTGCTGTCGAAGGCGGCTTTATAATCGACAAATAGATGATGGGTGTCGATCTGTTTTTCTCGGGTCTTTTCCAGGATTTGGCATAGTGTGAATATCTGGTCGATGGTGGATTTACCAGGCCTGAACCCACACTGATAAGGTCCAATCAGTTTGTTGACGATGGGCTTCAGTCTTTCGCACAGTACGCTCGATAGAACCTTATATGCAATATTAAGAAGGCTTATCCAACGGTAGTTGGCGCAGATCGTGGAATCACCTTTCTTATGGATTGGGCAGAGTACGCTGAGATTCCAATCACTTTAGCATGCTTTCCCACAAATAACTAAATTTTAATGTTGAATATCTCGGAAACGTGATATGCTGGGGAAATTAGGACAGAGTATTCCGATCCTTTTATATCGCTCTTTATAGATTTCACTTGTATGGGCCAGTTACTATTTGGACACACACCAACTTTAGCTCCATTTGCTTCACTATTTCTTTTGATATTGCCTTTTGATTATTTAACTTGTATGAGAAATAGGCTTCACATAGGGTGCAAATGTTGACAATTTTAAATGAAATATTATTTGAATGAAATATACCCAAATTTAATTAATTCGTGTCCGAATTTCCATCAATATCACTTTTTAAAAATTTCAGTTGTCTGAGGTACAATGTTTTTTATTTCTTATTTTACTTTAGAATCGTTATTATATTTACGAGGGGATAAAAGATGATCATTGCAAAACGGAAATTGTCACGGCAATGAAAGGTAGCACCCTCTATCAATCAAGTATGAAAAAAAAACTGAAGATGCATATGTACACATAAATGATGGGCAGCTTATATGCATCCACTATGCGCCCTCTACCATTCGATAGAGGGGCCTTCCCTCTATCCCTATATTGATTGATAGAGGGCGCTGATTCGCGTAAGTTTCACACATTGAAAAACAACTCGTAAAGACTAATGCGAAGAGACAGCATGAATGGCAAATGAGTTCATTAGAGCCAATAATTGCATCAAAACTCAACTCATGGTGGCTTTTAGGGGCTATGCCAAACACAGTTGCAGTTCGTGTGGCCAAGTGGGGTTTACTGAAACTTTTACAAACCTGGATTTGAAAGGTAGGATTATGAACTACATCATTATTTGCTTCCATCCAGTAGCGAATTTGGCACCGGCACCGAGTAAGAAACAGATTTTGACTAACTTTCATACCATTTGGCGGCCAGCTGGAATCAAGTATAAATGCACCACTCACTAGGCTTTTGTAGCCTCAACTCTCTTCTCTAATTTTCCTTTGAACAGAAATGCTCAATTTTCTACTATTAAATTTATAAAACAACAACCCGTAGCGAAGCATGTTTGCTTATGTTTGAAAGGGTTATAAAACAGTTGGATTCTGTAAACAATTTTCTTCTCTCTTTTACTTGTACGTGCTTACACATAAATTCTGAAATGTCTTGTATGAAGTTTTTGAAGTGAAACTTCTTATGGCAGGGTACTTAAATCTAGATCGGAAACCTTTTGTGTGACAAATTATTTTATTTTGTTTCGCTTTGCATGCACACATCAAAAAATTACAACAAACTCATTTCTCTCACTCTCCTCATCTTCTCAAGCAACGTTGTTGTACGGGTATGTTCACATTTTTAAGTGTATTGTTGTTTATTGTATTTGTTATTGTTATTATTATTGTATTGTGTATTGTTTAATGCTAGTGTTGTGAATGATCTATTTTCAATGTAAAAAGCTTTTAGCTTATGAGAATTTAAATCGCAGTACGCACATCTCTAATGACTGTAAAACACTGTAATTCTACTTTCTTCTCTTTCGATTTAAAACCACCGTTATGTCTCTTTTTATGTTATTAGTGTATCTTCTTAAGAATCAACTAAAGAGTTTTAGTTTTAGTTGTTTCCATGTGTTTCAATATAGCTGAACACTGTTGTGATACATTAAGTGAATCATTCTGAGTTGTGCTTCTATTCAACATACTCATAAGAAAAAATGTATGTTTATTGTTTAATGCTAATGTTGCGTATTTTCTATTTCTGTCGCAAAAATGTATAATTTTATGATAAATATGCCTAAGTCGGATACAGAAAAGACAAGAACATGGCGTACAAAAAATCTATGTATGAAAATAAATCCTCTCCAAAACACATATTACCGAACTTAATTAATACGTATTAATTAAACTTATATTTATTAAGTCGCTTAGGCTGTGGTTATATTCAAAGTTGAACACCATACAATTGTTGTTCTCGGAACACGAAGGAAAGAGCTTTTACTCACTCTCACACCGAACACGATATGCTGGGTCAAATGTACACCGAGCACGCCGAGTATTCAGGGTTAGCAATGAGTTATTCTACAAAAAAAGAACAAAAATGTATGTAAAATTGAAGGAAAACATGCAAACCTGTGCATCATTATTTTCATATGCAGAAAAGCGAAGTTGCGAATGTTTTAAGTTTTTAAAAGTGAATATTAAATATGTTATCCATAAAACTATTGAAGAAAAATCATTTTATTTTCATAATTTGTTAATTATATTATTAATTTTACGCTCCATATTAATAAAATCGTTTAAAGTTTTTTGGTATACTAAATTAGTGTTGCCGTTGCGACCAATATTGTATTACAAAAAAACTGAATTGCGACAAAAAGCAACTCTGTAACGAACACCAATGTAACCACTACACCCAGCACGAGAGTAAAATTTGATGTGTTCGTCGAACAGCGAACACCAGTATAACCAGCTGCTTAGGGTGTAACCTTTTCAATGCGGTATCTATACACAGTTTGTGCATAGGCATGAATTAGTATTTATTAACATATTTCTAGTTTCATTAATATCTCTTCCATTTCCTAATACTCATTATTCGCCGGTCTGTACCTACAAAGAATTTCATGAAATTCAATGAGCTTCTCGAGTGTGCCCACACAGCGAAAAAATGTGTATATCAAATATGTTGATAGTAGATATATTAACTATTATATTTATGCACATATATTTACTTTGCAGAAGCATTTTATCAATGTTGTTTTTTATTTTTATTTAAGTAAGTATGTACTATGTAGATTCGTTTACAACGAGTGCAAAAAAATGTCTGAGTAAATTTAAAATATATTCATATTTACTAAATATTTTACCGAACTTCTATTTTTAGTTTTTCCTTTTTCGTCAGCAAACTTCATTTAACAAATTTAAAACCATTTATTTGTGTATTTTTCACATTGAAAAGAGAAAATGGAAAATTTATTTTAGGATATTTCAACATTTTCTGTTTGATATTTTCCTTTCGTATACTTTTGAATATTAATACAAAAGTATATAGACTTTTTAATTCCGTACGACATGCATGCGGATGTGCTCCTCGGTGTGGTTGGGCAAGTAAATGAGTCCGTTGGGATTCGTTAAAAAACCAGAAGATAATTTTAGTGTGATGAACACGAATCTGAAACTAATTTTTCAGTTGCAAATCATAAAAACTCTCTAGGTACGATAACAGGCGACGTTCACTCGAAGGCGTCTCTTATCGCGTGTGTCATTTATATATCAAAACCAACACAAAATAAAAAAATTTACATCACATTCCACTAACTAATAATTATTTTAAATTCGATTTGACAACGAACAAGTTTTTTTTTCAATTTTGAATCATTTCACTTTTACTAAGTACTTCTGTAGTGGAGTGAAGTGGATCTCTTTCTGAGTACAACTAATAATAATAACTTCGAAATAAACGAAGATAAAGGTTTTAAACAAGTGCAATATTTTTTAAACAAACAATTTATTTAAATTTTTCTACTGCCGTCTGTAGGCGGCCTTGAACGCTGGAGGGTTAAAATATTTTCACCGCCCAATTGTTTAGCATATTCACTTCCATTACTGATCTGAATAATGAATGACTTTGGGATCTACACCAGGTGTACTAGTATGAAACCCGTAATGATATCTCTGTGCCGCTAGGTAAAACTATACGCTCTGTCAAACCAAATCATTGGCGTCATTTCTTCGCATTCGGCTCTGTCAACAATATTCAGTTCATAAACAATCAAGTTTCGCTCGTAAAAATGTCGAATTTTGTGCCTACAATCACAATCTACGATATGCGGACATCATTAATTTTCTGTTTCCAATTGAAGAAATCTGCTTTCGAATCTCATCGAATGCTTGTGGAAGCTTACGTTCTAGACAAAACACATTGCAACGAGTGGTTCAATAAGCTTAAAAGTGGCGCTTTTGATGTGAGAAACGAAGAACGTGGAAGACCACCGAAAAAGTTTGAACATGCCGAATTGCAAGCTTCACTCGATGAGAATGATGGTCAAACGCCAGAACATCTTGCAGAACAATTATATGTGACCCTACAATGAATTTCTTAACGTTTAAAAGACATGGGATTGATTTTAAAGGTGGGAGGATGAGTGCCGCATGAATTCACTGAAAGACAGCAAGAAAATCGAAAAACCACCTGTGAAATATTGCTCACCTGGTACAAAAGAAAGTCATATCTTCATCGAATTGTTACTGGCGATGAATACTGCATCTATTTCGAGAATCCCAAACGTTAACGATTATATGTTAAACCCGGTACACCGGCGAAATCGACAGCAAAGCCAAATCGCTTCGGAAAGAAGACAATGCTCTGTGTTGTCTGGAATCAGCGAAGTGTTATCTGGTTTGACCTTCTGAAACCAGGTGAAACAGTTACAGGTCAACGCTACCAATAGCAATTGGCCGATGTGAACCGTTTGAACCGTGCTTTGCGCCAAAAACGTCCAGAATATCAAGCTAGGCAACACAAAGTGATTTTTCTTGATGACAATGCACCATCATATCGAACTAAACAGAGTCGGGAATTGGAAGAGTCGTACAGCTATGTATCTAGCAATAGCCATTACTTTGAAGATTGAATGTATTACAATTTTTCATTAAAAAACCTATATTTTTTTTAAAACCGGTTTCATATTTGTACACCGGTATATACGACTACTAGTCGAATTTTGCTTCAAATATCGATCCAAGCTAGAACAGTTGATTAGGATTGTCTGAGGATAGGTCTGAGTTTTTATATAATTTCAAGTTGAATATCAGTTTAAGTTCTGGTTTGAATTTTGTCTAAATTTCTGTCTAAAATTTATGATGATTTTAAATTTTTATTTTAATTTTATAAACTTTTTTTTTTATTTTGCTCCGAATTTTATCTGATTTTTTGTTTTGAATTTTTTGACTTAGTCCGAATTTCGGCTTGAGTTTGAATTTTTGTTTGCTTTGGTGCGAATTTAGTTGGACTTTTTGTCTCTATACTAAAGTATGCTTTTTTCTTTAGTTAGTAAGACTTTTTAATTTAAATTTCGCGCGGAAACACATTAATCAAAATATAATTTTTTCAAGGTTGGTATGACTGTCGGTGACATCTGTGCCAAATGTCACATCAAAATAATCATTAGTGTTTAGTATACGCTTGTCTTTCTGAAGTACAAAAAGTGCATTCGGCGATTTTCACAATGAGTGAAATTATTCAACAAAGAAGTTCCATTAAATTTTGTGTGCGGAATCAAATTTCTGGTGCCGAAACGTTCAGAATGTTGCAAAAGGCCTTCGGTGATAATTGTATGTCGCGAGCAAGTGTTTTTGATTGGTACAAATTGTTCAAAGATGGTCGAGAACGCGTTGACGACGAACCACGTCCAGGACGGCCATCAACATCAACTGATGATTAACACGTCAATAAAATCAAGGAATTGGTGCTCGAGAATCGACGATTAACAGTCAGAAACCTTACTGGCATCGTTGGAATATCAGAAGGATCAGTGAAAACCATTTTAAAAGATCATTTTGGCCTAAGAAGAGTTAATGCACGATTGGTTCCAAAATCACTGCATTGGTTTTACGAGACCATTTTGCCAAAAAATTCGACTGATATCGTTCCGCAACCACCCTACCACCCTATTCGCCTGACTTAGCACCGTGTGACTTTTGGCTATTTTCTAAACTCAAAAAATCGCTTCGTGGACACCGTTACCGTTTTGAGTCAATTGAAGACATTAAACATGAATCGCTAAGCGCATTGAAGGCTATTCCGGAAATTGACTTTAACAACTGTTTCGAGAATTGGGAAAAACGTTGGCACAAGTGTATTGGGGCCGGGGGAGATTACTTTGAAGGGGACGAAATAGATTTGGAAGAATGAATAAAAAAATTTGAAATTATGAACAAAGTCTTACTACTTTTTGCCCACAGTAGTATATGTACTCATGTTAATTTATATTTGTCAATTCTCAAAATAATCACTTTTAATTGTTTTGATTTAAATCTCAAATAAAGTTCATTAATTAGTTGTTAAAATGCAAAACAATTATGATTAATATTTGAGATATGGTTTTTCAACTAATCTAATGTATGTGCTCGCATTGTTGCTAATATTTATTTAGTATGTATGTACATTTAAATATGAGAATTTTTACAAACTATGGTAAATAATTAAAAACACTCATACGTCGTGTTGTTCCTGAATACAATTTCCTACATACATAAGTATGTACTATGGTATACACAAACATAAGCCCAGCGGGAAAGTACTATAGCATTATGCAAAGAAACGTCTCGCTCTGCTGGAAGACAACAACAGTCCTTAATTCCATGTCCCCTTAGAGTCAAGTGGCAAAGTACTCTTAAATACTTACCTAACGCATCATGATGGTTGACGGTATTATTCTTTCGTTTATTCATAATTTTCGAACAGATTCATTCTTCGCCCAAACATTGTAGTTCCACGAATAGCATAAATCGGAAACGGAAACGGAAACCTGTTGTTTTGTGAGCTTGATGTAGTAGCTCCCCTGCTAAGACATGTACTCGTAATCTTTAAAGTTAAATGCCGATAAGTGAAAACGCTGCCTGCCCGCTGAGAGAAAAGACTGCCTGGAGCGATTCATACCACCGGGTAAATATATCTACATACTCGTATAATGTATCATATAAACATGCAGAAGCTTTTGTAATATGTATATATGGTATGTATGTATGTATGTATGTGGATATATCAGCACATGTATGTATACATATTGTAAATAAAACATTCCTTTCAACTCATTAATTCCACAATCACCAAGTTTACTGTGTGTGCTTTGGTATGTAGTTTCTTGTTCGCTTAATTTACGCTCATATTTTTGCTTATACACTTAGCGGGCGGCTGATGGGAAAGCACAGTTTGGGTTTTACACTAAATTATTCAAAATCTGTCTCGCCTTTCTCTTTTTCTAGCAAGCAATAGCAAACATAAATGCATATATTAAGTGGTCATTTTCGTGCTTGTTATTGTTCCTTACTAACAGTGTGCAGCAAAATATTTTTAGATATCAATAGGA
This sequence comes from Palloptera scutellata, assembly GCA_958295655.1. NCBI lineage: Eukaryota > Metazoa > Arthropoda > Insecta > Diptera > Pallopteridae > Palloptera > Palloptera scutellata. The sequence goes on along the minus strand of OY282449.1, from coordinate 94,458,886 downwards.
AATCTAGATACTTTTTCATTTGGGGGCGGGTAAAGAGGCTGGTCAATTCTCGGATATTTACTATAATTACTTACCTCATGGGAAAAGGGTCAGATGCTCTATTCCCAAATTTTGAATTCGAGTTATCAGCTCATCATAAACATGCTCTTGTGTGTTTTGAGAGGGGGAGGGGGAGGGGGGTTCGGGGTACATACATACATATAGGTACATATTTTTCCTCGTGAAAAGCTTTTCTTTTTGCTTATGAAAAGCTTTTTTGCCTATGAAAAGTTTTCATTTCGCCGTTCGGATTCGGCATAAAGCTATAGGTCCCTTCCATTCATGCACAAATTTAACACTCACAACATGTGTGGATGCGAAAAGCTCGGCCTAAGCCCTCCATGGGCTGTTGTGTCATAAAAAGAAAAATAAACAAAGAAAGAAGAAGAGTTCACTCAGCATTAAAACTACTTAAAGAAGCTATGAAGAAAAAGGTACGCATACTAAATATTGAAACAATTGTGCTAGGAAGGCTCAAAGATAATCTGATAAAATCTGGTAATGATATTGCTGAAATAATATGGCACCTCAAAAAGCACGCCCCGGTGAATACAAAATACATCGGGAGTTATCCGAAATTCAAAGGTTGTATTATCATGGACGACGAAACTTACATAAAACTTGACTTTAACCAAATTCAAGAATAAAAATTTGAATGTGGCAATAAAACGTGGGGGTATTTTGCGGTCGTTATGATATGTCAGGCAATTGCACCTGGGGTTTGCAGAGCGAAAAAGCTCGGCCTAGGCCCTCCATGGGCTGTTAAGCCATTAAAAGTAAGTAAGTAAAGTAAAGTTTGCAGAGCACAGTGCACAATGACTTCGGAAATTTATGTAAGAGAATATCTCCAAAAACTATTGCTGCCATTTATTCGACACCATTGGCATCCATGTTCTACTCGGTGGTAACCATGAACTGAGCTTCCCAGAGCTTCGACCAATACAAAAATACTGGGCAATAGTCAAATAAGTAATTCAAAAGTGGAATCAATATGCCTCACAGGTCACTAGAACCTGTAATATTATTCTCAAATTATATGTAGAATAATTCATATTCTAAAAAATTAACACAAAATAAATAAAATACGAGAATTATATAACATATAATAATTTTATAATTATATAACACAAATTTTTGTCAACTCGAACTTTTGCACAATATCAAAATATTTTTGTTATAATTTTACTCTAATTAAATATTTACATAATTAAAAATTTTATATACCATTTTATTATTTAATTGAAATGATGAAAAGTGTTTACTTTGCAGTTAATTAGTTTCCTTTTATTTTTCGTCTTTTATCATTCCGCATGTCACTTAAGCGTTGCGTTGGCAAATATTCAACAACTGCTTAAGTTTCTTACAGTTTATTTGCTGTAGTTTTGTAATTTAATGCAAAATTTACGAATTATAAGAGCTACCGTTTTTCTAATCCCTTGTGAATTGCTCCACATTTAATTTTCTTGCTATAATAGAAATTTACAGTGTGTACTTGATTTAGTTCATTGTATCCATCCCAGTTGGCCATGCTCGCAAGAAATTATAAACGAAAACAACACTTGAGTATTTTTATGTGGGTGCCGTTGATGGTATTTTTGGTCATTGCGTCTTTTCTTTATCTTTTCATCGAAGACAGTATGTACTACAATTTCCACACCTTTTTGTCGATGTTTTTGATTCACGGATTGATTGATTAATGCTCTGAAAAATGGGAACTACGATTGGATATTTTGACTTCATTTTCATGTAAAATGCTATTGTATGAGGAAAACGCATTTTTATTCCTAATACCGCCCACTTATTAATAATATATAATTTTTACACTTTCGTTTTCTAAAAGTATTTGCTAAAATTTTTGGAATATTTAATATATTAGTTAGTTATAATAATAATAACAATATGTATATAAAAACATTCATGTCTGCGAGATGCATACATACATATGTATAGTACCCTAAATACGGTTTCTGAAAAATTTACAGTTTTAAGACCGTATATTTTTGAAGTCAAACTTCTTATGGGAGAGGACTGAATTCTGGATCTTACTTACTTACTTAACTGGCACTACAACCGATGTTCGGTCTTGGCCGCCTCTATAAAGCTTCTCCAGTCGCCTCTGCTATGCGCGCGCTGGCGCCAGTTGATAAGGCCAAGTGCAGTCAGGTTGCCCTGCACCTGGTCTTTCCAACGGAGATTAGTGCGTCCCCTTCTGCGTGTTCTTCCACCGTGGTTCGAATAAAACGCCCTTCTAGCCGGAGCGTTTTCTTCCATTCGCTCAACATGACCCAGCCAGCGAAGCCGCTGGATTTTTAAACGCTTGACTATGTCAGTGTCGGCTAACAGCTCATACAGCTCATCGTTCCATCTTATTCGATACAAGTCGTCCACGCATACTGGACCGTATATCTTACGGAATATCTTCCTCTCGAACGCTCCTAACAGCCTCTCATCATTGATTCATTGATGGTCAATGTCCACGTCTCTGCGCCATACATTAGGACGGGATGGATGAGGGACTTATAGAGCGTTATTTTCGTCGGTCGAGAGAGGGCTCTACTTCTCAATTGCCTACTGAGCCCGTAGTAACACCTGTTGGCAAGAGTTAGTCTCCGCTTGATCTCAAGGCTGACATTATTGTTGGTGTTTATGCTGGATCCTAGATATACGAAATCCTTGACGACTTCAAAAGTATAGTTGTCAGCAGTGACATTTTGTCCAAGACGCCGTGACTCGTGACTCTTTGTTTGTTGACACAAGGTATTTCGTTTTGTCCTCGTTCACCACTAGACCCACACGACGAGACTCCCTTTCCAGGTTGGAGAAAGCTGCACTGACTGCTCGAGCGTTTTTGCCAATGATGTCAATATCATCAACGTATGCTAGCAGCATGACACTCTTGTAGAAGATAGTGCCAGAGATGTCGATGTTCGCAGCTCGAATTATTTTCTATTTTCTCCAGCATAAGGTTAAAGAAGTCGCATGATAGGGAGTCACCTTGTCTGAAACCTCTTTTGGTATCAAATGGTGCGGAGAGGTCTGTCCCAATTTTCACTGCGCTGGTGGTGTTGGTCAGTGTCATTTTGCAAAGACGAATGAGCTTTGCAGGGATACCAAAATCAGACATTGCGGCGTACAAGTGATCCCTAATCGTGCTGTCGACTGTCGAAGGCGGCTTTATAATCGGCAAATAGATAATGAGTGTCGATCGGTTTTTCTCGGGTCTTTTCCAGGATTTGACGTAGTGTGAATATCTGGCCGATGGTGGATTTACCAGGCCTGAAGCTACACTGATAAGGTCCAATCAGTTTGTTGACTATGGGCTTCAGTCTTTCGCACAGTACAATCGATAGGAACTTATATGCAATATTAAGAAGGCTTATCCCATGGTAGTTGGCGCTGACTTTTCTTATGGATTGGGCAGAGGTCACTGAGGTTCCAATCACTTGGCATGCTTTCATGCGACCATATTCTGCATAGAAGCTCATGCATGCGTTTTTTGAGCTCTTCGCTTCCGGTCTTAAAAAACTCAGCAGGCAGGCCATCTGCCCTTGCAGCCTTATTGTTTTTTAACCGAGCGATGGCTGTTCAGACCTCCTCATAGTCGGGCGGCGGTACTTCAACGCCGTGAGTGATTGGGGTTTTCGGAGTAGATTCCGCAGTGGCGGGATTATTGCCGTCATCGCCATTAAGCAGCTGCGAAAAGTGCTCCCTCCATAATCTCATTATATCCTCAATATCTGTCACCAGACTTCCGTCTTCATCCTTACAGGAAGAGGCCCCGGTCTTCAAACAGGCGGTCTTCTTCAGTCAGGCGTTTTATTCTTTCACAGAATTTTCGGAACTCGTTCCTGCCCCGCAACATTTCGATATCATTGAACTCGTGTCTTTCTGCATCTTGAATTCTGGATCAGCTACCTTTATTTTATTTTGTTTGGCTCTCACATCAAGAAAACTATATCAAACTTATTTCTCTCACTCTCTTCATCTTCTCTAATGAAGTTGATGTACGAGTATGTTCTCATTTTCGAAGTGAATCTCTGTGTGTATAGTTTAGTGCCAATGTTGTGAATTATATATTTTCAACGCAAAAACGCTTTCAGTTTACGAAAATCTAATGGCAGTGCGCAACTTTAATGATTGTAAAACACTAATATTATTTTTTTTTCTCTTTCGACTTAAAATCACCGTTATGCCTCTTTTTATGTTATTAGAGTTGCTTCTTACATATAAATATAATTTTATGATAAATAAAATGAAAAAAGTCGGATGCAGAACCGACAACAAGCGAGTGAAGGAAATATCAAAATAAAAAATTTTCAGTTTGCACCAATTCTCGTCAATTGATTTTATTGACGTGTTGATCATCAGTTGATGTTGATGGCCGTCCTGGACGTGAACAATTTGTACCAATCAAAAACACTTGCTCGCGACATACAATTATCACCGAAGGCCTTTTGCAACATTCTGAACGTTTCGGCACCAGAAATTTGATTCCGCACACAAAATTTAATGGAACTTCTTTGTTGATTGATAATTTCACTCATTGTGAAAATCGCCGAATACACTTTTTGTACTTCAGAAAGACAAGCGTATACTAAACACTAATGATTATTTTGATGTGACATTTGGCACAGATGAAAAAATGATATTTTGATGAATGGGTTTCCGCGCGAAATTTAAATTAAAAAGTCTTACTACTTTTTGCCCACAGTAGTATATATTTCTTCTTTTTATTAATGTTACATCATCCAAAAATGTTGTCCAGCGCAGGGCAGCAGTGTAAGAACTAGCTTCCAAGCGTAGACTATGTATCTATTGGAGATACCAGGTCACAAAGGCATAGAGGGAAATGAGACTGTCGACGAAATCACGAAAAACGGCATCAATCTGCCAGAGGAACAAATCAGCGAGGTAGTGATCCCTCTGCAGGTAGTTAATAGGAACCTGGAAGACCTGGAACACACATGTGGACAAAGGCGAAAGATAAGTGGAAAAATATATCTACATGCAAAATCACTAGAGTCATAAGTGACACCTACAGCAAGAGGTGCGCAAACTCTGTTCAATAGTTGCTGGCTTACTAACTGGCCAGTGTATGATGGCAACACACTTGTTTAAGCTATAACTGATAATAAAGGGTGCAGAAAATGTATGGAACTGAACGCAAAGGAAACTCTGCAGCATCTCCTTTGCAACGCGCTCACTGTGACTAGATTAACCGACTTAAGAGCTCCACAGTTTGAGAGTCTGAATGAGGTCGCTAAACTGGGAGTTAATTCTCTTCTTAGGACTGTTATCTCTACTCACATCTTAAATGATGAATACCCTCGCTAAATGCATAAAAGCCCTATGAGACTACTATCTGATAACATACGCAAAGGCATACAAGGTGTTTGCATGGCATCGGTCACCCTAGTTTCAATGATATTCAACAAGTTTTAGGCATCGTACAATACTTTAGCTTTTCTGTCATGGAAGTGCTGATATAAGTATATATAAATGATCAGCCTAAGCAGCCGCGTTGATGAAGCCATGTGTGACTACTTGTCGGTCTGACAATGTACAAAATAGCTCGAGTAAAATTTAAGGTATTTAATAAGACTAAGTACCTTTAACGTTGTGGACGCCGTGGCTGAGTTGGTAGTGCTCTGTCCGGCTACGCAGAGTGTCCGGGGTTCCAATCTCGTCAAAATTATCTACACGGCGCCACCTCTTGGTAAGCAATGGAAAACCTACAACAGTAAAAATTGTCTAAGAAAAGCTTTTCACTTCGCCGTTCGGATTCGGCATTAAACTGTAGGTCCCTTCCATTCATGTACAAATATAACACGCACAACATGAGTGAATGCGAAAAGCTCGGCCTAGGCCCTCCATGGGGGGGGTTGTGCCATTAGAAGAAGAAGTAACTTCACCTATTGAATAGTACGAGTATTCGAAACAATCTACTTTTTCCGAGTCAAATATTTGTGCTATAATGCTACTCTCGAGTGAGTTCAAATTGATCAGGTTTTCTCGATTTCCCAAATGTGTAGCCTCTCCACTTAGGAGGGATATTATGTTAGAGAAGAGTGAACACATAATAAAACACAGAAGAGTTTCGATTTTTTAATCCCATTAAAAGACCAACAGTTCCTAATTGTACCGGAGAATTCTTTCAAAAGCTTTTCTGGACAATGATCAGCCGGTTATCAGCGCTTTGCAGTTACTGTCAAAGATAGAAAACGCATGGTTCTGAGTTTGCATAAAATCCTTTTCGTCTGTACTTTAGAGCATACCATAATTTAACTTAACATTTAATACTTACTAGTTTGCTTGCCTTTACACTCTTTGTTTACAGGAAAAAATAAAAATGATTTTATAAATAAAGTAAACTAAAACAACTTAAGCAACTTTTTTCCACTCTAAACTTATCTACTTTTTCAATATTATTTTACATTATGTAACACAAACTGTGGCTCCATCACTAACTACGATTAACTGCTATTAAAATTGAAATTTATTTAAGAAAAACTTAAAATAAATATTTACCAATACGCAGAGTAAAAATTTGCAATGTGTAAGTGCAGTTACAGCAGCAACAGCATCTTAAGGAAAAAGTATTAAAAGAAAATTGTAGCAAAAAAGTAGACGGAGGGCAACAAGAAGCAAGTAGTTGAGTAGCAAACTCACAGTTCGAGGTATCAAAACAAACAAAACAAACACTAGCTAAAGCATACTTTCAAGTTCTCATGCACACATACACAACACACATACACAACACACATACACTACACACAAACGAGCATATAAAATAAAATAAAATAAAATAAAATAAGAAAATATTTATAGAAAAAAAAAAAACGATGGGAATGTCATTGGCTTGCTCAACTTGTGCTGTTGCAGTAATTCCCTCTTTCTCTCTCTCTCTCTCACACACTCTTTCTGCCCCTCTTCCCTTCAGTATCTCAACTACTCCAGTTTTTGGCTCTTATGCCGTTGATGGTTCTGATGTTATTGTTGCCGCTGATGCTGGTATTGCTTTGTTGCACTTTGGTGGCACGTGATAATGTCATTTGACACTTGACACTTATCACGATGCTTGAATTGTCATGCAACTAAGATACGAGTAACTAGATGTTAAATGAGGATAAGTAAGTGTTAAGAGAGTGAGTGGAATTGAGAAGAATAAGTAGCGATGATGATGATGAATTTTGGATTTAAACAAAAATAGAAATTTATTTCAATGAAACATTTTGCGCTTTATTTTTTTCCCCCATTAACTGACGGTGAAGTATAAAAATAGTAGCAGTTTTTTTGGTATACATAAATATTTTAGTATTCAATTCAATTTTCAATAATTCTTCTTTCTGTATGCCAAAATTTCTAGTAATATCTTACTTTTCTTTACTTTTAATTGCACAACAGCCCACGGAGGGCCTAGGCCTAGCTTTACGCATCCACTCATGTTGTGCGTGTTATATTTGTACATGAATGGAAGGGACCTTCAGTTTAATACCGAATCCGAACGGCGTAGTGAAAAGCTTTTCATAGCAATTTTTACTCTTGCAGAGGTTTGCCATTGCCTGCCAAGAGGTGGTGGTGACATGTAGAAAATTATTTTTGCTACTTTTTGATTTTGCCTGTGCCGAGATTCGAACCCCGGACACTCTCCGTAGCAGTCCAATGCATTACCACTACGCCACAGTGACCACACTAGTAATACCACAGAAAGTAAATTTCATTATGATTATCTCAAAAATTCTTCAAATTTGATTAATTTTGTAGAACCTGTAAAAAAGTGTTTTCTTGTTTTTTTATAATGCTTTTCAATATTCACAATATTCAAATATTAAAAGCTGTATCCTTTTTACCTTAATTTAGTTTATGTATTAAACAAAAACTTTTTCTATTTACTTACTTATCCAAAACTAAAAGGAGAAAATCACTTATGCCCTGTTATTAAATATTTATATGCATTTAAGCAATATATTCTTTGTACTCACACACACACACACACACACACAAATACAACATTTAACTATTCATATTCAGCTACATATAAATAATACATACATACATACATACTTAGAAAGAAACAATAAAATACCATTTTGCTGATTAAAGTACTTCTACCATACATATATGTACAAGGTGTGACAAAAGTATTGTCGCAATGTGAATTGGCTGCCATTTTATTAGAAGGCATTGTTTTTACGGATAGTATATTTGAAGATGTAAAATAGATGACATTAAGTTGAAAAACTGATATCGGTCAATTGAACACCTCCTGAGTTATGCTCGTTGAGCATTTTGAATTGTTGCTCTCAAGACATCTGATTTCTACTTTAATGTTGGCTTTCAAGACTTGCAAGGTTAGTTGTTTGTTGTTGTGCATGCAAGATTTCCAAAAGCCTCGAAGGAAGAAGTCTGGCGCCTATAGATGTGGAGATTTGGCTGGCCAGTTCAAATCGCCAAAACGAGAGATCAAAACGGGTTCAGAAATTTGTGTTTCAAAATCTCCATCGTTGACCGAGCTTTTTATCGCTCCACTGTTTGTTGTCAACAAATTCTCTATTTTCTGTCTACAACATATATATGACATCTGATGCGATTTGCAAAAATTATGCCACATTCACATTATGAAATCACTTTTGCCGCACCTTGTACATGAGATTAAGCAGAAGTGTAGCTGCAAAAGGTACGAAAAATATTAAAGGTTGCAAAGGTTAGAATGAATTCATAAGTGATTAAAAAATTTATTTAAAACAAAGGGTCAACTTGTCGTGGGTCAGTAGCTAGCTTCTTGGACTGCAAAGCAAGCGATCGTAAGTAACAATCCAAATGCGCACAATAATAAATTTATTTTTTTTGTCAAAACACCTTTAGCCTTTTTCTTGAAGCTGTAAATAGGTCATATACTCCAACTCGTATACTCATTCTGATAACTTTCAGTGTCGTTACGAAGTCGGAACGCAAACACGCTACAAGCGTGCTGAAGCAGTTGTGGTATTCACAATCATATCCTCTCGATTGTCGTGAGTTCTCTCATTTCGCATACAAAATTTTACAACTTTATTACAAATACAACAAAATAACACACCTTGTGAACACCCAAAGTGTGTTTAGAGAATAAAAATGTGACATATGACTGCTTGAAGATTGATAAAGAATTCGGAAATATTGTGAATAATTGCAGGTAAAAAGAGAAGTGGTGATTTTCGAATAAATCACAAAATGCCAAGTGAAAATGGAACCGTGTGATGAGTTTTATTTTAAACATATGTAAAGGGTGTTTTTTCTAGAAATGTGGTTTCCAATCTGGCAATGGTTGGTCTTTTTGACATTTGACACTTGATTTATGCTCAGTTTGATTTGCCATTTCATCATTGATAGACTTATGCCTGAACAACGTTTGCAAATCATTGAAATTTATTATCAAAATTCATGTTCTGTGCAAAATCAGTTTTTATCTTAAAATTGTCTTCTGCTATGAGGCTCATTTTTGGCTCAATGAATACGTGAATAAGCAGAATTGCTGTATTTGGAGTGAAGACCAATCAGAGGCAATTCAGCAGCTACCAATGCATTCCAAAAAATGCTGTTCGGTTTATGGGCAGGCGGCATCATTGGGCCGTACTTCTCCAAAGACGATGAAGGCCGCAACGTTACGGTCAATGGAGAAAGTTACCGTTCGAGGATAACAGACCTTTTTTTTTTGCCGAAAATACAAGAATTGGACTCGGCCAACATGTGGTTCCAACAGGACGATGCCACATGAAACACTGCACGCGAAACCATGCATCAATTGAGAGGCGAATTTGGTGAGCAGTTAATCTCACGTTTTGGTGTAGTCAATTGGCCACCAAGATCGTGTGATTTGACCCCGTTAGACTATTTTTTTTGTGGGGCTATGTAAAGTCTCTTGTCTATAGGGACCTGCCAAACACGATTACTGCTTTGAAAGCCAACATTGATCGCGACATTGGTGATTGGTGAGATTCCGGCCGAAATGTGTGAAAAATGTGCCAAAATTGGATCTTCAGGAAGGACCACTTGAAGCGTAGCCGCGGGCAACATTTAAGTGAAATTATCTTTAAAAAGTAAATAGCAGGAATTGATTTATCGATCCAAATAAAAATTTCATTCACTTTTGTAAAATTTCTATGTTTTTTTTTTTCATTTTCAACAACTAACTTTATTTACTTTACTTTTGATGGCACAACAGCCCATGGAGGGCCTAGGCCGAGCTTTTCGCATTCACTCATGTTTTGCGTGTTATGTTTGTACATGAATGGAAGGGACCTACAGTTTAATGCCGAATCCGAAAGGCGAAGAGAAAAGCTTTTCATAGAAATTTTTACTCTTGTAGGTTTGCCCTTGCCTGCCAAGAGGTGGTGGTGCCGTGTAGAAAAATTATTTTTCTACTTTTTTGGTTTTTTTTTTTATTTTACCTGTGCCGAGATTCGAATCCCAGACACTCTGCGTAGCAGTCCAATGCATTACCACTAAACCACAGCGACCACAAAAACTAAACTATTATAAAAATCACCCTTTACATATGTTAGACTATCTCGCAATGGCGCTCGTCGTCAAGGTTGAGCGTTGAATTATTTCGCGTGATTAGAAAACACGCACAACATGGGTGGATGCGAAAAGGTCGGCCTAAGCCCTCAACGGGCTGTTGTGCCATTAAAATAAAAAAAGAAGAAGAAAACGAAAAATAATAATCAATTCAAAAAACTTGAAACTCAAAAGCAATGCAGTTTCGTGTGTCTCGTTAGATATTTAGGAGCTCATAAGCGAACGAGCGATGGCGCAAATTTTGATTTTCCAATAGAGTCAATCTTGAAACTTTTATTTATTGCCACATTTTCGTATAAACTTTTTGTTAAATTCAATAAAAATAAATACAAATACAACAAACTACGCTTTTTATTTCATTTCGTGCCATAAATTCGCCACATATTTCGTCGATTCAGTTGTGGCTCAACCCTGACCGCATGGCACAACCTTGAGATCATTCCTTATGTTTTTTATAAGTATGTATATACTTTTTGTATTATATTTTTCATCCATTGGCAATATTTAGCAAATATATGGCATATTTCAAAACCTTTTTAATGATACTCGTATGCATTAATTGAAAATATTTAAGCTTACAAAGTAGCATTGGGCTCACGTCCGAAACTGGTTCAACTGGTTCAACCCTGTAAATATGTGTATGTATGTGTCAGCTTGTTTGTTTGCCTAGTGCACGAGTAAGTGTAAATATTATTTTACTTTTCAAGCTTCAATGACTAAAGGATTTAGACAAAGTGCTTAGAGAATTTATGGAAATATTTATACGATAGAAAATATGTACCATACATATTTATGAATGTATCACACATTTATGGTACAAAGCTACACTGCACAACATGAAAAAAGTTTCCCGGTGCTACATGCACTATTTTACTCGACTACTCTATTTTTTATAGCCTACATTCACCATTCACTGTCGATATGAGGAAGAAACCCTGTGATGTCAATAGTTCATCGTTCCTTAGAAACGCTGTCATATTGAAGGCAATTTGATTTATTAAAAATTTTTTGATTTTACATTGACAATTTTCTCGTTACAATTCTGCTGTTGAAATTATCTGTTAAATATTTTTTTTAATATAAAATAAAATTACTCTTTTTTTCTGGTCAATAAAGTATAATTTTATATAAAAAAAGATTGTATGCATCAGTGGGACGCCCTGCAGAAGTTTACTTCTTCAGAACGTTTGCGTTTTGTGTTTCCAGGTTATGTTTAATTTTGTAAAAAAACAGAGTGTATCGCAGATATTAGAGGCGTGACCAAAGGAATTTTTAACGGACATGGTTTGAAGTTGTTTATGTGCTGATTTATGCAAACGATAAGCAAACGATTTATAGTTCAGTTTGATGATTCTCTGATCCCCGGTGTCATACATCTGGATTAACTTCATTTTGATCGTTTACATTTCCAATGCATACAACGCCCTCTGCAAAATCATCATCTGCACCAAAATATTCATATTCAAAGTATGCGAAATTATTTGCTACATCATTATAATAATAATCTTACCATCATCACTATAATAATCATCATCATCATCATGACAATATTCAGGTGGGAAATTTGCCACTTGCTAGTCTGACAACTCGCAATGATTGATTAGTTGATTGGAAACTTGGCAAATCTCGTCTATGTTTTGTTGTGCTGATTTTTTTACTTCATATATTCCACGGACGAAATATTTTCAGGGAAATTTTCAAGTAAATCTTCTGCCCTCCTCTTTCGTTGAGAAGCTGGGAATTCGAAATTCGGCCACCTCAATGACTGCCTGATGCTGCATAATCTGAATAACTTCGTCGGGAATCAATGACATGAGTGTTGTTGTAATTATTGGCGCTAATAAACTCATTAACAGCCATTCATGTTTTTGTTTGAAATTCGAAATTTTTGTTTCAAACTTTAAATTTAACGAGAAACTGATGGGCATCGCTCTCTATCAATCAAGTATGATTCATACTCATCGCCCTCTATCAATCATACGCGAATCAAATCAGCGCACTCTATCAAACAAGTTTGATTCATACTCGTGGATTCACGTGGATGCATATGTGCTGCACATCATTTATGGTATGTATATATTAATATGCATCCTCATTTGTTTCATACTTGATTGATAGAGGTCGCTTCATTTGCCCTTCATTTCCGTGACACTTTTCGCTGCGACAATCATCTTTTGCCCCCTCATAAATATAAAAACTATTCTAAAGGAGTAAACTTCAAAAATGTTGTGTGTAGTCCGTGATGTTAGTAAAAATATAATTACATAAATAAAATTTAATCAGGAAAGAACAGTGAGAAGTTCACTTGATTATTTTACAATTACCTCATGTATGTAAAGTAATTGTAAGCAATTTGGCAAATTTCCGTCATGCGCCAATCATCTTCGATTCTTTCTGCTCATAATTTTATTTAGGGGGCTATAAATTTTACATATTTCCTTTACAGAATATTTCTATCGAATAGAAATTACAATTAAGAGATCAACTGCAAATCCATTTTTTTATATCATGCCCTTGACATTTTGGAACTTGGAAATGTTGAGTTTCAATATTGGCTATTCGATATATAGTTGTTTAAACAATTTTAATGGCTTGAAAAAATTAAAAATTATACGGAAATTATGATTGACTACTAGAAGATATCAAGAACAGCATCAAAAAAGCCAAGCGTGCTTACAGCGCCTTAAACCGATCTGGAACTCTTCAATCATCACACACCGCATCAAAATAATAATAACTCAAATGTCAAGTCCACTTTGCTGCACGTTTGCGAAACATGGAACCTAGCAGCCACAGATATTCCAGCTCTTCAGGTCAACCGCTTTATCAACCGCTGCCTTCACACAATCTTATGCATGATTTGGCCGAGCACCAAATAACAACCAGTGACGCAGCACAGCTCAAACACCAATAAAAATTGAAGTTTGAAATTGTTTGAAGCAATCAACTGAAACCCACAAGACAGTGGACAAAGAGGAAGCACAGCTGAAATGACTTGGTGAAGAAACCTTGAAACTGAAATACTTACTATGTACAACTAACAAACGAAATATGGAACGCAGTGGCGTAGCCAGGTCGGGTGACACCCGGGGGGGCCCTGAATGGTGTCAGCCTAAGTAAAATACCCCTTCCCCCTCTTCTTTTGAAATATTTATACCATGTGTAGGTATGTACAATTATTTTTTATTTAAAAGTAAGTAGATAATACAATAAAATAAAGATGAGTGAACTTAAATTAATAAGTCACAAAATAGTTAAAACCTCTACGATTATGAGACCAATAAGGGAAATTTTTATTTACAGCATGTTCTTCTTATAGATCTTGGAAGATATTTGTTTACATACAACTTTTTTTTTAAGTGACTTTTTGATTGCTGTTGTAGGAAATTGATGTATCTATGTGAGTACATAGTTGAAGTACCAAATTTACATTGGAATATATGAAGCTTTAAAAAAATATTTTAAAAGTTTTGCACTTTTTTGCAACAAATTCTGAAATAACATTGCCGAAATCTAATTTGCTAGAAAATTCGTTTTCTATTGATAAAATGTCTAGGTCGCATATCCTAGATTGACACATAGTTGAGCGTAAATATGATTTAATTAGAAGATTTAACTTTGAAAAACTTCTTTCACATGAAGCCACAGAGACTCAAACTGTTAAGAACAATTGAAGAGCTGAAGATACGTTTGAAACAGACTCTATAAAGTCCCATTCTACAATAAAAGCTAGAATATCAAGCGTAGTCCATTTACTTGCGACCTTAAGTTCAATGTTTGCTGCCTTAATTTGTCTACGAAGTCTTTGTACTTCTACTTTAAGTTCTTCTTCTACCACTTCATCGTAGTGCGACGCCAACTTTTTTGCACTGATATTCAGTTCTTCATCTGTGTAAAAGGGCAAGTCATTTGTTTTCACAATTTGAAAGATATTGGCTATATCATTGAATGCCATGGTTCGAGACTTTAATTCTGTCGAGAAACGATCGATGCATTCAAGCATCGTCCTCTTGTTTTCTTCTTTAAGCAGTTTCACCCGGCATTCTTTTCTTGTACCTTATGCGCCAGCTGATGCTTATTCCGAGCTTTGAGCAAATAATGCTAGCCTTCTCCAATGCACCTTCCACTAAACATTCCCGCTTTTCTTGTAAAAAGAGAATTAGGGCATTCGATTTCGCTATTACTTTTTCGCTAAAAACTCCAGTTACATAGTCCTGGAGTTTGCAAATATTTTTGTGTAGCATCCACTTCCTCCAACACATTGTGCAAGAAACAAATGAAAGTATAATTTTTGACATTCACACATACTTAGGTAATTATAATATTTTTTCCGCTCTTTGGACATTGCGGGTGTCACCCCGCCCCCTGGCTACGCCCTTGATGGAACGAAATAAAAAGGTTGGCACTTAACAGAAGCGATTGGAGGAAATTTATTCTGGCCCTTCGCTCCCCCGTGGATCCATAGGATAACGTACTTAATACCTTTATATATGATTGACTATACAAAAAATAAAAGCATATTGTACAGTGTAATCACAACACTTATAACTAGCACTCATAAGCACCCTTTTTTCACGTACTTATGCACATACTCTTATGAATATATACAACATGCAGTTGCGGACAATAAAATAAACTTACTAAACTTGGGAAAACATTTTTGTTTAATATTTTACCTATTTTAAAATTCCATATAATGGAGCATTTATGAAAAATATATGAATAGCTACAGCTACAGTACATAGAACCCATTAGAAATCAAATTGCATGACAAATTACAAAGAAGCCTCTACAATTTTACGAAGTCAAAGTTTTTGGATGTAAATTAATATTTTAAGTATCGTACCTTATAAATGTCTATTGAATGAAGAAATCGTGTGTAACATAATAATAATAACAAGAGGACAAACCCAAAATTAATTCTATAAAGCCTTGAATTTACTGGTCACAGTGTTCGAAACGAACTCATTTAAAAGCTTCAAGAGTAAAATCTGTTAAATGTATATAGGCATACTCGCACAGTGGCAATACTCGAAATAATAAAAGTTAATTGGAATATAATAAAATTTTAAATTAACCCAGTAGTAGAGGGTGACTTTTTTGCTACTTGGTTTTTGACGTTTGTATTTCTGACAGTTCACGCATGATTCTTGACATGTGTCAAAGTAAAAAAAGGTTAGTTTGGTTTGCCATTTCATCATAAATTGACTTGCGCCTGAAGAAAGTTTGCAAATTGTTGAAATGTATTATCGAAATTCGTGCTCTGTGAAAAATGTCAATGAAAAATGTCGTTATAATCGACATGATCGACTTACAGAGCAGGCTATTCAGCTTATTGTATCCATAGAGAGCGTACCGAAGAAAATATTGAAGAAAATATTCATGTACAAAAATGTAACACGGACAACATGAATGGATGCGAAAAGCTCGGCCTAGCCCCTCCATGGGCTGTTGTGCCATTAAAAAAAGGAAGAAGAATATATTAAGTTACAGAAGTTAAGTTTTAAATGTTATTACTTTCTGAATGAACTAAAAAGAACGTATGTACTTAGTACTTATAAGTATGATGTATTGCCTTTATGGAAACACCTCTTTTACTTTACTTTTAATGGCACAACAACCCATGGAGGGCCTAGGCCGAGCTTTTCGCATCCACTCATGTTGTGCGTGTTATATTTGTACATGAATGGAAGGGGCCTACAGTTTAATGCCGAATCCGAACGGCAAAGTGAAAAGCTTTTCATAGCCATTTTTACTCTTGTAGATTTGCTATTGCCTGCCAAGAGTTGGTGCTGTGTAGAAAAATTATTTTTTCTACTTTTTGATTTTGCCTATGCCGAGATTTGAACCCCGGACACTCTGTGTAGTAGTCCAACGCACTACCACTACACCACACAGCGACCAATGGACTATCAGACTATCTTTTATTTAGTAAATTCTGAAAAAAAAATATGTGATTGCATGACTAGTTCTACAATTTGCTGTAGTTCCTCAGATATGCCGTTTAGACAAATCGTTTGTATTGAAGTTGTCACACTCACTTTTCCTAGCCTAGCCATATTTTATTCACAGAAAGCCATTGAAAAATTATACCTTCATACCAAATCCTCATAAGGAGTGAGATCGAAAAAATCGTATAACTTTAAAAGACCACTGCTTTAAAACTCTTCATCTGAATGAAAAAATACAAACAGTAGGCTTTGCGTTGGAGAAATTCTGATGAAATACAATCACATGTTTTTTGACTTGTGAACTTTGAGTTGAGTCATGGCATCGGAAGTGGAAAGACGCGACTTAGTTGTTGAATTATTTCGATAAAATCCGCAGTGGAGCCAGAAAACCATTGCAAATAAGGCGAACGTTGCACAAAACACTGTCTCGATGATTCTTAAATAATTTAATACCGACTTAACAGTTGCTAGAAAATATGGTTCTGGAAGGAAATGCGGTTTCGTGTCTCCACAAAAGGTGAGGGAAGTCGTTGCTCTCTTAGAGAAGAATCCAGCGTTATATAATCGAAAATTGGCGGAAAAAGCGAGTTGCAGTGAGTTTTTAGTTCGTAAAATTAAAAATGATGCGGGCCTTAAAACAAACAAAGTGCAGTCAGTACCCGACAGGAACGCTACTAAGAACTTGGTAGCCCAGAGCCGAGCTAAAAAGTTGAATTTAGATTTTTTCCAAAAATTCGATTGTTGTGTTATGGACGATGAAAACATACGTGTTGTCTAAATTTTCTCAATTGCCTGGTCAAGAGTTTTGCACCGCAAAGGAACGAGGAGGAGATGAGGAAAGATTTAGGACAGAACAAAAGTCCAAGTTCCCGAAGAAGTTTCTGGTATGGCAAGCGATTTGTAGTTGTGGGCTAAGGAGTAAAAGTTTCATAAAAAGTGGCACTGTTAACGACGAAATTTATGTGAAGGAATGCCTCCAGAAGAGATTGCTGCCCTTCATTAGAAAACACAATGTATCTACTTTCTTCTGGGCTGATCTAGCCTCCTGCTACTATAGTAAAGTAACCCTTAAATGGTTCGAAGACCAAAACATCAAATTGGTACCAGAAATCGCCAACCCACCAAATTGTCCAGAACTTCGGCCTATCGAGAGATATTGGGCTCTAGTGAAAAGAACATTAAAAGCAAGAAACAAAGAAGCTAAATCCATGGAAGATTTTAGAAATAAGTGGAATGCTGCCGCCAAGAGAGTCTCAGAAATGACAGTAAAGACACTAATGGCAGGCATACCGGAAAAGCTGTCAAAATTCTGTAAAAAACAAAAAAACAAATTAGTTTTATTGATCATTTTATCAGAAATTAAATTGTCTTTTCAAAACTGTTTACATTTTTGCTAGGACAATTTAAAGTTATCTCCAATTTTTTCGATCACTCACTCCTTATCACATATTAATGAAAATCAGATAAAATGGAAGGTGTCACACACTCTTTTTCTATCCTACACACATTTCTTCGGTAGCATGGTATTGTCAACTAACGTCCTTGTATTAAATATCAGTACTGTAGTGTAAATGATGCCGCGAGACATTTACATTTACTCAGAAAAGCATAAGAGTTATATGGGTTATGCCACGCCCAATTCAAACCTTATAACATTTACTTGCACCTTAGTATCAATTTCCCAAAGTTGCATCTCAATCGGATGAGCGATCATTGTGATAAGTCATAAAATATAATTATACACTGTAGAGTTTATTTATATAATTATTTTTTTATTAAGCTTGGTATAAGTACTACATATTCTATGACACACACTTCATTTCATCCACAGAATGGCTTTCGAATTCGCCAAATACAAATCCGATGGACTATTCCATCTGGGGCATTTTGGAGAGCAAGGTGAGGACTAAAAAATATGTCAGTATGGATGCGCTGAAGAAAGCCATTGTACGGGAATGGGCCAAAATAGCGCAAGATCATATTCGTGCAGCATGTAATTCATTTTTTAAACGTTTGAAGGCCATAGTCAAGGCAAAAGGTGACGGTGATTCTAAAATTTTTATTAAGTATTTCCATAGATTTTTGTAATTTGAAGCAATAAAAAATAATTTCACACAACTAAAATATGGTCGTTTGGATAGGTAACAGTTCAATCGCCAAACCCTGTATTCGCTTCTAAGTATGTGCAATACCATATATCTTAAATAACACACGATAGGTGAATTATGCAGCAAGTCTATATGAGAGGTGTACTTATTAAAAAGTGGAACAGGCACGCCCATTTATATTTAAATGGTGGTAAATGGTAATGAGACTATGACCTATCATTAAGTACAATGGGCTACAAGGCCTGAGTGCTTGAGGAACTGTCCTGCACTCGTAGGTCAGGTTCTCGGCCTTCTTCACATCTTTGACCTACATATCATACCAAATCGGCTTTTGATCGCCTCTCCATACAAGAAACCCCACTTTGCGGGTGTTCTAACAGAATAATAACGCCAGAAGTCAACGTTAATTAATAAAAATATTGCAAAGATTTTAAAGCTATATCGCTCGATTGATGCAAAACTGTTATAAAGCGAAAAAAAATCGGTTTAAGTATAAGAAATAACAGTTATTTAGTGCTTTATCTTGGGTATAAAAATATCATATCTGTATCTTATGAACTGTTTAAATGAGACAAGCATTTGTCCTAACCAATTGTATGGAGTCAGAGGTAAATTAAAAAGTTTAAATACATATTTCTCAAAATTTATGTTTTCTGAGTTCTGACAGTCTTGCAGCGAACGAGTGATATATGAAATTGAATAATGACACCAGAATCGTAATATACATACAAAGTGTAAATCAGTAGGAACCGATGTTATGGTTGAAACCCACCATTAATCTTTTCTGCTACAGCAATTCTAAAAAGGTTCAATTTCAAGGCGAATCACGAGTAGTAGCCAGAAATTGGTAAAAGAAAATAAAAGAAGTATGGTTTGAAACACCAACTGGGTGGAAAAAAATATCCATTGTTAACGCGCGTGCTGGATGCGAAACATTTGCTTCACGTTCACGAAGTATCATTCACAGTTGAAATATTTCAAGCCTATAGTAATTATACTAAAATTTCAATGTATTATTTACTTTTAACAACCATAAAGGAAAAGTGCACGTAATTTACACACCCTGTATTACATATATATATGCATATGAAAACTGAAATTTTTATTGGGCTGACTCTGAAAGTGGTTAAGAATCTTTTTGAATTTATAAAACAAAACAAAAATATGGAAAGTGTTGTGCATTCATAAAATCAGATCTGATCCACAGGTCTCAATTTGATCGCAATAAACTGTAGAAATGATTTTTACGCCAACTTTCCAGGCTGTAATTTTCGTAGTAAAAAGTATCCCCGAATAATTACATTTGAATAATGAATTGGAAAAGGCTGCTAGTACCTACTACTTAATCTCTTACTAAGAAAGAATGGCAACGAGAGACATATAAAAAATATACACGGTTGGTACCCAAAAATTTGTCATGTGGTTGATGTTTAGTGCCTCCACTATCTCCTGACAGCTTGCGTTGCAATCTGGGTCCACCAGTTGCAAAATTTCATCGGTCTTTTCAGTGAATTTTAGTGCATCTTAGATATCGAAATTTCCGGAATGGAATCGAGCAAACCGGCGTTCAAAAACAACATCCTCAAGGTAAACCGCAAATTTTCGACATGTTTTTGCACCGGTTTTACCGTTTCTATATCAATAAAGCATCACATAGCGTATTTCTTCTGATATTTCACTAATTTTCAAATTAATGTAACTTTTTACACTAGCAACGAATTACACAACTGTCTTCACACTAAATGTAGCCTGAAATGTTACCTTAAAAAACTTGTGTTCGTTTGACATAATCGGACGGGTGCTGCCAGATTTGTGGGTACCAACACCAAAAACCTCAGTTACTTTTTCTAAGACCCAATATACAAAAAAAAAATCTGATCGAGTGAAATTCCCCTAGAATATTATTCCGTTCAGAATATTTGATGTTAATGATTTTCAAAAGTAGCCAATATTGATTAAAATTGTTGTGATACACAAATTTTGTTTCTTTTTCAAACTGAATTACGCAGGTTTGTAATAGAAAAAGAAAACGGAAAAACTTGTCCCATTTTATTGTCCGTAACTGTGTATTTGCATGCAAGTACCATATGTATGTAGTATGTATACATCAACAACATGTATACTTACATACTTACGTACGTACTCTTACGATTGTAGTATCTACTTAATATTTCAATATCCTTTCACACTTCACAACTAATCCCGCCGCCACTCAACAGCAACAAGTTTGGAAAGGTTAAGCAGCACCAACAACAACAACAGCAGCAGCACTAGTAACCCAGCCAGCGTCAAAATTAACGTTATCGAGCTCGAAAACGATAAAAAAAAAACCTTGATAGAAAAACAGCAGAAATTATCGAATACGACTTAGTTTTTAAATGTTCTTCGCTAACGAATTAACTCTGACGAACAAAAAAACGTCGTTAACGAAATCGCCACTAATTCGTATATTATCTTTGTGTAATCGTTAACGATTCGCAGTGGGGTAGTTGGTAATGCGTTGGCCAATGTTCTAATCTAGGTACAGGTAAAATCCAAACAATTTTTCTACACGGCACCACCTCAGGTGGCAATGGAAAATCTACAACAGTACAAATTGCCTATGTAAAGCTTTTCACTTCGGCGTTCGGATTCGGCATAAAACTGTAGGTCCCTTCCATTTGTGTCCAAAAATAATACGCACGACATGAGTGAATGCGAAAAACTCGGCCCAGGCCCTTCATGGACCGTTGTGCCATTAAAAGTAAAAAGAAACGTAAACGATCTTACT
The DNA here is from genome assembly GCA_958295655.1 of Palloptera scutellata. Classification (NCBI taxonomy): domain Eukaryota; kingdom Metazoa; phylum Arthropoda; class Insecta; order Diptera; family Pallopteridae; genus Palloptera; species Palloptera scutellata. Next base: position 94,437,458 of record OY282449.1, on the reverse strand, counting down.
TTACTTACTTTTAATGGCACAACAGCCCATGGAGGGCCTAGGCCGAGCTTTTCCCGTAAACGTAAACGATCTCCATCCAAAAAAAAAGCCCGCTTTGTTGCTGGCTGGGAAGCAACAAATATCTTTAAATAGATAATTATGTATGTAAGTGTTTACAAGTGTTTTATTTTTATATTAAAAATTGAAATTTTAATGAGCTTAACAACCGGTGCCAGCGTAATTATGATAACTTTTGACATATGTACATACATTACGGCAATCTCTCTCTCTCTACTTATTTATTATTATACACGAAAAAAATAAGTTCATTGAAAATTAATGAAAATTAAATTAAAAATCAGAAAAATAATGAAAAAATCCATTGAATCAATGAAAACCTCATTGAGTTAAAAATCAGTAAATTAACGAAAAACTCCATTGAATCAATGAAACCCTCATTGAGTTAATGAATTTGTACATTAAATTGTATGAACGCGCATGAAAACGTTCATTGATATTATTCGCTAAGCTTTCGCCATAACAAACTTAAGAAAATGATTCTAATAAATTTTAATGAATTCGTTCGTAAATCTTTAATGAACACATTCATTGATTTTGCCTTACAGCCGTTGCCCGAATAATTAATTGCACTTGATATTTTCTTTTCTGCCTTTCTTTTTATTGTTTTATTAAGTATGTAAATCTCGATAGTCTAGTGGGTAGTACTCTGGGCTCTCACCCGGAGGGTGGCGGGTGGTTCGATTCTCGTCTTGGTCTGAAGAATATATTTTTATTATTTTTTTATAAATTTTATATTTTTACCGATATAAAGTGAATAAGAATAATAAAAAAGTTTACAAGTTCACATATGTATATTTTTTTTGTTGAAGTTTTAGCGAACTTATTCATTGATTGTGTTCATTAGAAAAAAGTGTCAATGAAAACCAATTCATTGATTTTAAGGGAAAAAAAGTGTTAATGAAAACCAATTCATTGATTTTATGAATCTTTCATGGGATATGTTTTAACGTACGTTTTCATAGAATTTTTCATTGATTTCATGAACACTTGTGGTTCCGTGCCGTGAACAATGTTTTGCCAACCTCTTTAATAGAGACAATGATTAGACTTTGAAACTCTCAATATGAGAAATTTGGTTCTACTACTTACATGCTCTGAGATTGTAATTTTCATTGAACTTGCTAGGGCAGGCAAGTCATTTCTTCAATCTAGTGCGTGTTCAATTACTTGATTAGGAAATCCAACATTATCTTTCTTATCTTTTGATAGTGAAAAACATTAATGTTGAAATATACATAGACTGTAGACTGTTTTTTCGAGGACTCCCATATTTTTAAATATTTTTTCTTTCTACAAATTATGATTATAAATGGCATCTTATCTTATCTAATGGCATCAGAACAATAAGTTCCATTGAATTAATTATTAAACTAATTTTATATCAAACCAAGATTGTTTTCTGGCACTTCTGTGTCACTTTCAGTGTTACTTTATATTTCAGACATCCCATTTTTGATGCTTCATTAGTTTGTCTACAAACAAGTACTCGCACGCAAACACATAATGGGTGCCCCAATAAGAGTGAAAGATTTAATTTAAAAATTAAATGCATATTTTTTGAGTGAGTGGTGGATATTTTCTTTAATTGCATTGTAAAGTAGACATAAAGTAGACAAATAGCTTCCGCGGCTCTGAACACAGACCCTTGCTCTTTGAATGAAATTTTTCATGACATTTTGAGAAATATGCGGCCGATGAGGCATTGCATCTCGGCCTTGATCTCAGGAATTGCTTGTGGTTTATTTGTGTGGGGCTGGAATTTCACAAAACCCCAAAGAAAGAAATCGCCCGGCGTTAAATCGCACGATCTTGTTGGCCAGTTGACATCGGAATTTCGGGAGATTATTCGGTCTGGAAATCGTTGCTGCAATAAATCGATTGTTTCATCACATGTCGTTCAGATCTATACCGGCATCCAGTTAATGCCACAAGAACTCCGTTATTTGTTCCTGTAACGAAAGCCATTCACAGTCACTGCATTTACGGCGGCCTCATTTTCCCAATGATTACGCGTTGTTCGTGGCAAATCTTACACTCTTATTGAAACACCCTATACATGCATACAGCTCATTCTCATTCAAGTGATAACCATTCAATTGATGCTGTCAATTTTGCCGCACCACTCGCCGAGTTGCTTTTGTTTTTGTTCTCTTTTACCAACGCGGAAACGGAAATGCTTATCTACCATAGAAAATAGGGAACATTTATTTTGCAATTGTACTAGTAGAAGGGAATGAATGTAAGAATGTCCTCGGAAATATGCGCAATTTGAAAAAATTTGCTTTAATATTACGTTACATTGCAATGTAAAACTGTGCTTCACTCTCATTTTTTCTCCTCTCTTTGCTTCTAATTCCATTGCCAGTATTTTACACAATAGCTCCTACGATGCTTTTGTCATTTTGCCATTGGCATCCGACGCGTTTTGCCGCTAACAATTTACAGGACACATTGACAAGTAGACAAACAAAGTACCGAGACTGCAGCTGAATGAGTCTTTCGCTGATAGAATGTGATTGTGTGTGAAAATGTGTTTGTTTGTGTGTGTGTATGGGTGTGTTTGAATAATGGAGTTCATAGTTCTTTATTTTATATATTTTTTATTTTATGACCCTTGTTTTAAGTTAATTGCCTTAATACGCGAAAATCTTGGTAGCGGAACGACATAAAGTTTGAGGTTGGTTATTTTTCATACTACATAGTAACATTAGTTTGAACAGTATTCGAAAGAAAACTGCAAGCAAAACATATACAGTATTTGTGCTTTGTGTGAGGTATGCGCTACATTCCCTTGTACTGGAGCACAATCAATGGATCGATCCATTTTGTTGAAGTTTGGGATACCGGTTTAATACCGATTTTGGGCCACGGAACACATCTTGATCTTAAAATGTTTCATGAGCGCGGCTGCGGAGAAAAACCCGGGCAAATTCCACATTACCGATTACACTACCTAGCGACAACAGGAACTAACTAAAAAAAAACCTCCAAACTTTTCATGGCGAAGCAAGTTGAAGTAAGTAAGTAACACAAACATGATTTTGACTATTTCAAAATTACAAAACATATACAATTTTTACAAAAAGCTATTATTCCACTGCATTGGACATATTTTTAATTTTAAAATATACTTATTTTATTCAAAATTCTCTAAAAAAAAAACCAGTGACTATTATTTTAAGCATTTCGATAGATAAAACTGCAATACCTCTGGTGTGCAATGAAATTTGTTCTCGTAATAAAAAGTAGGCGACTTAAATTAAATTTTTGTTTCTTAGCTATAAAATCCCATTTAAAAGACTCGCTTCTGTTGTCGTGATACTCCAGTTGTTCGAAATCTGTTTACTATACATAGACTTCTTCCGTTTAGCTCATATTAGAGGGATTCATATAAACTCATGAATACCTCGAATACCGTATAAATTTTGACAATTTTTTTTCAATTACAAACTTTTGAGGTATTTATTCCCTCTATTGGCTCTGACGAGTTTTTATTAATCGAAAATTAAAAACAACCAACCAAATATTGTTGTTGGTTGTACCTTCCTTAAAATGAACCTCAGTTTTCGACTCTAGCAAAAACCGTTCACGAGGTACTTAAATCGTTTCAAAAATATTCTTAAACATTGTCTTTTGTATGGGAAGAATTTCTTTGAACTACTTTTTGTCACATACTCGTAAAGCTCAAAATTAAAAGATACTCAAACATTATTAAAAAATATTTAGAGAATTGGCTAACAGAACCGAGATAATAAATTCTTTTTATTGATAGTTCAAAGATGTACGATGTTGTATATTCTTTGGTGCCACGCTCTAATTTCAAGCACAATACGAAAACATACTTTTAGCTTTGTTGTATACGATGAAGTGTAATGAAAGTGCAACAAAATACATATTACTAGTTATTTGACGAACAAGCATTAGTTTGTCTTTTTCTTTTTTTTTTTTGCTACTAGCACATACATACCCACCTGGACAAATTAATAGGTGTGAACATATTTTTTTTCAAAAAAGCTTGGCTTGCATATATTTTTTATCGTTCAAAAAATAAATTAGTTTTCAACATAAACATACTTCAGCGTCATAACATAACATGAAAGGTTTTAAAAATTCTGAAAAATAACTTAAATTTTGGTTAATTCATAAAATATACAGATTTTCGATTGGACAGAATAATAGGTGTGCACAAAAAACTTAGGAATAAATATTGAAATTTTGCTAGTTATGGTCCCGTATTTTACTGAATTAGTAAGACTTTTCGATGGCTTTTTCGATTCTTCTGGGCATTGATGATATCAACTTTCGACAAGTTTCTACAGGAAAGTTGTACCAAATATTTTGAATATTTTCCCATAACTGCGGTTAGTTTTAGCGTTAAAATTCTCCCCAGAGGTTCTCAGTAGGATTAAGATCTGGGGATTGACTTGGCCACTCACGTGCACATTATGCTCTTGGAACCATGCTTTGACAACTCGCGATGAATGTTTGGGATCATTGTCCTGCTGAAATTGCCACAAAAGCGGCATATTATCCTCGGCATGTGGTAACATTACCGTCTCCAAATATACACGAATCTATCCATAACGCCATTAATTTGATGTATCGAACCAATACCTTGCCAAGAAAAACAGCCCCATATCATAAAGCTGCCACCTCCGTGCCTCACTGTTTTCTTTGTGAACCGGACGTCTTTGCCTTTCGGGCGACGAACGTTTCTTTCCGCATCGTTACCAAACAAATTTATCTTTGGTTCATCGCTCCAGAGAATATTGCGTCATTTTTTTTCTCCGTGTGAACCGCACCACGTTTTATGAACTAATGCAAAATTTTTCCTCTTCCTCTGCAGTTCTAAGCAGAGGAACTTTGCGAGCAATCCTACCGGGTAGATTTGCGCTTACTAAGCGTCTTGGAACGGTTCGTGATGATGCAGCATTCCCAATTTCGCTTGCAATTGTTCTGGGCAACTTGAACAGGTCGCGTTTAGCTAATGTAACGATACGATTGTCGGTCACTAATGAAGTTTTTTTAGGTGCTCCACGCGTTTCGAAAATGTAACGAAATTGTGAGACCGTTCCTTCGATCTGGCAATGAATTTGTAGGTTTTTCCTTTGTCTAGGAGCTAACGAACAAGTCTTCTCTCCTCTGTACTGCAATGAACTCCACGATCCATCTAATATTATTAAAAATTATAATTAAACCTTTATTTAGTTCACTTTCATCGAAATCTAACCTACTGAAACTAAATAACACTTTAAATTTAAACCAAAACACACCTATTTTTTTGTCCATATCAATTTGAAGGTTGAACAAATAAACAAGCCGCAATATTTATCGAGAAGAACTTTTTTGCGGGGATTCCCCATTTCATTCCATAACAGTGCCACCAAACTTCGAAATTAGCTTTTTGATTGTAGACCAAGCCAATTAATTTTTTTCAATAATTTTTTGGTTAACACCTATTATTTTGTCCAGGTGTGTAATTTTAAACTTAAACTTGTGCTTAAAAAAAACTATTTACAATATATATACTTTTACTTTCAGTTTTTACTACTAAATAATTGCTTCAATATCTAAATTGTTTACCCATGTACGACTCTGTTTGGTTCCTAGTGTCATTTCGTTCCTATGAACAAATAAAAAACAGCTGTATGTGACATTTTGGAATTTCAACAGCTGAGATACACAAAAAGACGAAAATGTTTGCGGCTTGTTTTAACGAAAACTTAGTAATTGTTTAGTAAAATTTAAACTATTAGAGATAATTTAGTTTTAAAATGTATAAAATATACACAACTATTTGCATTTTATTGCTCTTCATAGCAGGCATTAAAAGTGAAGAGGTATATACAAAACAAATCTATAAAATGCATAGAATTATTCAAAAAATTTCCAGGACGATAAGCAACTGCCGGAAAAATATGTAAGTGCTGTTCAACGTTCGACGCACACCAACAATTGGGCAGTGCTTGTGGATGCATCCCGCTTTTGGTTCAATTATCGACATGTCGCTAACGTACTCTCGATTTATCGTTCAGTCAAGCGTTTGGGCATACCCGATTCACAGATTATACTCATGATTGCCGATGATATGGCTTGCAATCCGCGAAATCCACGACCCGGGCAAGTTTATAACAATGCAAATCAACATATTAACGTTTATGGTGATGATGTAGAAGTTGATTATCGCGGCTATGAAGTGACTGTTGAGAATTTCGTACGCTTGCTGACTGGACGTACTCAAAATGGTACTGCACGTTCGAAAAAATTACTAACCGATGCTGGCAGTAATGTCTTAATCTATTTAACGGGGCATGGTGGTGATGGTTTTCTCAAGTTTCAAGATTCCGAAGAGATAACCAGCCAAGAGTTGGCAGATGCAGTCGAGCAGATGTGGGAAAAGAAACGGTAACCACACACTTAATTATAGTCACTAAAAGACAAAACTTTAATCTATATACATAAAACCTTTTTATATGGTGGCAGTTACAATGAGCTCTTCTTCATGGTAGACACTTGCCAGGCTGCATCGCTCTATGAGAAATTCACTTCACCCAATGTGCTTGCAGTGGCTAGCAGTTTAGTAGGCGAAGATTCACTTTCGGTTTGTTTTAGCTTACAAGGCTTAAAATATTTCTATTCTATTTCTTAGTATGTGTTTTTTCGTATTAGCATCACGTTGATCCTTCCATTGGTGTTTACATGATTGATCGTTACACTTATTATGCGCTGGAATTTTTGGAGAAAGTACAACCAAATAGCGAAAAAACAATGGGCGAATTTGTATGTTCAGATATTTAGCCATTATATTTGCAAAACACTTTACTCATGCAAAATTGTCTGCTTTCATCCGTTTTAGTTACAAGTTTGCCCGAAACGAGTTTGCATTTCTACAGTAGGTGTTCGTAAGGACCTTTATAATCGTGATCCGCATAAAGTGCCAATTACCGATTTCTTTGGTTCAATACGTCCGACGGAAATATCCACTGGACGCATCAACATTACACTGGCTGATGAAGAGTGAGTTATTCTTATGGGTTTCTTTTTTTTTACAATTAGTATAATTTTATAACTTTTTCGCAGAGACTTCATTGAAGCTGCCATCGAGGCGGAAGCTGCTGCGACACAACACAGCGATTTTAAAATTAAATTTGAATCACAATTTCCAACTGAACTATTTAAGTAAATTAGTTATATAAAAAATTAGCTTTCAGTATTGACCATTTAATTTCCATGAGAACATACAAATTGTAATACCATTTTGTTGCTGACAACTTTTCTGTAAAGGCAAAAGAGTACCAGGTGTACAAGTATGAAACCGGTCAAGTTTCATACAACAATATACATATATTTTTTTTTCGCTTTTTGGCATCTCAGCGAATGCTTGTGGAAGCTTACGGCCAGCTCTCTCTGGGCAAAACACAGTGCAACAAATGGTTTAATAAGTTTAAGTTGGGCGATTTCGAAATAATTTTAAGATGCCGTATTGCAATCTTTACTGAGGGTAAAAGAAACGAAAGAAAACAATTAAATGTGACCCAACAATGAATTTCTCAACGTTTAAAAGCCATGGGATTAATTTTGAAGGTGGGAAGATGGGTGCCGCATGAATTGACTGAAAGAAGGCAAGAAAATCGTAAAACCACCTGAGAAATGTTGCTCGCCCGGTACAAAAGAAAGTCATATCTTCATCGAATTGTTACTGGCGATGCAAAATAGATCTATTTCAAGAATCCCAAACGTAAACGATCATATGTTAAGCCCGGTACACCGGCCAATTCGACAGCAAAGCCAAATCGCTTCAGAAAGACGGCAATGCTCTATGTTATCTGGGATCAGCGTTGTGTTATCTGGTTTGACCTTCTGAAACCAGGTGAAACAGTTACTGGTCAACGGTACCAACAATAATTGGCCGATTTGAACCAAAAACGTGCTTTGCACCAAAAACGTCCAGAATGTCAAGCAAGGCAACACAAAGTGAGTTTTCTTGATGACAATGCATCACATCGAACAAAACAAACTCGAGAATGGGTAGATTCGTACAGTTGGGAAGCCCTCCCCCATGCGGCTTATTCATACTTGGCTTCATATTCCAGTTATTTTCATCAATGTGGCACTACAATCACTTGCTGAGCAACACTTCGATTCGTACGAAAATGTGAAAAAATGGCTCGATGACTGGTTTGACTCAAAAATTCGAACAGTTTTTTTGGCGAGGCATTCAAAAATTGCCAGAGAGATGGGAAAAATGTGTAGCTAAAAATGGCCATTACTTTGAATATTGAATGTATAACCATTTTTCTTAAATAAACGTGTATTTTCTTTAAAAAAAAATACTGGTTTCATACTTGTACACCTAGTATTAAAATCAGTACAAAGCTTAAGAAATCAGTAAATTTAAGTAGTGATTTAAGGTTTTAGAATGATCAGCACAGGGTGGACCATTTCTAATTTGGAATTTGATTTAGGTGTAAATAAGAAACGAATAATTTATTTTCAATGTTGATTTTATTATTCGAAAGTACAATTCTTCCGGTTAATTGTAGCACACTATATAATTCCCTTGGCCTCCTCGGCTGGCCTTGCACGCAAATAGTTGTCCTACGTAGTCAAATCGCAACAGTGTGATGGCCAATGCACATAACCAAAACGGCAAAAACGCGAATTTCTAACTTTCCACGCAAAAGATCGATTGTTGCACAGCTTGTGTGACACGGCGCGCCATCCTGTTGGAACCAAATGTTGTCTAAGTCTATATCATTTAAAATAGGCCACAAAAACCTGTAATCATTAGGTGGTAGTGCACACCGGCACACCGCTTGTCCAAAAACCATACCAAACAGTTACTTGTTGAGGGTGCATTGGCTTCTCAATAATCGCGCATGGATTTTCTGAGTCACAGATGCCACAATTTTGCCGAAGTCAAAGAGAGCTTCGTCAGAAAACATGATTTTTCGGTAAAAATAATCATCTTCTTCAAAGCGTTTCAGCGCCCAATTAGCGAACCGGAAACGCTTTGGGATGGGTCATGTGACTAGAGCTATTGCATAAAGCCGAAGTCATTATGCAAAATTCGCAACAAAGAAGTGCGCGTTTTTCAATTCCTGAAAACAATGGCTAGTTGATTTGATTGGTTCTTCTTGCACATTCAGAGCAAGTATCAATTACTTCGGTTAATTTATTCAATAAAGATCCAGTTTTACGCACATTTTTCACAAATTTCGTGGAAGGCGTTTCTCTTCCACCAACTTTTGATCGTAATTTTCTTACACTTTCGGTGAAGATTCACCATTTTGCAAATAGATTAATACACTTCCAAATATAAAACCAATTTTCCGTCATAATACGAATAACATTAGAGTTGCCACACTCAAAGTAACCAGTAGTTCAAATTTCAAATGTAGGATGGACCACCCTTTATATACATGATACAAAAATTAGTACAAGTACTGATCAAATCAGTATGTCAGACAGTCCCCTGTAGAATAGTAATCAAATTTTTAATGGAACTGAACCAAAACAAATTTTCTTAAACAACTTTCATTATTGTTTATAATTAGATTGATACTTCTCAAACAAACAACAAAATATAATGACACCCTTTTTGGCATAAAATAAAAGTAAATGTAGCCTAATTACGTGAGAATATTTCAAATAAAGATGTTCTTACAAATTACTATTTATTTTTTTGGTTTTATTTTTAAATTTATTTATTTTTACAGATATCCCCGGTTCAGAACCTCTCTCGTAAGTGCCATTCACGCTTAAGTGAATGTAATTTGCTAATTGTTTTTGCTAATATCCAAAGAAATATCCTCTTTTAAATGCCTTTTCCACTTAAGTGTCTCAAAAGCCTGATATCTTCAGCTGAGGTGCTTAAACAGGGTTTACTGTATTCTTTATTTGTATAATATAAAACATATATACAACGAGAATATTCCAAATAAAGGTGTGCTTACAAATTATTATTTCTTTGTCTGTTTTTTATTCACTTTTAGCATTCCACTTTGCGTTCACAACATTTTGAATAATCAGCGTTTTCATCAATGAAAGCACCCCATTTACAATTTGGTGGCGGAACTGCTACTCCACAGCTAGAAAATGGGAACACGGTTAAAACAAAATTATAAAAAGAAGATATATAATTGTGAAATTAAATAAAATAAAATTGTATCCATGAGGGCCTGGAGGCGGAGAATACAAGGTAAAGTTCGTGATGGTCGCTCAATACGGGTGAGTCTCCATGTTCGATCTTTGCGCTTCTCCGTTTCAAGTCGACACACAACCTCCTCGTGACGCCTCTCGTGGCCATGAGCTAACTAATGTGTGTGTCGGGTTTGGAGCCCATCACGTTAAATACAATCTCAATGAATCTTCAAAATAAAGCATCGGATAACTAAAGTCGCTAATGTTAACGATCCCCGCAAACGCTTGAAAGAGAATGATTTATCGATATGCACCTGAAAAGTTCCAAACCCTCTACAGCGAAGGTGCCTCTCCTCTATCCAATCAATTTGGCGGTGAACACCTCGGTTCTTAATGTTATGCCATAACTCTTTCGATGAGTGTGAAGTATTCAACTTCGCTGAATAGAATTTTTGCTTCGCTAATCTGACCACTAGGGAGGCTCTATTTTGGGCAATCTTGTGTAAACCCCAGTTCACTTTAGCTGGCTTCTTTCCCCAGATAAATGACAATCTATTACGTTTTTTAATTGCCTTTTCAACCTATGAATCATACCACGGATAGGATTTATCTTTTACATGAACAGTACGGAAAGGCACGTGAGTATCTAATACTTTACAAGAAAGTCAAGTTTATCATGCACAGAACTGAAAAACAGATAAGGTCTGAAAACCGGGTGCTAACATTGATCGCATTGAAATCACGAAACGAATAGTTGCTTGATACATTTTTACGGCTAAGATCAACATTTAAAGCATAGAATATGAGGTCATGGTCCAAAACAAAAAAAAAATAGTTGATAAAATTTTAGGATTTACGTCACGTCAGAGACTAGACTTAGCGTTATTAGCAAATCTTGTCATCATACTTTACAACCGAAAGACCATTAGAAGCAATAAAATCACATAGACTCTCATCCGAGAGCAGCTTCAAATTAAAATCTCCACAAATGAAGTAGTGATCGTATTCAATAAGGCAGGCAGATTAGCTTATCAAAGAAAAGGGCAAGGCTGAAACACTTGTTGGGACTGTGAACACATGAAACCAAGACTTTAGTGTTACTATTAGAAATTTCAGCAATAAGATATTCTATATCTGATCCATCCGATTGGCAGACCAACTTCACATTCATGTAGTGTAGTGCAGGAAATTGCAACACCACCGCCTTTCTTTTTTTGACTCGAGGCTTACTCGATTTACAAGACTCTGTCTGTGTCAGTCTTTTAATCAGGGACCCTTAATATTATAATGATTTTTCGCTCCCTGTTCTATTTTACAATTGATAATTAAGTACTTACCAGGTGTACAAGTATGGAACCGGTAATGACATCTCTGTGTCGCTAGGTAAAACTATACGCTCTGTCAAACCAAATCACTGGCGCCATTTCTTCGCATTCAGTTCTCGCAATAATATTCAGTTCACAAACAGCATTTATTATTCGCTGTGATGTAGTGGTAGTGCGTTGGACCGGGGTTCGAATCTCGGCACAGGCAAAATCAAAAAGTAGAAAAAATAATTTTTCTACACGGCACCACCTCTCGGCAGTCAATGGCAAACCCTAACAAGAGTAAAAATTGCCTATGAAAAGCTTTTGACTTCGCCGTTCGGATTCGGCATTAAACTGTAGGTCCCTTCCATTCATGTACAAATATAACACGCACAACATGAATGGATGCGAAAAGCTCGGCCTAGGCCCTCCATGGGCTGTGGTGCCATTAAAAGTAAAACTAAATAAGTAAAAGTCATAAACAATAAAGTTTCATACAACCTTTTTTTCGCTCGTAAAAATTACGAATTTTGTGCCTACAATTTCCGATAGCGGACATCATTTATTTTCTGTTTCCAATTGAAGAAATCTGCTTTTTGGAATGTAATCGAATGCTTGTGGAAGCTTACGGCCAGCACGCTCTAGCTTTACTCGATGAGGATGATGGTCAAACTCAAGAACAGTTTGCAGAAAAATTAAATGTGACTCAACAATGCATTTTTCAACGTTTAAAAGCCATGGGATTGATTTTGAAGGTAGGAAGATGGGTGACGCATGAATTGACTGAAAGACAACAAGAAAAACCACCTGGGAAATGTTGCTTGCCAGGTACAAAAGAAAGTCATATCTTCATCGAATTGTTACTGGCGATGGAAAAATGGATCTATTTCGAGAATCCCAAACGTAAACGATCATAAGTATGTTAAGCCCGGTATACCGTCCAAATCGACAGCAAAACCAAATCGCTTCGGAAAGTCAGCAATGCTCTTTGTTTTCTGGGATCAGCGAGGTATTATCTGGTTTGACCTTCTGCAACCAGGTGAAACACTTACTGGTCAACGCTACCAACAACAATGAGTAAGATCATAAGTATGTTAAGCCCGGTACATGGGCCAAATCGACAGCAAAGTCAAATCGCTTCAGAAAGAAGACAATGCTCTACGTTGTCTGGGATCAGCGAAGTGTTATCTGGTTTGACCTTCTAAAACCAGGTGAAACAGGTCACTGGTCAACGCTACCAACAACAATTGGCCGATTTGATCCGTTACACGAAAGCAAAGCCAAATCGCTTCGGAAAGAAGACAATGCTCTGCGTTGTCTGGGATCAGCGAAGTGTTATCTGGTTTGACCTTCTGAAACCAGGTGAAACAGTTACTGGTCAACGCTACCAACAACAATTGGCCGATTTCTGCTTTTTCGTGCTTTGCGCCAAAAACGTCCAAAATGTCAAGATGGGCAATACAAAGTGATTTTTCTTGATGACAATGCACCATCACATCCAACAAAACAAACTCGGGACTAGGGAATTGGTAGATTCGTACAGCTGGGAAGCCCTCCCCATGGGGCTTATTCACGAGACTTGGCTCCATCTGACAACCACTTATTTTCATCAATGGGGCACTCACTTGCTGAGCAGCACTTTGATTCGTACGAAAATGTGAAAAAATGGTTCGATGACTTGTTTGACTCAAAAAACGAACAGTTTTTTTTGGCGAGGCATTCATAAATTGCCAAAGAGATGGGAAAAATGTGTAGCTAGCAATGTCCATTACTTTGAAGATGGAATGTATTACCATTTTTCTTAAATAAACTTGTATTTTCTTAAAAAAAAAAATACCATTTTCATACTTGTACACCTGGTATCTACTTATACGAGAATGTATGTACATACGTTGAAATCTGAGCAAATCCCTCAGCATTGGCACAATCAACTCGTGCACATTGTTTGGGGTGCTTGCCTGATTCTCCGGGCGACAGAACTAACGAATCAATTACACATTTACCGGGATGCGCTGTAAATAAATTAGGAAATATTGAATCAAAGAAAAAAAAAAATTTATGATTTGTGAGACGTAATAAAAAATTCAATAAAAAATAACTACGTTTTGCTCAATTTTGTAAATTTAACTTACCATCATCGTGAAATTTACCACGCGCTTGTGCAGCCTCAATGCTTCCAATAACAGCAACCGTTAATAAAATGAAAAATATTATTATTTTTTGCATTATTACAAAATTATTGTTGCTTATGTTGTTGCTTTACACTTGAAATGTTTCTGGTAAACTGATTCAACTTCACTAGACGACCGTATTTATGTGTTTTAATCGAATATAAAAACTAGCACTGGGCATAAATCAGCAGTACTCGATTCTAGAAAGTATCGATTTTAAGTACTCAAAAGTACACAGTATTTAAAATCGATTAGATACTTTTAACGGTTTTAAGTACTCAAAAGTGCACAGTATTTAAAATCGATTAGATACTTTTAAAGGTTTTAAGTACTCAAAAGTACATAGTATTTAAAATCGATTAGATACTTTTAATGGTTTTAAGTACTCAAAAGTACACAGTTTTTAAAATCGATTAGATATCGAATCAAATCGAATAAAATCGCTACCTTTCTTTATATGATTTAAAGCCATTAAAAATGTATTAATTGCATTCTACATACGTTATTATATTGCAATATCAGTTAAAGTAAAGCTACTACATCGAAATAACAAAACAACTTGTCGAAGCACGCAGAAGACCACGTGTCCAACTTTAGCCATATTTTGCATTTGTTTCAATTAATAAAGTGAAATAATATTGGCAGTATTAAACAAAAACCGCTAAAAATTAATTCTTGCATAAAAAATGTACCAGATTCCCTCCAGAAATACCCGATTCTCAATAGTATCGACACCGAAGTGCTCGACTCTCAAAAATACTCGACTCTGAAAAGTACTCGACTCTGAAAAGTACTCGTCTCTCAAAAGTACTTGATATTTCCCATCACTAATAAAAACAAGATATATGCAAGTTGATTATGTGCATAAGTAAGTACCTCAGTATACATATTTTATATAAATTTAAAATATCTATTTTTAACATTCCACTTTTATTATTAAATTATATCTTGATTTTCATGTTTCTCATAAAATAAATTTAAAATTTACTATAGCAAAACTTTCTTCCAAAAGCTAAACAAATGTATTTCATCCAGATTTATTCATTATTATTTACTAATAATTAATAAACAAACTGTTAGATTTTATTTTATTAACTACACTGTGCGACAAAATTCACGTTGATGTCTTTGAGATGACCTTGAATTAAAAAATAAAAATCAACTGAGAAAACCTGCATTAACAGTTTTGCTAAGCTGGTGGAGGTTAAGGGCATTTTTTGTTGAAATATTCGTCTCGGGCTGGAGGTTGAAAAGCTCAAAAATTTATTATTTAAAAAGTAGTGTGCGTCAGTGGGACGCCCTACAGAAGTTTACTTCTTCAAAACGTTTGCGTTTAAATTTTCTAACGATTTTTGTTTGAAATGCAAAATTTGACGAGAAACGGATGGGCAGCGCCCTCTACTGATCGAATATGAAAGAAATGTTCAGCTCATAACAAAAACTATAGTGATTTGTTGCAATCCAAGCTTAGAACTTTTATACATTATACTATAAGAGTTCAAGATTGGAGGCAACTCGAACTGAATTGACGTGCATATGCTACTTGTGTATATACCATACATAATTTTTCATACGCTACTTTTGATAGACAACGCTGCCTTTCACTTATGTGTATTGTATATATGTATGCATCGTCATTTCTTTCGTATTCGATTTATAGGGGGCGCTGCCCATCATTTCCGTGACAATTTTCGCTGCGACAATCGAATTTTACCCCCTGCGTAAATATAAAAAATGATTCTAAGGAAGTAAACTTAAAAAAAAAAACTCGGTATCGAATCCTTCTAAGATTATGGTTCGCATATCTGGTTTTTTGATCATTAAATCTAAATGTATTAAGAAAATATCAAAAGATTATTCTAAAGGTGGCTCACAAGTTACTGCTTTATTTCGAAAAGTGATTATATTTTTACAAAACTATGTAGAAAAAAAGTAAAAGTATGTTAAAATAATCATTGGGAGGTGATTAAGTATACTTACATGCAAAAAAAAAAAGTAACTGTAAAATAACCGTGTAAAATAACCGTGTCAGCAAAGGTCTAGTGTATTGTCAATAAGAATCTTTCGATTTCATACTGATTTTTTAACAATGTGTATTGAACTCTTACAAAACTAGTAATACATTTCTAAAATGTGTTAAATCTAAATTAAAGAGCCTAATGAAAAATCCAAAGGACAGTTTTATCAAAATGACATTTTACAAAGTTATTGATAACATTGTGAAGATGATTTCTTTATGAAAATCGCCGCCATAATTTTATAATTATAACCGCTTTTAATCCATTTTTAAAATGCAATTAATATATTAGACTTTTCAAAACTTTATAATCTTTCAAAAAAGTTAAAATTTTTTTGCATTTCCATAGCTGTGAGGTCGAGATGTGGTCCATACTTTTTAAACTCTCTCACACGAGGAATATTTTATACCAAAGAAAGTCATCAACTTTACTAACCTAGTTAGAAAAACTGTGAATGCAGAATTACCCAGTAAGAGGAGTCGCACAGTGATTTTATATATCTTAAGAATTGTTTTCTTTTTTTATTTACACCGGGGGTAAAAGATGATCGTCACAGCGAAAATTGTCACGGATATGATTGGCAGCGCGATCTATCAATCGAGTATGAAAAAAACTAGATCGATTGAGGGTGCTACCCATCAGTTTCTTGTCAATTTTAAAATTTCAAACAAAATCACTTAGAAAATCTAGAACTGAAAGAAAAACGAGGCGAACAAATGGCTATTGTGTGTGTTACGATAAAAATTTCCAGCAAAAACTGCGGTTGATTGACTGCGAGAATGTAGTCGAAAAATGGAAGCTCAACAATATTCAGATTCTGCTAGCGTGAAAAAAAAAACCTAAAAATTATCACCGAGAGATCATTAGAGTGTAGATTTCGCGCAAGTTGAGGCACAAAAGAATTTTAATTTCATTGAAAAACTACTTGCAAAGGCTAAAGCGGAGAGGCAGCATGAATGGCTAACGAATTCATTAGAGGCAATAATTGCATCAGCACTCATCTCATTGAGTCCCAACCAAGGTCCTCAGATTATACAGCATGATGCAGTCATTGACGTGGCCGAATTCCGGATTCGCTGCTTCTCAACGAAAGAGAAGGGCAGAAGATTTACTTGATAATTTTACTAAAAATCTTTCCTCCGTGGAAAAAAAATAACTTGCATTAGCACAACAAAACATAGACGAGATTTGCAACCTTCTAGTCAACCTCATAACATTCACGAGTTCTCAGAACGGCCAGTGGGAAATTTTCCACCTGTTGAGATCATTCAACCTGAATATTTTGATGATGATGATTGTTATAATGATGATGGTCAGATTATAATTATACTGATAAATTCACATGCTTTGAGTATGAATATTTTGATGGTGATGATGTATATTTTGCAGAGGGCGTTGCATGCATTTGAAATGCAAACGATCAAAATTAAGTTAACCCAGATGTAGCCCACCTGACTGGGATCAAAGAATCACCTAACTGAACTATACAAGGCATAAATAGGCAAATAAATAATTTCATAACATGTTCGTTAAAAATTTCTTCAGCCACGTCTGTAATGTCTGCGATAGACTATGGTTTTTACAAGATTACTAAACCTAACCTAAAAGTCCAAAACGCAAAATTTCGAAAGAACTAAATTTCTGTCGGGCGTTCTACTCAAAATCTTTAACTATTAATTTTAGTCAAATGACTTCCTCGGCTGGCCTTGCAGTACGATTAACAAAATCTTTCAGTACATTCTTGACCGTTGGATGAACCAATTTCGTCCTTCAGAGCCTCAATCGTTGGCTGGACGGATAGCGTAACACTTATATTTTAAGAGCTCCCCACAAGTAATAGTCATACGGAGTCAAATCAGACTGCGTGGTGGTCAATGCACATCACTGAAACGGCTAACAACGCTATTTTCAAACTTCCCACGCTAAAAATCGATTGTTGCACGGCTTGTGTAACACGGTTCGTCATCCTGTGGAAACCAAATATTGTCAAAGTCCATATCTTTTAAAATAGGCAACAAATAATCGGTTATCATTGTGCGGTAGCTCACACCATTCACTGTAATGCATCTTCCTTCCTTTACGCAACAGCAGCAATTTTTTCGGTTGTGCGCTCTGTAGGAGTACGAGAAAATCTGGTTTTATTCACACGTTTCACAAATTGATCCGCAAATTGCGTGGAGGGCGCTTCTCTTCTAACGCATTTTAAACGTAATTTTCTTACACCTTCGGTAGAAGATTCTCCTTTTTCCAAAAATTAATTTTCAGTACTTCCCAACGCTGTTCAAGCCTATGTGTATCGACCCATTTCGTTAACCACAAATACAAAACTAATTTTCCGTCATAATACAAATGACATTAGAGTTGCCACACTCAAAATAACCCAACTGGTTACTTTCAAATTCCAAATGTTATATGGACCACCCTGTATATGTAAGTATATGCTGAGAGTTGTAGGTTGTAGTGCTACTTGAGTAAGTAAGCTATGCTGAGAGTGCACAAACATTTGAAACTGTAAATATCGGACTAGAAGAGAAAAAAAATGTTGAGTAAAAAACAACAGAATTCGTTCTCACACTGGCAAAGTTGAGTAGAAATGATTATTTTTGTATGTTGTGTTATACTTCTATGAGAATGTGTACATATGTATTTAAAATATGAAAAATGTGAAACAATAAATAAGTTATATGTTATTTTAATAAAATGAAATAATATCACTTAGCTGGTCTCCTACATTAAAGAAAATCACGTATAAAATTATTGAATTCCTAAAACAAAGTAAATTAGTATCAAAGCGCAGAGCACATCAAAAAAACACGACCGACTTGTAAAATTGTTTTCTTAAGAAGTTTTATCTAACTATTTCCTTTGAATATTTTTCTTATATGAGAAGTAGGTTTGGCCTTCGCCCAATGTTGGTAATTTTTACATCAGTTGTTGAAAAGAGTAATTCAATGATGTGTATCGAATTTTGTTGCATTCTCTTTAGAATTTTCTTCAATCTGTATGGGAGTCAGCTTTGCCCACAACTCGTCCACTAGTTTCGGCCAAGTGGCAAGATTATTGCCTGCTACGATTTCCGGTTGGTCCTTTAGGAACAGCATGTAATGACGCAGTTGCTCCTGCGTGGTGCGTTCGTATTTTGATTCGCTGTAAAATATGAATTTATTTAAATATATTAAGAAATAATTTATTTTTACATACTTTCTCTTACTCGCCAACATTTTTAAATTCTCAGCGTTGCCAACCATTCACAACTATCAAAGCAATTAAGCTTTAAGAAAGTGTTCAGAAAGCTTTCTGAAGTCAGGTCAGACTTAGATTTGGGGTTACAAAAATTCACTGACTAAAAAATTGACAAAAAAAATTTATTACAATTGAGCTGTTAAACTCTTTCTGATTATAAGGAATGTCTGTACCAAGTTTGGTTCACATTGCTTAACTTTTTCTCACAGTATCGTGTGCACACAGGCGGACGGACATCGCTATATTGACTGCGCTGTTCACGTTGATCATTTACATATGAGGAGTAACCTAACAAAACGAGATAATTCCATTTTCCATTTTCCAATTTGGTTTCTTGGTTGTATAAAAGATAAAATAAAAATGTAAACCAGGGCAGCCACAAGATTTCTTGACGGTGGGGATTTCAGAGTAAATTTTTATATATATGAGGAATTTCTTGATATAATAGAAAATTGTTTAAGTTATTAACAATAACGAAGTTGTCACATTAAAATCGCATTTCAACAGCAATATGCGTATCAACAAAACGAATTATCGCCGTAGCTTAGTGGTACTGCGTTGGACTGTTACGCAGAGTGTTCGGGGTTCGAATCTCGGCACAGGCAAAATCACAAAAGGTAAAAGAAAACATTTTATTTCTACATGGCGCCACCTTTTGGCAGGCAATGGCAAACGTACAATGTGTAGTAAAAATTGCCTATGAAAAAGCTTTTCACTTCGCCGTTCAGATTCGGCATATCCTTCCATTCATGTACAAATATAACACGCGCAACATGAGTGGATGCGAGTAGCTCAGCCTTTGGCGCTACATGCAGTCATAGTCGACACTGATAAACTGAAGTTTATTGTGGTAAGGGAATAACACTTGCTACATTGACTGTATATCTCTTTATCGGTGTCCTGTGATTGCATTCCCTCTCTCATTCTCCCTCCTTCTTCCTCTCACCTATCAATTTTCAGATTCATGTCAAAACAATGCTCTGCATTCATAGGGGTAAACCCTGTGTGTTGAATGTATCAAAAAAAAAAAAAGAAAAAATACTTTCTCTTTACACAGGTTTTTTGTATACAATACATTGCCAGCCAAGAGGTGGTACCGTGTAGAAAAATTATTTTTTTCTACTTTTTGATTTTGCCTGTGCCGAGATTCGAACCCCGGACACTCTGCGCAGCAGTCCAACGCACTACCACTACGCCACAGCGACCACACATTTTTCCTTACACGATCAATAAAAATGTCATTGTTATTGACCGTGTAAGTTTCGATTGTATTCATTCAACTTTTCCGTGTTCATAAAACCACGCCCATTTTTTGGCGTTTGTGTTTTAGACTGATATTTATCTACTTTGTAAAATTTTCTGCGTTTTTCCTGACACTCCATCACTGGTTTTAAGATAATCTGTTGAGATTTGAGTTCTTTTGACTATCGGTTAGGATTGCAATGTTTTGATTCTGGTAGTCGTGTTTGAGATTGAAGTATCCGCTTGAGAGATGCTATATATACTCCTGCTCCGGTTTCTTTATCAGTTAAACCATCCGTGTACCATCTGATATCATGGGTCCGGTTATGCACACACATTCTAATCTCTGCATCTTATATAACGCGTCGATTGTTGTTGTCTTCAAGCGATCGATATACAGGTCATAAATTCCGTAGGTTTCGGTCTATGGTAATCCCCTAAAATTTTAATTATTTAAAAAAAATCGAAAAAAAAATATTGATATGTACTTACTATATGTTCAAAATTATATTTTTCAGATAAATTTGATCAACAAGTTGTCAATATTGGAAAAAATTTTACATTTGATAAATAATTATTAAAAATTTTAGCGATTACTGTCTTTAGCTTTGACAACTACATACTGTTAGGTTACTTTTTTTTATACATTCGACACACAGGGTGACGTAAAACAGTCTATTTTTAAACAGAAAGTACAATAATATAATAATAAGAAGGAATAGAATCGCTCACCCTTTTGCCAACATTATTTCAATATATTCTATTTCTTGTGAACAAAGCAGTCATTATTGTGAAGTCATAAGATTTGAATTCCCCTGATTTTAAAATGAATATGTACCATAGAAGTGAATAATAGTGAACTTTTTTCCATAATGTTTTTTCTCTAAATAAACAATCATAATGATGAAATTTTATTTATTGAATTATTTGCCTGGTCTTTATTGATGAAAAAAAAGACTTTTTGTAAAATGAAATTTAGAACTTTCTAAATATATTAACACAATTTTTAGAAATACATATTAATTGCTTACTGACTGACATCGATGAGTGTCTGCATGTTTTATTTACATTTGTATTTGTACTTACATTGTACATTTTTATTGAGTATAACATTTTATAAAAATACTTCAGTACATTAAGTTCCTATTAAATACTTTTTTTACATTTGATTGTTTTGGTTGTCGCTGCCTTTAATGTTTCCGCTTGCTTTTCCTCAGTTTGTCTTCTAAACATATCCGTGATTTGTTGCTGATATTGACGGGTTTCATTGGTTGGATGATCACAGATTAAAATTTGTGCACAACATTGAGAATACGGTGCATGGATATCGATGAAATCACCCCATTTACAATTTTCTGGCGGTGCTATCGATCCACAACTGAGGACGTATATATGCGTGAAATGAAAAATATTGTATGAAAATTAATTACCAAATTACCAAAAAACCATTATATTAAAATAAAATATAAAAATTTGATTTTTAAAAAATGCCGATGTTTGCATTTTGGGCTAAGCTTAACATGCCTAATATTGTGTTCGATATTTCTATTCAGGTGCGGATGCAGAATACCTCAAAGGGTGGCGGAGGCTAAAATATTGTTTTATTTTATTCCCTTTGTGGGAATCAAAAAATTTATATAAATTTTTATTAACGATATCTTTATTTGTCTAATGTTTATGTTCTGAGAAAAATAAAAAAATCGCATTTCTCAAGCAACTACAAAAGTATTAAAAATGTTAGGTACTCAAAGGAAAACTGTAGGGTATCATACTTTCCAAGTTAGTAATGTTTCTTTTTTAACCGATAATTATTTGAAACTTTGTCGATACATTTCGACATTACTGCTTAACGATAACTATCGACAAGTATCGATATTAGGGTGATTGATTTTTCGACTTTCTTCAAAAACCGGGATTCGGAATTTTTGAATAGTAGCATGTTGAATAAACCGGTTGGTAAATTTCAAATTCAGAAAAAACCTGTTAAATCGGTTTTTGAAAATAAATTTTGGGAGTAATTAAGTACAATACTGAATATATTGGGTTATATAGAGCTTGGTTTTTAAAAATTCAAAAAAAAAAAACACAGAAATTTTACTAAAGTGAATTAGATCGATAAATCAATTCCTGCCGTTTACTTTTTAAAGATAATTTCACACTTAAATGTTGCCCGCAGCCACGCTTCAAGTGGTCCATTCTGAAAGTAAAATTTTGGCACAAATCTCACCAATGACGTATTCAATGTTGACTTCCAAAGCAGCAATCGTGTTTGGCTTGTCCCTATAGACAAGAGACTTAACATAGCCCCACAAAAAATAGCCTAACGGGGTCAAATCACACGATCTTGGAGGCCAATTGACTGCACCGAAACGTGAGATTAACTACTCACCAAATTCGCCTCTCAATTGATGCATCGTTTCGCGTGCAGTGCGGCCGACATGTGGTTTCTGTTGGAAAGTCTAATTCTTGCACTTTCGGCAAAATAAAAGTATGTTATCATCGGACGGTACCTTTCTTCATTTCTCCATTGACCGTAACGTTGCGGCCTTCATCGTCTTCGAAGAAGTACGGCCCAATGATGCCACCTGCCCATAAATCGCACCAAACAGTTCATTTTTAGGGATGCATTGGTAGCTGCTGAATTGCCTCTGGCTGGTCTTCACTCCAAATACGACAATTCTGCTTATTCACGTAGTCTTAGAGACAAAAATCCATTGAGCCTCGTCGCTGAAGGCAATTTTGCGATAAAAAAAAAGACGGATCCCCATCCAGATTTTCTAAGGCCCATTCAACGAAAATTCGACGTTGTGGTAGGTCGCCTGGACGAAGCAAACAAGGAAAAGCGATCAGAATTGGCCAACAGGAAAGGAATTGTGTTCCATCATGACAATGCCAAGCCAATCACTTTTTTGATGACTCTGAACAATTGTCGGCATTAAGCTGTAGGTCCCTTCCATTCATGTACAAATATAACACGCACAACATGAGTGGATGCGAAAAAGCTCGGCCCAGCCCCTCCATGGGTTGTTGTGCCATTAAAAGTAAGTAAAGTAAGCAAAGAACAAATTGGCGGAACTTGGTTGGGAACTTTTAATGCATCCACCGTATAGCCCAAACCTTGCGCCGTATTTGTTTCGGTCTCTGAAAAACTCTCTTAATGGTGAAAAACTGACAAACAGATGAGTCGCTGAAAATCAGTTTGCCAAGGTTTTGCTTACAAATAAATGAAATTATTTCTACACCGATCTTATGTTGAAGCTACCCGAAAAATGGCAAAAGGTTATAAATAATTATGGCCAATGTATATACTTGATTAAAAATGATTTTCAATAAATAAAATTTTTGCTCAAAAATGTATAAAAAATTGCGGATAACTTTTATATGACTCAATAGTACTAATAATTTTTTAAACTTGCTTTAAATTTATTTTGCAAATTCTATTTGCGAGGAAAATTTTTTCTTTTACATTTGCTGCATTGTGCTGCACATTTTTGTAACGGCTGTTTTTTTTTTTTTTGTTTCAGTTAAGCGTTGCCAATCAGTGTGAATTATAAAATTGTGTTCACCCTGTTTGTTTTGATTTCCATATCAGCAGAAATAGGAGGAAAGAAAGCTTGACATTAGTTACACTTAAAGTAAATACTTATATGCCATTTTTATTGCTGTCTCTAAAAAATTAAAATTATAAGAAAAAAAAAACTTATAAAAAAAATAAAAGCTTAGGCCGTAAAAAACAGGTTTATTCGTTATTCGAAAAATGGAGATTTAAAGAAAACCGAACGATGTATAGCAAAAAAAACCGGTTGTAACAACAGTGAAACGCAAAAGCAATTAAACAAGACAATGAAATGCAAAAAAAAACAAATATCGAGTCAAAATGTGAAGATTTAAAACGACTTTCAGTCATTTTTGTACTTTAACTTATAAAAATTTAACAGAAACTAAACCACCTGTTAATTTGTCATGTTGTTTAACAGGCTGTTAGCGTGGAAAGTGTGTGGAGAATCCAAATTATGTTAATTTAAGTGTTAACACAGTCTTCAAATTCATGTAAAATTGATTGGTTCAACCGGGCAGTGTTGTTAGCTTCTTATCATGAAACTACTGCATGAGCAGGCCAAAATTGCAGTTTTATAAACGTACGGTGCCACTTCGAGGCACCCATTTTACAGCCATAAAAGAGAATTCGCGGCATTAACTGAAGTCGATTCCGGAAAATACGTTTGGAAAATGTTTTGATGATTGGATTATTCGTTGGCTTAAGTGTATTAGTTATTTCAGTAGAATTCTACTATGAAGGAGATACAATAAATATGAATAAATAATAATGTGTTTTTTTGACCAATTCCCGGTACTTTTAGGTACTATTTACAAATGTTATATTTAAAAAAACATATATGTACTATATATACAATGGGCAAATAATCTTGAACAAAAGAATGTACTAGTACTAAATATAGCAGAATAAATTTTGTTTAAAAAAATGTATTTTTCAGTTTCATATAATTGTTTAAAAACCAATTTAATTTAGAACAAATGAATTGCATTGATGATGGGGGAAAAAATTTCTGTTACGCAGATTGTCCGCGGTTCGAAACTCGGTACAGGCAAAAAAAATAATATTTCTACACGGCACCACCTTTTGGCAGGCAATGGCAAACCGACAAGAGTAAAAATTGCCTATGAAAAAGCTTTTCAATTCGGCGTTCGGATTCAGCATAAAACTGTAGGCCCCTTCCATTCATGTACAAATATAACACGCACAACATGACTGGATACGGAAAGCTCCGTCATAGTCAACACTTATAAACTGAAGATCATTGTGGTAAAGGCATAACATTTGCCACAATGGCAGTCTATCTCTTCATCGGTGTCCTGTGTGATTGCGTTCTCTCTCTCATTCTCCCACATATCAATCAACACAATACCCTGATATGGGTACACCCTGTGTATTGAATGTATCAATAAACAAGTAGTTAGAGTGAAAATCCATTCCAGCAAGTTAATTGGAAGCTCCTGGACCATATCCAGCATTGAGCGATAAAGCTAGTAGGAGACAGTAGAGTTTCCAGCTCTATTGACTACTTGGAATATCGTCGAAACGTGGCTTGTGTTTCTCTGTTTTACCGTTACTTTCACGGTAGATGTTCTTCTGAGATGCCGCCAGTTTGTGTGTTCAACAGAACTGCACGATCAGCAAGCGGAACTCACGCCTTCCACGTAGACACGGTGTTCCACCGAACTACGAATTACGAAGAAAGTTCGTTTATCTGTCGTACCGCGCGTATTTAGAATAAGCTAATTTTCGCGAATATTATGACCATTGCAAATTTAAAACACGCTCGTAACTACTTCTCCCTCCTTCTTCCTCCCACTTATCAATCTTCCTTCCAATCAACACGATGCAGTGCATTTATAGGGGTACCCCCTGTATGGTGACTGGGGAACAATTAAAATAGTTAACGAAAAAAAAAAATGCTTATAAACAAACAACAAATTATACAATACAGAATTTACTCTAATTGATAAAATTGCCAAAAAATTCCGAAAGTTATTTTTCCAAATTTAAAATGACAAACAAATCAAAATTATGCGAAACTTTATAAAACACTTTTGAAATACCAAATTGCAAACCATCAGAGAATCCTGAAATGCAATAATTAAAAAACAAGCTGTCAGGTTAGTTTAGTTTTGCGAACTAAAACAGAGAGTTTAGAAAAAATCTTGAAATAATATCTGGAAAATTACTGAAGATTTTCAATAAATTATTGTGATAATTTGAGCCTCAAAATTACGGTAGAGTTAACAAACACATCACTGAAATCGGGCACTAGACATTTTGATGTTTATCAAATCATTTATAATATTAACTCCATACTACTCGAGAATTGGTTTTTCAACTTTTAATTCCGAACCACCACCCAATACCATATTTTTTAACATACCCCCTAATTGACACTTCACCGTCTTCACTGTTACAATAGATTTGTGCACAATCTTCAGGATGCTTAGCGTCCTCGCCGGGTGATAAAATTAACGTTTCGCTGAATGCACATTTGCCGGGATGAGCTTTCCAACGAATGAGGAGAGAATAAATTTAAAAATGCTGTACATAAATATGTACATATATAAATTATATGTATGTGTGGTACATACCATCGTTATGATAAAATCCAATTGCCACCCATGACTTAGCGTCATCGATATTTCCGATGATGATTGTTAATGTTAATAAAATCGCTACAAATGTCGTGTATTTTATTCCCATTTTTGGGTACTTTTTTTTGTTTTGTTTATTCTTCTTATTCACGTATTCGAACTCTATACAATTTAATTGAATAATTACGAGAGCAGTTACTTACACTTGAAGCATTCGATTTTAACTGAAATCATTTCTACTAAATTGAACATTATCATACACAGTTTTTTGTTTTTCATTCTGAATTCACATCGTGCTCACTTAATTTGTTGTTATTGTTGCTGGCTCATTTGAAAATACCAAAAATATAAACAAACAAAACAAAAAAATTAGTTGTGAGCAGAATGCACGTGGGCGCACGCTGTATGTGTTATTTATTTCATAAGACCGAAGAGTATTTAATTAGAATTACACTGTGCTAGAAATTATTCTTAACTCAAATTCTAATACAAAATCGTTTCAGTAGAACTTAACATACGTACTACATATACAGTGTCGGACAATTAAATAAGAACACCTTGATTTCCATTGATTTTTTTTTTATCGGACTGCTTATGGCAAACAATTTTCATAGAGAAGAAAATGGTATATACTTTATAAATTTCTAGGTGGCAACACTACATTTAAATGTTTTTTGTGGATTCCCAAACAAAAAAGTTGAAGCGAAGCATTCGAAGGTAGACGAAAAAATTTATATTTTAAAAAGAAAACTTAAATTTGTTTATAATTTGTACTGGTAAGCATTTAAATGGTAGCATTGAGGGTAATTCAACAAGAGCTTGGTTTTTTTAAGAGCTTCGAACGATAAATCAATTCCTGCCATTTACTTTTTAAAGATATTTTCAGTTAAATGTTGCCAAGTGGTCCATTCTGAAGGTCCAATTTTGCCATATTCACACATTTCAGCCGGAATCTCACCAATGACGCATTCAATGTTCGCTTCAAAAGCAGCAATCGTGTGTGGCTTGTCCCTATAGACAAGAAACTTAACATAGCCCCACAAAAAATAGTCTAACGGGGTCAAATCACACGATCTTGGTGGCCAATTGGCTGCACCGAAACAAATTGACTGCTCAAATTCGCCTCTCAATTGAGGCATGGTTTCGCGTGCAGTGTGGCATGTGGCATCTGCCTGTTGAAAACACATGTCGGCTAAGTCCAATTCTTACATTTTCGGAAAAAATTTTTTTTTTTATCATCGAATGGCACCTTTCTCCATTGACCGTAACATTACGGCCTTCATCGTCTTTGAAGAAGTACGGCCTAATGATGCCGACTGCCCATAAAAAGCAGCAAACAGTGCATTTTTTCGGGATGCATTGGTAGCTGCTGAATTGCCTCTGGCTGGTCTTCTCTCCAAATACGGCAATTCTGCATATTCACGTACCCATTGAGACAACAATAAATTGAGCCTCGTCGCTGAAGACAATTTTGCGATAAATTTCAATAATTTGCAAACGTTGTTCAGGCGAAAGTCTATTCATGATGAAATGGCTAACCAAACTGAACATTGTTTACTTTGACACATGAATAAACGTCAAAAACCAAGTAGTAAAAAATCACCCTTTATATATAAATTCCCGGAAGTATCATATGTATGCACTACTATGAAATCGCTACGGTAGTGCGTTGGCCTGCTACGCAGAGTGTCCAAGGTTCAAATCTCGGTAGAGGCAAAATAAAAAAAATAGAAAAAAAAATTTTCTACACGGCAGCACCTCTTGCGTATGAAAAGCTTTTCACTTCAACATACTACTGTGGGCAAAAAGTAGTAAGACTTTTTAATTTAAATTTCGCGCGGAAACCCATTCATCAAAATATTATTTTTTGAAGGTTGGTATGACTGTCGGTGACATCTGTGCCAAATGTCACATCAAAATAATCATTAGTGTTTAGTATACGCTTGTCTTTCTGAAGTACAAAAAGTGCATTCGGCGATTTTCACAATGAGTGAAATTATTCAACAAATTATTCCATTAAATTTTGTGTGCGGAATCAAATTTCTGGTGCCGAAACGTTCAGAATGTTGCAAAAGGCCTTCGGTGATAATTGTATGTCGCGAGCAAGTGTTTTTGATTGGTACAAATTGTTCAAAGATGGTCGAGAACGCGTTGACGACGAACCACGTCCAGGACGGCCATCAACATCAACTGATGATCAACACGTCTGGTCAATAAAATCAAGGAATTGGTGCTCGAGAATCGACGATTAACAGTCAGAGACCTTACTGGCATCGTTGGAATATCGGAAGGATCAGTGAAAACCATTTTAAAACATCATTTAGGCCTAAGAAGAGTGAATGCACGATTGGTTCCAAAATCACTGCATTGGTTTTACGAGACCATTTTGCCAAAAATTCGACTGATATCGTTCCGCAACCACCCTACCACCCTATTCGCCTGACTTAGCACCGTGTGACTTTTGGCTATTTTCTAAACTCAAAAAACCGCTTCGTGGACACCGTTACCGTTTTGAGTCAATTGAAGACATTAAACATGAATCGCTAAGCGCATTGAAGGCTATTCCGGAAATTGACTTTAACAACTGTTTCGAGAATTGGAAAAAACGTTGGCACAAGTGTATTGGGGCCGGGGGAGATTACTTTGAAGGGGACGAAATAGATTTGGAAGAATGAATAAAAAAATTTGAAATTATGAACAAAGTACATACAAATGTTATATTGATAATAACAATGGGCAAATATTCTTGTAAAGTTTTTATCTGATTGCTGTTTACTTATCGAAATGAAAGTGTGATCGACATTATAAAAAAAGAGTAAAGTTTACTCACTAAAAAATACTTACATTAAAAAACTTTCACATTTTTCTTCTTTTTAACTTAGAACAAAAAAGTTCAACAAGTTCAGTCGAAAAAGTCTCAGTGGCAAGTTTCACAGTTTTTCTGTGTTTTCGTATTTGGTTTATGACCTCAACAATTATTTATATTTGTTTATAAATGGTATCTATAACAAATATAATGTACCTACCTTGGTAAAAAAAACTCGAAATATCGAAAATGTTTGTTTATCGTACCATCGTTCTTTTCTTGGAATCGTCTCAAGTGGAAGACAGGCTGAGAAGTAGTCGACCTCGCGTTGTTCGTACGAGTGGAGCCATAAAAGCTGTGCGGGAGCGGATTCGCCGAAATCCCTTAAGAAAGCAAAAGATCATGGCTAGAGAAATGGATATGTCTTCCAGATCCATGTCACAACTAATCCGTGATGACCTCCACATGAAGGCCTTTCGCAGGTGCACAGGCTATCTTGTAACTCCACGGCTAAAACAAATACGATTGGAAAGATGTAAGAAGCTTTTGCAGTGGCACGCAAGAAACGGTCATGAAAATATCATTTTTTCGGATGAACAAATTTTTACGGTGGAGGAAGTTTTTAGTACGCAAAACGACAAAATCTATGCGGGAACATTGACCATCAATGATGAGAGACTGTTAGGAGCGTTCGAGAGGAAGATACTCCGTAAGATCTACGGTCCAGTATGCGTGGACGACGTGTATCGAATAAGATGGAACGATGAGCTGTATGAGCTGTACGCCGACACTGACATAGTCAAGCGTATAAAAATCCAGCGGCTTCGCTGGCTGGGTCATGTTGAGCGAATGGAAGAAAGCGCTCTGGCTAGAAGAGTGTTTTATTCGAACCACGGTGGAGGAACACGCAGAAGGGGATGTCCTGATCTCCGTTGGAAAGACCAGGTGCAGGGCAACCTGACTGCACTTGGCCTTATTAACTGGCGCCAGCGCGCGTGTATCAGAGGCAACTGGCGAAGCTTTATAAAAGCGGCCAAGACCGATTGTAGCGCCAGCTAAGTAAGTAAGCAAGATCTGGATGCTTCGCTTTTCGCCCGGAGATAAAATTAATGTTGAACTCACTGTACATTTGCCAAGATGAGCATGTTAACTGAAATTAATTCAGTTTATGAACATACCAGGTGTACAAATATGAAACCGATAATGACATCTCTGTGTCGCTGGGTAAAACTAAGGACTGCGTGGAATAAAATTGTCCGTGAAGTGTCCACGTTTTTTTGGCTTGACCTCGCTTCATGTCACTACAGCAAAACGGCCTTAGAATGGTTCCGACGGAATGAGTGATTTTGGTGCCTAGAGAAGCTGTCCAGAACTATGGCCGATTGAGAGGTACTGGGCTTTAGTAACTCCCTTTTTACTGAAGGTAACTGAAGGTAACAAAAAAAGTGGTCTGCAGCAGCTGTGAGGGTGTCGGACACTACCATAAAAACATTAATGGAAGGGGTTCCAGAAAAATTAAAATTTTTATTAAAAACTAATAATTTGTGGTCGCTGTGATGTAGTGGTAGTGCGTTGGACTGCTGCGAAGAGTGTCCGGGGTTCGAATCTCGGCACAGGCAAAATCCAAAAATAAAAAAAATAATTTTTCTATATGGCACCACCTGTTGGCAGGCAATGGCAAACCGACAAGAGTAAAAATTGCTATGAAAAGCTTTTCACTTCGCCGTTCGGATTCGGCATTAAACTGTAGGTCCCTTCCATTCATGTACAAATATAACACGTACAACACTGTTGTGCCATTAAAAGTAAGTAAGTAAAGTAAGTTGGCACAAGTGTATTGGGGCCGGGGGGGGATTACTTTGAAGGGGACGAAATAGATTTGGAAGAATGAATAAAAAAAAATTTAAATTATGAACAAAGTCTTACTAACTTTTGCCCACAGTAGTATATTAATTAAAGTTTAATTCACATTCAGTGTTTTAAAAAAGTTACTCAATAATTAAAATATGTATTTCTTAGGTTTTCCAAATCAATACAAGTGGCACTTTTTCTTTGAATACCAAAAGGTGACTTGTATAAAATTAGACCTCTGGCCTTTCAAGATGCCGTTGAAAGGCCAGATGTTCCAGGTATTTCTTAGTGGGCTATAAATTATCAGTGGTATCTCAGTGGCATAGTGGGATACCATATAAGAAATTATGAAGCTATCTCAACGATTACGACAATTCTTCCATAATGGGCTAAGTATAAAATGGAAGTATGATTAGTATATAGTATATACCATGGTTAGTAAGTACCTATATATTAAAATGTATCGCTACCGTTAACGCCAGAAAGTAACAAAATTGAAATAATTACGCGTACATGAATAATCTAATTAAGAATTATAGCTCAAAATGAGAAGCAAAAAAGATTATGATTATATTAAATTAAATTAAAAGAACTTCCTGCAACAAAAACATAAGAACAAAAGATAAAAAAGAAGAATAATTCGCTTATGACCGAATACCAAAAACCAAAGAAAGAGGAATTTTAATGAAATTTAATTTGGTAGTAACTATAAAAAAAATGTTTAAAGCAAACTCGTTTTTTTTTTATTTCGTTCATCTTTTTAATTGGTAAAAACAATATTATTATTTTTTATTACTTTTATTATTATTATTATTATTATTACTATAATATATTTGCGTCAAAAAAGTACAAGAATAATAATAATAATAGTACTAAAAATCATACTAATTAAAATAAATTATTACTTAATAAATAAAATGGAAGAATACAATGAAGAATTATAGAACATACGCCAACAAACGAGAAATAACAACAATAAAATAAATGTACAAACAAAAAATCATAACGATGCACAATCAATGATGGCTGTGGGAGGGAGTGCTGGTGGCAAGTTCATTGATTCCTTCATAGTGATTAGGCAATAGTGATTATAGTCATTAGAAAACGGCGCAATCGTATTTACGCTCACAGCACTCCGGATATCCGCGATTCGTATTCACAAAGTCGCGCAGCTTGCAGCCTTTGGGTGGCGCTACAGCGGGACAGCTGCGCATAGAAAGATTGAAAGCAAATAGCTAATATGTATTACGTACTATAAATATCTATTAAAGCTATACTTACGTTCTGAACTCTACATGACCTCCTTCCATGCACGTTACACCAGCGCATGGATTATTTGGTGCCTTGCCACTTTGCCCCGGTGACATTATCGTATTCGAATCGATCGTACACTTGCCGGGATGATCTAATGATAATGAGATAAGATGATGAGAAAGCGAAGAAGAAGTAAAGGAAGTTAAGAAAAATGAATTTCTGAACGTTAGCTAAATAAATGGTTTACTTCATGGCAGTTTGAAGTTTGTGGACAGTACAAATAAAACGTGCATTTTAAACTTAAAAATGTTTCTTTTAAAGGGCTTCAATGGCTGATAGCATTCCAAGCCACTGTTACGCCACTGTAGGTAGAACTTCCAATTTTAAAAGATTCGATGAAAAGTTGAAACACGTAAACTTAATTTTTGACCGACGAGTCTAATAGACTATTCGTTTTTTCCCCAGACTTAAAATAGTTGATAAAAAAAAATGGGTTGAAAAGTGCACAAAAATGGGAAAAATTAATTGAATCCGTTAAAAAATTAATTTTTAATTACTAAACACTTTACTTTACTTTTAATGGCACAACAGCTCATGGAGGGCCTAGGCTGAGCTTTACGCATCCACTCATGTTCTGCGTGTTATATTTGTACATGAATGGAAGTGACCTACAGTTAAATACCGAATCCGAACGGCGAAGTGAAAAGCTTTTCATAGGCAATTTTTACTCTTGTATGTTTGCCATTGCCCCTGCCAAGAGGTGGTGCCGTGTAGAAAAATTATTTTTTTTACTTTTTGATTTTGCCTGTGCCGAGATTCGAACCCCGCCGGACACTCTGCGTAGCAACAGTTCAACGCACTACCACTACGCCACAGCGACCACTCTATCATTTCAATTTTAAGCACCGGTGCCGCTCATTCTCCCTACTTCTGCCTCCTCCCACCTATCACAATCTTCCTTCCAATCAAGACAATGCTCTGCATTCATAGGGGTACACTCTGTGTGTAACCCAGTTAGAAAAATTTACCAAAAAAAAAAAAGGATGAAAAATAGCCAAAATGAGAAGTGCTGGGGCAAAACTGCATCATCGGATGCTAAGAGCGAAAACTAAGTTTACATTATTATCTCCAAAAACCATTTCCTATATACCACATAAAATAAAGCTCTCAAAAATTTGCTAAAAGATTAAAATATCGAAAAACGAGAGTTTACAATGGACTCAGAGCAGGGGGTGGCAAATTTCATAAAAGAGCTTTCAGCGAGCTTTAAACTTTTAATGCATTAAAGAAGCTCAGAAGCTTTTTGCATGCTTGGCAAGAATAACAGAAATAGAGATTTCATGTAATCGATGCAGGTGGTAATGGGTTCAGTGTATTGGTTTTACTCCCAATAAAAATATATTTACACTCATGCAGTTAGAAAGACCGATCTCACTGAGGTATCTCGCTAAGGTTTTCGGTTCTAAATTTATGATTCTCAAAGCATCTAAACTTAAACCAGATAAAGTTTTTTCCCCCCTGTAGTCGCTGCGGCGTAGTGTAGTAGTGCATGGGACTGTGTTACGCATAGTGTCTGGGGTTCGAATCTCGAATCACAGGCAAAATCAATTTTTCTTCACAGCATCACCAGGCAATGGCAAATCGGCAAGTGTAAAAACTGCCTATGAAAAGCTTTTCGTCGTTCGGATTCGGTGTAAAACTGAGTGAATGTGAAAAGCCCGGCCTAGGCTCTCCATGGGCTGTCGTGCCATTAAAAGCAAGAAGAAAGAAAGAAGAAGTTATATGTGCCTAAAGTTTACGGTGTCCTGAAATGAATTTTGAGTATGTTTTTACTTAAGATTGACATATAAAGTGGCTCTTTTTGAGTTAACGGCCTCAATAAGTAGCTGTGACTGTGTGAAAGTTTAGGAACCGAAGCTCTTTAGGCTGACCTACTGATCCTTTTCTTCCGTCTTAGTTCATCTTTAATAGTGTTTGTTCCTATACCTCGAAAGAGCTTGGCCACAATCTATTCCCGCCACTGTCTACCTTGTCAATTAATCGGATAGCCCATTTCCCAGAATATTTCTAGAGGCGCCGAACCTTGATTACTTTACTTACTTACTTTTAATGGCACAACAGCCCATGGAGGGCCTATGCCGAGCTTTTCGCATCCACTCATGTTGTGTGCGTTATATTTGTACATGAATGGAAGGGACCTACAGTTTAATGCCGAATCCGAACAGCGAAGTGAAAAGCTTTTCATAGCAATTTTTACTCTTGTAGGTTTTGCCATTGCCTGCCAAGAGGTGGTGCCGTGTAGAAAAATTATTTTTTCTACTTTTTTTTTTAGATTTTGCCTGTGCCGAGACTCGAACCCCGGACACTCTGCGCAGCAGTCCAACGCACTACGCCACAGCTCCGAACCCAATTCATTCAGTAGCTTTAGCACGCATATCTGAAACGAATCTAATGCTTTGATTGAGGTGTGACTATCTGAGTAAATTATTACTTATATCTGGTCTTCTACAATTTTGGTCGGTGTTGAAAGGTATGCACGAAATAAGCTGCGAGCATTAGTATTTCATTACTAGTCATAAAGCATGCGCTTGAGCACAGAAATCTGTATCACTGCTCCACAGAAATCTTTAAGCTTTTTCCTTCACCAGTAGAGAAACTTATAGACCATTGGCGATGACAACTTGCCGCCAGCAATAATACTAAACTTCAATGTTCAATGGCCAAAACTACTGGTGGAATCTATGTCAGTAATTTATGCGATATTTCACTTTCATTTTCATAAGAAACCCGAATCAACTAAACTCATTTCCTTTACACATTCCCCGATAATTACCTGGATTATGGAAGATAGCACGACCGACAGCAGCTTCGTTGAGCGCGATCAAACCGAGCACGAAAGCAACAACAATTACGCACACTAAGAATTTCATTTTTTGTTTTGTTTGTTTTTTTTTCTATATTTTTTATATTTAAGTATAAGTAATTACTTTAATTGAAATGCGTTGAATGTAAACGCTACAAAAGTTGCTGAGTGAATGATGATATTCGTGGAAGAGAACAAACGTTTTTATAAGTCAACGAAGATGAGCTTGAAAAGTCGAAATTTCAATCAAATATTGCAAGCATGATAAAGAAGAGCAAGCAGCGATGATCGCGTCGACGAGCTCTGGTCTTCCTGCGCCATCATACGTCATCAGCGTCGTCTCATTATCATGTAATTATCGCCGCCTGAGTTTACGAACGATTTGGCGGCTAGTATGAAGTTAACACTTTATCGTGTCAGGAATGCAGTATGAACCGAGGATGTTGTTGTTGTTTTTTCTTCTTTTTTTTTTTTGTAAATCGTAACCGGTCATTGCGGTGCATGGTGCATGGTGCACGGAGCACGGTTCAGTGAACAAGAGCCCGAGGAGAGGTTAATGTGCGCCGCGCGCACGCCTATAAAATATCGTTTCGATTTAATTAACAACATGAGTTATTTATTGTGATCTGTAATTGAATTTTAAGTTTTTGTTTTTGTTTTTGTTTTTTTTTATTAAATTACATTGAACCAATTCGTCATCAATTACGGAAACTTGTTTATTGTTTAATCGGAAATTCTCGTTTTATTCGAGAAATATTTGCCATCTTCTTCTTTATTTTTATTAAATAATTCATTGACTTTCATTTCATTTGCGCTTCTTCTTTGGCTGGCGCCTCTCTACTTTTTAATTTTTATTTTTTTTAAATACTAAATTTATGATGACTTTCCGTATTTTAATTAAATTGCCGCAACCGACTAGTTTTGTTTTACTTCCATAAACAATCTATATTTTTTTAAAGAATTTCAAAAAATGAATGCAGCAGATTCTTTCTTTAGGCTTTGAAATCTTATCACTGCTGCCGGCATTAAATGTGACTAATGAAAATAAAAGTCAACAACATTTTAATTATTTTACAAGATTACCAATTATTTTAATCTGAATAATATTTTTGAGATATTTGCAGGAAGTGTTAAATTTTTGTGTGTTCGTTAACTTCTTTCTAAGAAATTTCGTTTTATTTATAAATCCTGCTGAACTTGTTAGTTTATTTTTTATGTAAATTAAAATGTAGGAATACTTATACTTTACTATCAAAGTTATAAACTACCAGGTGTACTACTTCCTAATCGTTCATATGTAATATTTGCTAAGCAAAATAAACCAGATGAACATAATCCATGAGCAATTATTAATGTATAAGATCCACAAATGGAAATTACCGATGTGAAACCGGTAATGACATCTCTGTGTCGCTAGGTAAAACTATACGCTCTGTCTAACCAAATCATTGGCGCCATTTCTTCGCGTTTAGTTCAGTCAACAATATTCAGTTGATAAACAATAAAGTTTCATACAACAACATACTTTTTTTCGCTCGGAAAAATGTCGAATTTTGTGCCTACAATCATTGATTTTCTGTTTCCAATTGAAGAAATCTGCTTTGGAGTGTCATCGAATGCTTGTGAAAGATTACGGCCAGCACGCTTTAGGCAAATCACAGTGCAACGAGTGCTTCAATAATTTCAAAAGTGGCGGTTTTGATGTGAGAAACGAAGAACATGGAAGACCACCGAGAAAGTTTGAAGATGCCGAATTGCAAGCTTTAGTCGATGAGGATGATGGTCAAACGCAAGAACAACTTGCAGAACAATTAAATGTGATCCAGCAATACATTTCTCAACGTTTCAAAGGCATGGGATTGATTTTGAAGGTGGGAAGGTGGAGAGATGGGTGCCGCATGAAGAAGGATGAGGGACTTATAGAGCGTTATTTTCGTCGGTCGAGAGAGAGCTCTACTTTTCAATTGTCTATTGAGCCCGTAGTAACACCTGTTGGCAAGAGTTAGTCTCCGCTTGATCTCAAAGCAGATGGTATATACATATCTTTTAACACATGTTGAATATTTTTACTATGAACACCTGGATCTTTTCACAACAGAAGCATTCCGAGAGTAAAAGCATTTAGCGAGATGTTTTAATTTCTACTAAACCTGGCAATAAATAGAGCAAATGACACTACGGCACCCAGTGCCGAAAAAACGAGTGGTGGGTGACTCTGTTTGGTACTCCGCAGACTGACAACCAGAAGTTTGCAAGCAGATGTCACCGCAAGAGTTGCGACCCTAGAATGCGGTTCGAATGGATCGCCTGCAAGGTGTAAGTGTTTCAACATATATTCCATATATATATGTATTAAAATAAATTGGTTTTTGATTTAATTCAATTATCGAATACCAAAAAGAACACCAAAATCATAATTATTTGAATAAATAATTATTATTTGAAATAATAATTTCAGCGAATTGTTACTGGCGATGAAAAATGAATCTATTTCGAGAAACCCAAACGTAAACGATCATATGTTAAGCCCAGTACACCGTCCAAATCAACAGCAACGCCAAATCGCTTCGGAGAGAAGATAATGATCTGTATTTTCTGGGATCAGCGAGGTATTATCTGGTTTGACCTTCTGAAATCAGGTGAAACACTCACTGGTCAACGCTACCAACAACAATTGGTCGATTTGAACCAAAAATGTTTGAAGAATATCAATCTAGGCAACACAAAGTGATTTTTCTTGATGACAATGCACCATCACATCGAACAAAACAGACTCGCGACTCGGGAATTGGTAGATTCGTACAGCTGAGAAGCCCTCCCTCATGCGGCTTATTCACCATACTTGACTCCATCTGACTACCACTTATTTTCATCAATGGAGCACGCACTTGCTGAGCAGCACTTCGATTCGTCCGAAAATGTGAAAAAATGGCTCGATGACTGGTTTGGTTTGCCTCGAAAACGAACATTTTTTTTCGCGAGGCATTCATAAATTGCCAGAGAGATCGGAAAAATGTGTAGCTAGCAATGGACATTACTTTGAAGATTAAATGTATAACCATTTGTCTTTAATAAACATGTATTTTCTTTAAAAAAAATATCGGTTTAATACTAGTACACTTGGTATATTTAATGACTCATCACAACAATTTGTAAAACTAAAGAGACTAAAATTTTGAAGGTGAAAAAAGTACTTACAAAATATAAACTACGAGTGCGAAAAGAGTACAAAAAAATGCACAAGGTGCGCCATCTTTTATGTCGGTATGTAAATAAAACGGTATCGCTGTGGCGCAGTGGTAATGCGTTGGACTGCTACGCAGAGTGTCCGGGATTCGAATC
Organism: Palloptera scutellata; assembly: GCA_958295655.1. Classification (NCBI taxonomy): domain Eukaryota; kingdom Metazoa; phylum Arthropoda; class Insecta; order Diptera; family Pallopteridae; genus Palloptera; species Palloptera scutellata. The sequence goes on along the minus strand of OY282449.1, from coordinate 94,398,999 downwards.
TCGGCACAGGCAAAATCGAAAAAAAAAATTTAAAAAAATACTTTTTCTACACGGCACCACCTCTTGGCAGGCAATGAAAAACCTATAAGAGCAAAAATTGCTATGAAAAGCTTTTCACTTCGCCGTTCGGATTCGGATTCGGCATTAAATTGTAGGTCCCTTCCATTCATGTACAAATATAACACGCACAACATGAGTGGATGCGAAAAGCTCAGCCTAGGCCTTCCACGGGCTGTTGTGCCATTAAAAGTAAAAGTAAAGTAAGTATCAACCGATTGACTTGAGTAAATATGTTTTTGAAACGTCAATTAAGTACAATTTTAATCTTGAATCGCTTCACACCGAAAGAACGCGTCTTAATATTGATGCTGTACATTGAAAATAGTTCATTTCAGTTGGGTCAACTCAACTGGCATATCGTCGAAAACATCATGGCCTGGCCAGCAAGCACCGTCAGACAACACTTTTCGTCGTTTGGTGTCGAATTTTGTTGAGCAGCACGGGACAGTGGAAGATCGTCGGGAAGCCGTTCCTTTAGTCAATGCCCAATATGTTCCAATGAACTGGTTGAAGCGGTAAGAGAGGTTGTTAACTCAACCCGCATGTGTCGTATCGTTACCGAGCTCAGCACTTTGTCGTTAGTGGAACCACCTTGCGGCGCATTTTGAAGGATAATTTGCATTTATGTCCATATAAAGTGCAATTGACTCAAAGCATATTGCCAATAGACCGTCCACGTCGCTTGGAATACGGCCAAACAGTCGCTCGAATAGTTAACACTTAACCTGATTTTTGGAAGTAAATTATGATGACCGTCGAGGCTCATTTTACAGTCTCTGGCGACGTTAACAAGCAAAATTGCCGCATTTGGGGAACGAAGAATCCACACGAGATCCATGAAACACCGTTGCATAACCAAAAAGTGACTGCTTGGGCCGGCGTTTGCCCCAAAACCATCATTGGGCCATTTTTCTTCAGAGAAGGGGAAACAGTCGATGGGAACAGATCGATATCGGTGGATGTTGGTTCATTATGTCTGCCCACAAATGTGTGAAAAAGGTCTGGGATCTCCAGATTTGACCACTCCGAACCCCACAAGGTTATTTGAAAACCAAACTGTACGCCAGCAAGCCTCAAGTCATTGACGAGCTCAAGGCAAACATTCGTGCCGGAATCATCGCTATACCGCCCGAGATGCTCGGCAAAGTGATGGAGAACGCTGCAAAAAGGGAACATTTTCTTTTGCTCAATAACGGTGGCCACTAGATTGATGTTGTATTCAAAAACTAGTCCAAATAAATTGTAAATGGCCAAACTAAATAAAAATATTGAAATGTAAAAGTTTTGTCTGAAATGTAAGATTTTACTAGAAACTGATGGGCAGCGCTCTCTATCAATCGAGTATGAATCATACGCGAATCAGCGACCTTAGCAGTTTACTTCTGAAGAAGTAAACCTTAAAAAAAAGTATTTCTCTGCTGAAGGTCTGTAAAATGTTACAATTACAAGCGTAAATAAATCACGGGATTTTTTTTGTTTGTTTTTTATTAAATATTTATTTTTTATTACGCTTTTCCTCATTGTAATAATAATAATAATAATCGTAAATACAATATTATTTTTAATGTTAGTATATGTTAATGTTTTTGTATATAGTTTTGTTTCATTATTTTCACTTTTAAATTTATATTTAAATAATTATTTCATTTATATATAATATTTAATATTTAAGTGTGTGTATTTTTAGACTAACATAATTTTTAACTTCGGTTTTAGGGATTTCTATGTTTTTTGTTTTGCTTCATTCTTTTATTATAATTTGCTAATTTTCCGGTTTTTAATATTTATTTATTATTATTATTTTTTTTTTTTCATTTATAAAATTTAATGAAATTTATTACATCAAATTTTAAACTATTTTGTTAATAAATATAAACAACATTCTAATAAAATGTAAAAAGTACAAAAAAACTTTTTCTGAAATAAGTTCTAAGTTTTTAGTTTTTTTTTAAGAAAAATTAACAATTAAACTAATTTAACATATTTTCTTCGTACATATTTAATTAAAGTTTTGTTTCTTTCTTGGTTTTAATGTAAATATATATATATATATGTATATAATTTATTATAATTATTTGAATTAATTTTTTTTTTTTTTTTGGTTTTTGTTTTTTGAAAACAACAATAATTGATTTAGTTTCGATACGCGCAAACATTTTCAAATTAACTTGGGGGGGTTTTAGGTGTTTTATTACGGTTTCTTTTTATTTTACTTTTCACTTTTTATTGTAAATTTGTTGTGATTTTTTACTATACATTTTTATGGCTTTAGTTAATACATTATTCTTTAATTTAATTTTTTTTTTACTATACTATAATTTTTTTTTTTTATATTTTCATGTTTCTTGTTTTGTGTGTATATAAATGCTGCAGTATAGTTTTTATTTTCTTTATTTTGAAGTTAGTGAAGTGTTTATTTTACAAGTTCTATCTTTTTATTAAGACTTTTCTGGGTTGTTTGTTTAATTGTTGTTCTTTTGCAATGTCATTTTAATTAAAATATTTCAGTGATGCGGTGCATTTTTATTTTTTATTTTTTTTGTTATTATTATTTCATCGTTTCAAGGAGTATAGTTAACTAGTATATGGTTTTTATTGAAATTCTATTTTAGTGTCTTTCGTGTTCTTTAGTTTAAGTGTCCTATTACTTATATATGTGTGTGAGGATGTACTATATGTTTGTATGTCTTGCCAAATTTTCTTACAAAATAATCCGATAAGAATTTGTTTATAAAAAATCATTATCATTCATTTACTTTTCAGCTGTTTCACTTTACGCTTTTAAAAGTCTAAACTGCTGTATTTTGGTATTAAAAAGGGAATCGAAGGTAAGGGTTATCCATTGAATGCTCTTTTCAATTTATATTTGCAATATTTAATAAGAAATGTTCGAGACAATATTTATGGTAACATTTTTTGTACCGCTAAGGACCAATTTGACCCCTACCAGAGCTTTCAAAACTCGGCGAGCTGAACTCAGATTATGAGTGCATTAAAAGGATTTGAAGTACCGGAGTACTTATAGCAACTAATAGCAAACTACTTCGAAAACAGGGCATTGCTGTATGATACCGATGACGGCGTGTCGATCAGTGCTCATACGTTGAGAAACATAATATATGACGGCATACTGAAACTGCATCTCCCCAAGGATACAACGATCATTTGCTATGCTGAAGACATCGCGATAGTGGCGATAGTTAAACATCTAGACTCGATACAATCCACATGCAATGAGAAGATGGCTGAATAGCTCGAAGTTGGACTTGGAAGCACAGAAAAAAACCCCAGGGTTGTGGGACTGAGCACTAGAAAAGCTCGTGAAGAGTCATCACGGTTGGAGACCAACTCATCACCTCGCGTCCACACATTAAATACCTAGACACCACAATGACAATAAAAGATCATGTGAAAGTCGCTGGTGAAAAGGCAGCCAGAGTAAACAGCGTACTAAGGCTCATCATGCCGAACATCGGAGGCCTACGGGAGGACCGGCGTAAGTTGCTTTTAATGGTTACTACTTCCGTAATCCTGTATGCAGCACTTATCTGGGCATACAGTTAGAAGATTCATCAAAAAGATATCTGCGTAACGCATAGTAGACTCAGAGTCATGAGGGTAGCCAGTGTATATCGGACGACGCTATTTACATCCTCGAAAGTACATATGGTGCCAATTGACTTACATGCACAAGAAATGAAGCGTTTTTATGGCAAATTTGACCAAAGACCAATGAATGCTACAAAAAAAAAGAAGAGACGCATCGCACCATTAGGGAATGGCAGCGAAAGTGGGAGTTATCCGAGAAGAGTCGATGGACTTTCAAGCTTATTCCTAGGATAGAAGAATGGATATCACGCAAACATGGTGAATTTAATCACCACATAACGTAATTGCTAAGTGGCCATGGGTATTTCAAGCAGTATCTATATAGGTTAAGCATCGGAAGACCCGTTTTGTCCGAGCTGCCCGGAGGAGCTGGAAAACGCGCAGCATATACGATTTCACTGCACGCGCTTCAAGAGTAGCACAGACGAGTTGGAGATAGACTTTGGCGAACCTTCTGAAATTAACTTCACAAGGTAAATACCGGAAACGCGGAATATACCGAATATATGGAGGCAGTAATCGTCAATAGACGTTGCAACCGGACTGATATGAACAGAATCATGACTAACGATTGAGCGTTACCCTCAGTATGGCCTTCCGACGTACTACCTAATGGTGGTTCCGTACGGACGAGCGATGGTTTTACTTAGCATGAGAATGTCTCGCACTGAATTGGCTTTTTATGCTTTCCTCCTCGTTAAGAAAAAAACCAAAGAGACCCTTACCAGAAAAATACAAACAACCGATTCGATTTAAACTACATGAAATACATAAATGAATAAATGTAAATAAATGAATTAAGGTCTTAGACCCAAAAAAAAATCACTAGGCTGTAAAAATTTATCAAAAAAATTATCAAAGAGTTGCCACAAATTGCTGTCAAGAAGCTGCTTCAAATCTTTAATGGCATCTTACGCATTGACCACTTTCCAGCTAGTGGTAATTCTCTCAGATAATAATGGTTAACAAACCACCAAGCACGTGTAGGGTATACTTGTGGCCTCGTAAAGACCAAAAAGTCTTAATCAAAAAAATTCGACTCCGATAGAATCCAAGCAACCACTCACCAACTTAGCTTTAGAGAAAAACACAGTACAGAATTTCATCTGAGGTACGAAAAGCATTTGAGAAAAAAAAAGAAAAATTTTTCTGCTATTTTCCTAGGTTTGGCATGAAGGCCTCTTGTACCAAACTAGCAAACTATTACCCCAAAATACTCAGGCAGTACTAAAAAACTCTCTCTCAAACAGAATTTTCTGTGTTTAACACAAAAACGACACGCCAAAAAGACACTTCCAGCTGCAGCTGTAGTCGGACAAGATAGTGTCCTTGTTCACCTCAGATTTGCTGATGACACAGCAATTTTAAGTACCCATACTGACCACAGAACAGCGACCAAAAACCAACAGGATCACCTTGAAGCTAGCTACATTATTGGTTAGCGACCTGGAGAATAAAAGTAAATGAATCACGCTAAGCAGAGGAGCTTTCCCTGTCTTGACTTTTAATAATTGTTCTATACCCCAAAAATATAGTGTTAACTACCTCGGCATGTACATTGATAGAAGATTGACCTGAAAGAAGCATATTGAATCAAAAAAGACCCTATTAAAAATAATAAAAGCATCGTAACTACCCTGGTAGTTACATAAACACTCCAAGCTGACCCTGGACAACAAATTGCTTCTCTATAAAGTGGTTATTAAACCTATCTGGAAGTATGGCATTCAACTATGCGGAACTGCGTCGGCATCAAACGTAGAGAAAACGAAACTTCAAAGAATGCTATCCAAAATGCTCAGAATCCTCACAGGAGTTCCATGTTACATATGAAATATCTATTTTTAAAAAAGACTTCAATATACCCACGGTTGTTGAAGTGATATACAAAATGTTGTGAAAAATGTTCCCTTAAATTGAAGACACATTCTCATAGTCTGGCAAGAAGTCTTCTTCAAAGCAAATGCAGCTTAAGCGGCTAAAAAATAAAGATACCATAGTTCTTGATATAAAATAAGCTGACACAATTTGTCTGGGTCTACACTGAGCAGGAAGGAGGCTGAACATTATTTCTCCACCAGAAGTCATTTCTTGGTAGGTGAAAATTCAGTCTATTAAAGTCAACGCGAGAGCATTTCACCCTTTTAGTGCAGCACTAAACCAACGCTTTTTTTTTACAGTTAACATTTGAAAAACTTATTGTTAGTTTCTAAGTATAGAAGGATTCAATGATAAAGTAAAAACAAAATAACAAAAAAAAACATTTTTTGATTCATAAATAAATAATGAAAATTTACATTGAATATAAATGCCTAAAAGTATGCAGTGATTTTATTATGGATATTTGTCCTCGTTGAAATATTGTTACAGATTTTTACATTAGCGGAGTTCACTCTTTTGTTGTAAATGGTCTTGTACTTATCATTGTAAATGCCAAATATAACGGCATATTACATATATGTATTTGTTGTTGTGATGGCATTTTGCATTTACCATTTTACAACACCATTTATATACAAAAAAAGAGTGAACTCGGTTATTATTTCCTTAATAATTTTACACAAAAGGAATTTTGTATTATAATGTATTGTATTATATGGTCGCTGTGTCGTAGTGGTAATGCGTTGGACTGCTACGCTGAGCGTCCGGGGTTCGAATCACGGCACAAACAAATTCAAAAACAAAAAAAACAAAAAAAACAAAAAAAAACAAAAATTGGAAAAATTAATTTTCTACACGGCACTAGCTCTTGGCAGGCAATGGCAAACCTACAAAAGTAAAAATTGCCGAAAAAAAAATTTCTGGTGCCGAAACGTTCAGAATGTTGCAAAAGGCCTTCGGTGATAATTGTATGTCGCGAGCAAGTGTTTCTGATTGGTACAAATTTTTCAAAGATGGTCGAGAACGCGTTGACGACGAACCACGTCCAGGACGGCCATAAAATGAATAAAAAAATTTGAAATTATGAACAAAGTCTTACTAACTTTTGCCCACAGTAGTATTGGTGTAAAAGGCTCAACGATTACTACATTTTCTTCTTAGGATTTAAATGTCATTCGCAAAACACAGATTGTTTTGTTCGTTGCAGTCTCAGATGAGAAGCGTGTGGGTCATATACTAAGTAAATTGGAAAGTCGTGAACGTTACAGCCATGTTGAATCACGTCAAAATGTATTTCAATAAAAAAATATTTATTGGCTCATAGCTAATCATTTAGTTTACGTTTTTCTTTTTAAACTGTTAATGTATAATTTTTAAATAACAATAAATATTGAATATATTAACTGGCTTAATTAATTCTATTTGTTTTTGGTTTGAGCTAATGATTTTCTGGGAGCTTAAAATTTTTGAATAAAAAATTGCCTTTAGGGGTTTCAACTCTGAGTACGCGACCTAACTATTACAAATGACTTCCGAGATGAATAATACCGAAGAAGAAAATCGTTGAGCATTTACACCAATATATCATTTATAAATATAGGACAACTGCCAAAGTTATAAACAAAAATTCATATTGGCGGTTTTTAGGGTGGTCCAAAACAATATTTTCCTCCAATTGCTATACAAAAAATTTTCAATTTCGAAATTTATTTCTTTTATTTTTCTTCTGAAAAATAGAAGAGTTTTAAACATACATTTTTCTAAATCCCCTTGTAAGAATCACTGACAACCTTTTCTACCTTTCTACATATGACATTAAACTATTACGGGGACATTGAACAAGAAAGTGGTTCCACACTCATGAAAGATTAATTTTTTAAGACATTGTCATAAATAGAAAAAAGCCCTATTGCAAATCTGAATCGAATGTCGATTAGTCTACAGTCGATCCGATCGGAAAGTTTTCATATTTGTGTTGGTTTTTGAAACCAAACCCATTAACTTCGAAAAAAAAATTCTACTTTTAATCATTTTAAACAAAATTTTATTGTCCACGCCAATAACTCATAGTTGTTAAGATTTGAGAAACTTATTGTTAGTTTCTAATTATAGAAAGATTCGATGAAAAAATAATAGCCGTATTCACGATGTATAATTTTTGGTTTCGTATCGTGTATTCTTGGTTTTTGTGGTAAATTTTGTGACTTTACAAAAACAAATACATGCAACTGAAAGCACAATCAATTTACCAAATTTACAATCGCAACACCCTATTGTAACATTGCGTAGTATTCTGTATTTTCTTGATAGTGATCTGACTTTATAGATTCTGCCAAACAAAATGTAAACAAGATCAGCAGTTTTTGCAAATATTAAGTATCTACAACGAGGTCGTTCACGATCTGATGTAAAATTTGATATATTCTACAAAACTTACTGCAAAAACTTACTTACTTAATGCTACAAAGATCGTGAATACGGTTAATAATAAAAGTAATTGTTGGTTCATAAATAACTAAAATTTACATTGAAATTAAATGCCTAAAAGTATGCAGTGATTTTATTCTTGAAATGCTGTTGAAGATTTTTCATGGTACAATGTGAAGAATATTTTATTTTAGCTGAATTTTTTTATCTCTTTCTTCTTAATAAAATGAAGCTTTCATTTTAAAAGATGATGAAATTACCAGTACGAGCGAGTCTGTACTCGCCCCTTTTTGTCTTTCCCCTCCTGCCCACAATTTCGAATCGCTTTTGACAAAAGTGAGAGTCCACAATTTCTCAGTCAAGTGAATTCAAACTTTTTCTAGCAATTTGCCAATAGTACGAGTATTTGGCATCCTTTTACACTGTTTGGAAAATCATCAAGATTACAAGACCTATACGATTACACGGTTTGGCATCTTTTTATACTGAAAAATGTCAAAAGGTTGACGTTTCAGGCATGTAATCTAATCGTAGCTGAAAGCAAAGAATTCCCAACACAAATGAGACAAACTTTAGTCACTCGTCCCACATTTCTAGAGTTTTCCTAACTTTAGGAATAAAAAGGGCATTCGATGGGAGAAGCAAAACAAAATTATTTCAAGAATGAGCAGTTCCTACCTATGATAAATTATTTAAATTTGTTTTCAATTCAATTTACTAAAATAATTTTGATTACCAGGGGAACACTGATTCTGCGGCATGGAATTTGTTAATAAATTTTAGGTAATTTTGGTTCGGTGAATACGAAGGTGGTTGCTGTGGCGTAGTGGTAGTGCGTTAAACTGCTGCGCAGAGTGTCCGGGGTTCGAATCTCGGCACAGGCAAAATAAAAAAAGTAGAAAAAATAATTTTTCTACACGGCACCACCTCTTGGCAGGGGCAATGGCAAACCTACAAGAGTAAAAATTGCTATGAAAAGCTTTTTACTTCGCCGTTCGGATTCGGCATTAAACTGTAGGTCCCTTCCATTCATGTACAAATATAAGACGCACAACATGAGTGTATGCGAAAAGTTCGGCCTAGGCCCTCCATGGGCTGTTGTGCCATTAAAAGTAAGTAAGTAAGAACGTTTACTGCTGCTGTTTATTTTCTTTCTTCACGATTATTTAAACTTTCCTCGAGATCCACCCTCGCCCGGAGACGCATAGCCCTCACCCATATTCAACTGCGATTTTTTAACACTCAAAAATTATAAACCAGGTGCTATTCGTTAAATCGTTAAATCTCGGACAATGGTAAGTATACCTCACGTTATACTGCGAAAAAGACACGTGAATGAGGGTAGATCAGTAGAAAAACGCGTATGTTTTATATAACGGTTTACGATGAGAACCAGAGTCAATTCAAATAAAATAATTTACAGGCCGAGTACCTCATAATCATATGTATCTGAATTGGCTCCATGCCGCAGAAAAAAATGCCTTTTTCTTCCCCTGTGTACCATAATAAATGAAATATTTTTAAAACTGATTTATTTCTTGCAGAAATTAAAATCGAACTTGAATGTCATCAATAAAATTTGTATATTAGGTGTATTTAAAAACGGAATTTTGAATTTTTATTTATATTTTTTGTTTGTTTAATTCTTTCCCCTGTTTTTTGTTTTTTTATTTTTTTTTGAGTGTACTTCAGTCCCATTTTATTATTATGTATTACTTAAAATTGTAGGTATTATTTTTATGCACTATTTATTTTATTTTTTTTTTTTTTGTTTTGTTTTTTCCTTTGCATTAATCACTTGAATAATTTTTATTTGCTTTTTGTTTTGTAATTTCGTTATTAAAAGCACCATTTTCTCAATTTTAATATAGGTTCTTTTTTTTATGTTTCTCTTACATATTTTGTTTATTTTTTAGTTTATTTTATTTATTTTTGTTTTCTCATTTGTTTTTCTGTTTAGTAAAAGTGCAAAATTATATACTTACTATACATATTATTATTACATATATATTTTTTTGTTTGTTTTTATTGAACACGCTACATATTAACTCTACATATACTCTTTTGTCATTGTTTAACTAAAATTCATCTAACTATTTATATTTAAAAAGGAATACATGAAACAGTTTACTACATATTTACAGTGTGTTGTAATTTTAAGTTTTAAAGTACATACTTATGTAAAAGAAAATGACAATTGTTGAATTGTCATTTTGTTGTCAATTTAACTTGCATGAATGTGACGCACATATTGGTGGTGGTTCATTTTTATGTTTAATTAACTTAATATAATCTATTTCATGTTAGTGAAATTAATAAACAGCAAATTAACTGCTAACTAACTAACACTATTTGAACAAAGTAAATTCTCTTAGCATACGTGGTTTGTAATTTAAACAAGTTAGTATGTACGAGTACATACTTTTTGTCAACACCGCAAACATTTATTCTTCGAATTCAAATTTCTGTTATACTGACTAAATTTGGGGTGATTTTAACAAACAAAGATTCTCTGTTTATTTTCAGCATAACAAACATTTTTTGTTAACTAATTTCGTTGTTTACAGCAACATTTCGAAAATACATAATACATTTGTTAACAGAAATCATTTATGGAGTAAATTAAGTTCAGCAAAACAACACTTTGTTACACTCAAAACGTTTTATCACAACCAAAGCTCTTAATAATATAAAGATGTCTCACTCTCATACATTTGCGAGCTTCGATAAAAATATGGTGTGTATAAATCCACCGAAGAGAGCATGTGAAAAGCAAGAGAGCAAGAAACCAGAAGAGCAAGAGCTACGACTTTACGCGAACGAAGGGAGACGAAAGTGGCGTCCGATATAAAAAATAAAGAGAAGAGTGAAAAATTATCGTACATATTGTCGTGTGTACTAGTGAATGCTGACGAAATATCAAAGCACAGAGTGCAAATGCACTTAAAGCAAAGATTTTTGTCCAAATATAAGCAAAGAAATTTTGTGTTTAACCGTAATTTACACAAATTTTCTGTACAAACAAAGGCAAATGTGTGGGTGAGTGGCAATGTACATAATGCCAACTGTAAAGTAAATCAAAATCGTATAATTTTTTTTTGGAAGAAGAAGAAGAAGAAGATGGAAAAAATGAGCAGTCATGTCGACGCAGTAATTATTCTACATCGAAGCAGGTGGGCAGTTAGTATTTGTGGGTTTAATAACAATCAATTTAATAACATTTAATATTTTATTAACGATTTAAAGATTTATTTTTTGGGATATATTAATTTTATAAAAATGAATGAAAATTAAATTAAGAACAAAAATAATCTACCAAATTGAATGATTTAAACAATTTTATTATTCTGATCAAAAATATGTGAATCATACAAACCCTCTACAGTACTTTTCGCTTGAAGCGAACTTCAAGGGACTGGGCAAAATGGTTCATTTTAACCGAGGTTCGCTTTAAATGAAGACTTTAACAAAACCATTTATGTATATGCACATGCATATTTGTATTAAATACTTTGTTGATTTATTAAAAAAAAATTTGGATTTAAATTCGCAGTAATTAAGCTTTTTTCCAAACTCTTCTGCTTTCGCTTGCAAAACGGCATTGGTTATAGTAACATTATTGGCTCTTTACTGAGTAAACCATTTTAGTAGGCAATGATCCAGTTCCATGAAAGAAGGGTTTTTGACCTTCTTTACATTTGAGGAGTTTTGCTCAAAATTATTGAGAATCAAGTCTTTATTTTTCCAAATTGTAGCAATTGTTGACTTGCTGAGGCATATTTCTTGGCATAATTGCTTTTGTTTTACAAATTCTTGTAAGCGTTTTATTATTGCATATTTCTCTTTTAAAGGAAAACACTTTCTCTGTTTTCCAACTGCTATACTACGTCCATTTTATAACTTTGTAATTTTCAGCTGCACCCTTCACACGCACAAACAATTAACTTAGGGAAATTCCCGTATTCGAGAACATTGGAAAAATAGAACAGAAAAATCTCGTTATAACCGAAAGTTCGCTTTAAATAAGCGAATAAAATTTCATAGTTTATTAGAAATAAAGCGGGTACTTTTGAAATTAGTTCGTTTTAGGCGGAAGTTCGTTTTAATCGAAAAGTACTGTATTAGAGATTTAGCTTAAATTTGAACCTACCTAGGTACTTCATATTTTTATTTAATTTTTTTTATTGAGACAGTCAACACACAGGGTGTACCCCTAGCAATGCAGAGCATTTCGTTGATTGAAAGGAAGATTTATGGGTGGGGGGATGAAGGACGGAGAACAGCCCATGCGTAGCAGTCCAATGCAAATGCACTACCACTACGCCACAGCGACCACTTTGCGCATGCAATCACAGGACACCGATAAAGAGCTAGACAGTCATTGTGGCAAGTGTCATGCCTTAACCACAATGAACTTCAGTTTTAGCAATGTTACTATGACCGCATGTAGCGCCAAAAGCCGAGCTTTTCGCATCCACTCATGTTGTGCGTGCTCATGTATTTGCACATGAACGATAAACTTTTCGTAGGCAATTTTTACTCTTGTAGTTTTGCCATTGCCTGCCAAGAGATGCAATGAAATAAAAAGTTTGCAACCAACTTGCTCTTTCGCTTTTTACTGTATTTTGCACTCTCTGCTTTCCTCACTCCCTTGCATTTCACATAATATTTTCTCTTTCTGCATTAACATAAACTTTAATGCGGACAAATAAATGTATGGAGTGTCTTCAGAGAGTGTTTGTAGAGAGTCTTTATACATATATTATTAATAACTTTGATCAAACACTTTGATAAGAAATTTGTTTTTTTTTGTCTTTTATGTTAGCAAAGATTTTGTTTTGTTTGTTGATTTCAGCAAAGAGAAATTTAAAAAAAAAAAACAATGTGAAAAACACTGAATGAGCAGCAATGACTTTTCTTCATTAACATATCATATCATTTTATTCTAGATTTATTATGCATCTTTAATAAATTATGTATTACATCGTACATGTATGGTACATGTAATATTAATTTACAATACACACAAATGAAAATATTAGCAAACTCGGTTTCTTTTACAGCATGTTTGTTTACTATTGACATAGAGAACTCACTACAAACGCTACACTGTGCAAAAATATTTTGTGTTTTATTTTTTTTTATTTTAATATTTTTATGTTTATTATTTTGTTTCTATTTTTGCTTTCATTTTAGTTGCTACCTCAAAAAACATTTGTTTCTACCTATTAACTTTTTGTTTGTTTGTTTGTTTGTTTTTTTAAATTTCTGTTTTTTAGCTTTTATAAATGCTACTTTACCGATGTAAAACCGAACATGAATTTTAAATAAAATTTGTTTGTGTAATTAATAAAAACACTTCAAGGCATTTTTATGTCAGACTTTGCATATTACATGTGACTCGTCCATATTTCTGGTATTTTTTAATGTTAGTTATGTATTTATTTTGTTTTTAAACTCGTTTCGTTTTTTGGTTTTTTCTTCATTACTTTCTTTCTTTTGCAACAATTTACAATTTCACTACAACTTCTGATAAATAATTGCTGATAAATGTTTGTATTAATGTATGTATGTGGTAGTTAGAGTGCAGTAGTAGCAGTAGAATGCAATTTGTATTGAAATGTTTGCGTGTAGAGTTCGTTTCGTTAAAAAAAAGTAAGATTTTAAGAACTCGCAGATGAAGTGTTCGTTACAAATCAAATCAATCAGTTATTTAAGTTTTCTGGGTTTCCTCAAGTCCTCTTATTTCGATGTTCTTTCTAAGGTGCTGGTTATATTGGTGTTCGCAGTTCGACGAACACATCATATTTTACTCTCGTGCTGGGTGTAGTGGTGACATTGGCGTTCGTTACGGAGTTGCCTTTTGTCGAAATTCAGTTCTTTTTGTAATAAAATTTTTTGCGCAACGGCAACACTAAATGGTATACCAAAAAACTTTAAACGATTTTATCAATATGGAGAGTGCAATTATAATTATATAATTGAAAAATTACGAAAATAATATGATTTTTCCTCAATAGTCGCTGTGGTGTAGTGGTAGTGCGTTGGACTGCTGCGCAAAGTGTCCGGGGTTCGAATCTCGGCACAGGCAAAATAAAAAGTAGAATAAATAATTTTTCTACACGGCACCACCTCTTGGCAGGCAATGGCAAACCTACAAGAGTAAAAATTGCTATGAAAAGCTTTTCACTTTACCGTTCGGATTCGGCAAAGTGAATTCCATTCATGTACAAATCTAACACGCACAACATGAGTAGTGCGAAAAGCTCGGCCTAGGCCCTCCATGGGCTGTTGTGCCATTAAAAGTAAAGTAAAAAGTAAAGTCTTATGAATAAGATATTTAATATTCACTAAAAAAAAAAACTAAAAAAATTCGCAACTTCGCTTTTCTGCATATGAAAATAATGATGTACAGGTTTGCATGTTTTCCTTCTATTTTACATACATTTTTATTCTTTTTTTTTTTGTAGAATAACTCATTTCACCCTGAATACTCAGCGTGCTCGGTGTACATTTCACCCAGCATATCGTGTTCGGTGTGAGAGTGAGTAAAAGCTCTTTTTTCGTGTTCGGGCAACAACAATTGCATGGTATTCGCCGAGTAAACTTTGAATATAACCACAGCCTAAGTACGAGTACTAATATGGAAAATTTTTGTTATATATGGTACGGGCCCGTGCAGTACAAGAAGGGACATCGGCTCTCTCAATGTTATTTTCATATAAGCGAATGATTGACTTCAGTGGAATCTACCGTTATTATTAGTCGTGTTGTTTTTGCGAGAAATGTCTTTAGTGCAAATACATAAATAAGAGTAAGGGAGAGAGAGAGAGTGCTATTCGTGTTGTTCATGCAGGTGTGGATTTTGTTTACTCTCTCTCTCTTGTTTGCACCTTTCCACTCTCCACCACCACTCTATGTGTTACAGCATAATGCTCCTAACACATTATAAAAAAAAAACCCGTTCTTATGGAGACCATTATTTTGGCGACAACACGACAATGTTGACAACCGACCACAATTGTGGCTGTCACCAATTTCAAACTATTTCTAATGTGACAAGCAACAATAGGAAGAAGAAGCGGGAGAGTGATGGGAAATGGTTTCAGGGAATGGTTAAGTAAGTGGCGTCACAACAGCTTCCAAAACGGTTTCTTGGTAAACTTTAGCCGAAGTTGTGACCCCTTGTTCGCAGAAATGCAAGTCAGAGACATTCCACCAAACCATGACTGAAGCTGGGTGATGACCCTTTTCGACCCGTGGGATCAGTTCAGATGCTTCCTTCAGATGCTTCGGTAAAAATTTGTTCATCCGTAAACAAGATTTTTCTGTGCTATCAGCGTGCTTCACCAAAAGACGTTTGGATTTTTCTACCCTACTTTTTTCCAAAGCTGCAGTCAACAAATGTCGGGTGCGACGTTTGAAGGTACCAAGTCCCAAGTCTTTTTAATATAATTCGACTCATGGACTTTCATCTCACGGCCCATGATTTTCTGTTTTCGGAGCGGATTTTGCTGAATTCTTGATTTGACGGCTTTGATGACTTGCGGCGTGCGTACTGTACGTGGACGGCCAGACCGGTGGGGGTCTTTGATATTTCCTCAAACAGTTTTATGCATCGATAGACAAACATGCAACTAATGCCGAGTGGCCGGAGCGTTTTGAAACTATCGCCTTTATTTCTTACTTAAAAATTGCTATAACAGCGATACGGTTCTCATTATCTGACCAATCCATGGTGAAAGCTGACACAATTTGGAATTTCCTTTACAGACTAACGCTATTGAAGTTAGCTTTCATAAAGCATGTGCTAATAACAGGGTATGTTCAATTCTAGTATTAGAATGGGTGTGTTCAATGTTGTAACAGTCCCTACTAAGCGCTAATTCTACACTCATGGGATTTCTGAAATAAGTAGACAATTCATTTATATTTCATTAGATATAAAAGTAAATATAAATTTGAGAAAAATATAAAGAGTAGAGTTATGAGTTATGAGACCCGTTGTTTTGAAGCCTAGCGATACCAGGTTTTTTCTTCGTAATATAATTTTTCTCCATTTCTTAAAACTTTAAGTCGTTTATTTTATAATTTTTCATATGTACAATTGAAAAGTAAATTCCTCTACAAAAATTGTCAACCAGCCGAAATCCCCATTAGGTTCCATTCATGTAAAAATATGGCGCGCACAACACGAGTGGATGCGAAAAGCTCAGCCTAGGCCATCCATGGGCTATTGTGCCATTAAAAGAAGAAGAATGCATGTACCATATAATGCTCGGAAGAATTTGTGGGTTGATGATTGATATTCTTTCTTGTGGATAAAAATTGAGACTTTTGAAAAAACACAACGGCGAGCCGAGACACGTACAATTAATTTTCGGCCATAGAATGTGATTATTTTCCCATCACGTCAAAAATAAAGCTCAAAAATGGATTAAAAAGTTCGCTTTGGGGAACTGGTTGGGGAACTCATTTCCTGCAAAAGATTTGCCAGAGGGCACTCCCACAAAAGCTTGAAAAATTTATATAAAACACGAAATTTTTGCGATGGAAAAAAAATTAGAAAAGTAAGAATTTTTCCATAAGGGAACTTTTTATGCTCTTCTCAGGGAAATCTAAGGAACTTTATAATTTTTTACGTACATAATTTGTGTGTTCCTCTAAAATTCACACAGGCCATACTTTTTCCCAGCTATATTCGATATTCGTTTTAGGGACCATAATTTATTACGAAATATTGTCAAATAATCTCTACTCCGTAAGATCTACGGTCTAGTATGCGTGGACGACGTGTATCGAATAAGATGGAACGATGAGCTGAACGCCGACACTGACATAGTCATTGGTATAAAAATCCAGCGGCTTCGCTGGCTGGGTCAAGAAAGCGCTCCGGCTAGAAGGGTGTTTTATTTGAACCACAGTGGAGGAACACGCAGAAGGGGACGCGGAAAGACCAGGTGCAGGGCAACCTGACGGCACTTGGCCTTATCAACTGGTGCCAACGCGCGCATAGCGCAGAGGCGACTGGCGAAGCATTGTAGAGGCGGCCAAGACCGATCATCGGTTGTAGTGCCAGTTAAGTAAGTAAGTAGACACACTTCATAATTCGTTTATTTGTGTTTAAAGAGTCAACTGTCAGCTTGCAACTTTCAACTCAAAAAGTGAAGTTGAAAATCGCAAACTATTTGAAACTTGTAAAATATTTTCCAAAAGTAATCAGTTCGCTTTCAATATTGCAATAGCTTTGGCCAATGGTTTCTAGCGACAAATTAGAGACGAACAAATTTTCATTATTGAATCGCAAATGGGCTTCAAAATCTGTGTGGCATGTGATCGATAAAGAAAACTCTAAAGACATACAAATTTTTCGTTAAGCGCTTTGAAGTGTTGCGGTTTTTCAAAAAACGCTACATGCTGCCCCGGTACTGCTAATAAGGTTTTAAACTTTGTTGTGCCGGTTTTCGAAAGATACAAATAAATAAATGAAAAAAAAAAAACAAAACTCAACATCACCAACGTTTTCGACAACATCACTAACGTGATTTTTGACCACTCAAAATCCCACTTTTGAATCCCTCATTGGAGCTGATGAAATAGGTCAACCCTGATTAATGAAAAATTGTGCATTACCTATAATTTTGGATGGTTGTGGTTGCAAGACAATACCAATACAAACAAAAAAAAAAAAAAATATAAAAATAAGTAAAAATTAAAATTAAAAAAAAAACGGGCAAATAAAATTTGTAAAAATACATTTATTTAAAATGTAAAAAAAAAAAATACACAGACAAAAATTAAAAAAAAAATTCAACAAATTACTACATTCATATACATAAATATGTATAAGTATAATGCATATGTATATAAATATAAATCATATTTTATACAATTATGTATAAGTAGTATATATTTTTTATAAACATTCAAATAGAAAGTTGTGTTCTTTTCTTTTCTCTTCTTTTCTTTTCTTTTCTTTTCTTTTGTTTTGTTTCTTTCTTTACTTTTTCGCAGTATTGTAGTAACTAATAATAATTGTAATTAGTAATTGTAAAAAATAATAATAATAATAATAATAATAATAATAATGGTATTGTAAAATACAAGAACACATTGTGATTAAACAATTTTATAGTTTTTTTAGGTTGTTTTACTTTTTGATTTTTATTTAATTTTTTTTTCTTTACTTCTTTTGCTACGATTTTCTTTCTTTTTTTTTTACACAAGACACAAGAATTAGATATTAAATTATAAAATGCAAATAACAAAAGCACAAAATAAAAATGTTTAATAATAATAAAGAAATAATAATAATTTTATTCTTGTAATTGGTTAATGCTTAAATTGTTACAAAAAATTTACAATTTCGCTTGCAAATTTACAAAAGAAAAAACTATGAAAATTAAAAACATTTAACTTAAATTGTAGAAAATAGCAGACATAGACTTACAATTTATGTATGTATATGTATGTATGTATGTATGCATTTATATATATATATGTATAGGAAAATGGTGTATGCATGTTTGTGTGTTTATGTGTGTGTGTGTGAGTGTGTGTGTTTTCTATTCTTTTCATTGTATGTGTTGTTGTATATGGATATTCAATTGCTTAGTTTTTAAAATGTTCTTTTTAATATAACTTTTTATTAGTCATTATGTATAATTTTTTTTTTGTTGAATTAAATTAATTTAAGTTATGCGCTAAATTAGAAACTAAAAAGTAGACACTTTCCATTTTTCGGCTTCTGCAAGCGTTAATATTGTATATATGCGGGTGTGTTGGTGTGTATGTATGTATGCATGGATGTGTGTGTGTGTGTGTGTGTGTGTGAATATATTTTTCTTAAATTTTCTTCTTACATTTTTGGGAATTTACTAGAGTCTAAAATTAAGTTTACACATTTGAAAAACAATTTTCATTATCATTTCGTTTATGTATGTATATAAGTATTATTTATATATATACTTATGTAGTTACGAGTAGATAGTTAAAAACTAAAATAGCATTTAGAAAAGTCTATGCTTTTACTCTTTTTTTGTTTTACAATATTTTGTTGGTTTTCTCTTCTGAAAATCTGTTACTCTCTTCTTCTTATTTACTTAAATGCTAAATTGTAGTCTAATGAATTTAACAAAACGTACGTAAATTTGGGAGCGCAATGTGAATGCATATGAAAGAGAATGGAAAGAGCTTAAAATTGTGAGGAGCGAGAGAGTGGTAGCGATAATGTGTGAGTGTGCGCGAATGTGGAGGAGAGGAGTACCGTTGGCTTAGTAACTAAAATAAAGTCAAAGTGTACAAATAAAATTACAAATAAAAGATATGAAAAATATAAAACGCTTTAAATAATTCAGTCATCAGGTAACATTGTTTTAAATACAACAACAGTAACAGCAGTAGAGGCAGCAGCAGCAGGAGCGCCGGGCGTAGTGTTCGTGAGTGTAAGAGCAGAACTGCTGGGAGTAGCAGTCGGTGTTATATGCAGCTCTTGATGTTGCAAATGAGAATGCGATTGTTGATGATGGCGATGATTCAGATGATGTTGATGATGTTGATGATGATGTTGCGGATGCAATGTTCCAGCAACATGTACATGTTGACGCGTATCAACGTATGCTGCTGGAATATTATTATGCGGAGATAACAATGACGATGTCGGTGTTGCTGTTGTTGTTGTTGTTGTTGTTGTTGCTGGTGCGGATGTGGTTGTGGAAGAAGTCGTTAATGTGTGTTGTGTCAAATGCATTGCTTTTGACACGGCAGTCAAGTGCATTTGTTGCGTGCTAGCAGCAACAAATGCATTCGATGAAGGCAATGATGATGTTGATGTGGCTGATGTTGATGATGATAAAGTTGTTTTCAATGCTGTCGATGTCGATGTTGATGATGATGATAATGTAATTGGGGCGGTGGTTGCTGCTGCTGCTGCTGCCGTTTTAATTATCAAATCGCTGTCATCGGTTTGCGTTTGTGTTGTTACTGTTGCTGTTTTAATTGTTGGTATTTTAATGGTTTGTGTTGCAATTGCTTGCGAATTGTTGCTACTACTAATGTTGTTGGTGTTGCTACTATTATGAATATTAATATTGTTTGCTATTGCTGTTGTTGTTGTTGTTGATTTAAATGTATGTAAATATTGCTGCTGCTGCTGCTGTTGCTGTGGTGGCGGTTGCTGTTGTTGTTGCTGAGTTTGTTGAATAGCAGTATAAGTTTTCTTTTTTATTGGCAGTGACGATTGTTGTTTCATTATCAATTGTTGCTGTTGCGGCAACATTAGCTGCTGTGGCTGTTGACATTGCGCTTGTTCTTGTTCTCGTTCACGATCTCGTTCGCGTTGTTGCTGTTGTCTTGCTGTTGCAATCTCACTTAAGCTCGCCAATGTGACAGCCGTTTTGAGAACATGTGCTGGTGGTGGTATTGATGCGGTTGTGGCTGTGGTTGTTGCTGTTGTTCCTGAAGCCAACCGTTGCGCTGGTGTGGTTGTTGCTAGCAAAGCTGTTTGCAATATGGATGCATATTGTTGTGGCTGTTGCGGTGGTAGTGATTCGATTGTAGCAGCAGCTGGAGCAGTAGCATTCTGATATTGTTGTTGTTGTTGTTGTTGTTGTTGTTGTTGCGCAGCAAATCGATTTCTACTTTCCATCTTTTTCGTTATTGTTCTGGTGGTAATTGTACTCGGTGTTGTTAATGTTGTTGTTGCTGTGGCAGTATTTGTTACATTGGCAGTAAATGTTGTCGCTGTATTGCTACAACTCCGCGGCGATGGCGATATTTTTGTTATTTGCTCTGCTGCTGCAGATAATGTTGCTAAGGTAGCCGCAGCCCCAGCTAGCAATGAAGTCTTTAATATCGATGTTGGTTCCATTATTAGTTGTTGTTGTTGTTGTTGGTGTGGTTGTTTCTGCATTCTATGTTGTTCTTCCAGCTGCATTTGCTCGCGAATTTCTTCTTCACCTTCGATTTGTTCTTCTTCTGTTATTTCTTCATTGTTGTTGCTGCTGTCTTCGTCCATTGAAAAATGTGAGTCTTGTTCAACTTCAACTTTTATTTGTGGCAAATCGAGTATTGGCAATGAACTTTGTTGCTGTTGCTCTGGTTCTTGAAGATGTTGCTGTTGCTGTTGCTGGTGCTGTTGTTCCACTATTTTAATTGTCCGATTTCCAGTACGCAAATCATGCGACATTCCGTATCGCCGTAATCGTCCTTTTGCCATTTGTTGCTGTTGCTGCTGTTGTATTTGCAATATTGTCATCTCCTTGGGAGGATCATCATCGATCGGCAGTAGTCCACGTTCAAGCATTTGCTACCTTATGCTGGCCGAATTGAGAACGAAGGGAACGTAAAACATTTTACTTTCGAGCAATAGACTAGCAGCTGCTTGAATCTGAAAGATCAAAATGGGCTAATTAATTTGAAAATCAAAAATTAAATGCGGGTTGGAGAAATTGAATTGCGAGGTGAAAAAGTAATTGTAGGAGTCCTGTGGCAGATACAGTTTCAAGATAAGGTTAATTTCAAGACACGACCCTTTTAAAGTGTAACTCACCTCTGGTATATGTGACAGTAGTTCACTTAATCGAGCCTGTGGATTTTGTGGCGATGAATGCTGTAAATATGTGCGCAACACTTGCACATAACGTTCCTGTATACTCTCCAGTTCCACTTCTGCTGGAGATAACAAACGAAAAGTACAATTAGAACATATTTCGCTGTCCAGACCATGAGCATGGCATAGGCAATTGCGTTCACTCACCTTTGTTCAACAGAATGTAAACCTTAAGACAGACATACTCTTCCATTTTGAGTTTGATGCGTCGAAACATAATAGTGATTTGGGTCATCTTGTCCACCATGTGGCCAACATCTAGCTTAAGCTGTTCCATGGCAATCGGCTGGCCCATCAGCGTCGTGAGACATGTTTGCAGTGTGCTGAGATGCGCATTGACCTCAGCCACGAATTCCGGATCGTCCTTGTGCAGTTGCGTTGATGCTTGTTGGTGTTGCGATCCCTGCGATGACGGTGGTGGCGGAGTTGGCCTAGCATGCCCCGCATGGTGATGATTGTGATGGTGATGCAAGTGTTGCAGATGATTTGACGAAGCAGGTGAATGTGGTTGTTGACCATGTTGTGGTTCAGATGTTTGTAAACTTGAGCCAGAACGTGATGTGGTCGTCGAAGTGGCAGCTGCCGTTGACGAGGTGCTCGCAGATATTGAACTACTGCTGCCACCGCCATCGTCGCTAGCCGACGTCGACGATGTGGGCGGCGCCTGTGCTGCTGGGGGTGGAGCGTATGACCGTTTGCCGTGTAACGCTTGGTATGCAGCTGTCGTAAGTATGAGTATCTCATGCCATTTATCAGTCAATAATTTGGTATGTATTTCGACGGGAATCTCCAAGTAGAAAGGCAACTTCTTTGTCCATGACACCAGCTTGTGAACGATGGAATCGCCAATGTTGCAGAGCTTTTCACTGATCTCCGATTTGTCCTCGAGGAATTCGGAAAAGTGTGGCAACGTGGCAATGTCCTCCATGGCATCGCAATCTATGAGCGTTTGTATCATGGCGAGCGCGTGCTCGTACGAGATTTGGCGATCTTTCGATGAGCTGACGGCCGAGTCGAGCCGGTGGCGTAAATGCACGATTTCGCTGGGATTTGTGAGGGCAGTCTTAAGTATTGTACCGTTAACCAAATGCGAGGGTAATTTAATGGCAGTCTCCTGCGGTTGCGTTTGAGAATGTTGCTGTTGCGATTGTTGTTGCTGCGATTGGGCGTGCTGCTGCTGTTGTTGTTGTTGCTGCAGCTGTTGATGATGATGTGATTGATGGTGTTGCTGATGCTGGTGCTGGTGCTCCTGTTTGACCGCCGGACCGAGGAACATAGACTGCGTAGAGGGTGGGGGAGGTGGCACATGCTGCAAATGTGAAGATGGACTGTGTATCGAACTGGGGGGAGGAGGACCATGTGGCGAGCCGTGCAGCGAATGGTGTGGTGACAAGAGCTGTTGCTGCTGTTGCTGATGATGGTGTGGCGAATGTAGTTGCTGCTGCTGCTGCTGCTGTTGGTGCTGTTGCAGGTGCTCTTGCTTGAGCGACGGACCAAGAAACATCGGTTTCAGTTCGTTTTGCCCAAGCGCAGCACTGAGGCCAACTTGAGCGCTCAGCAGCTTCGATTGCTGATGCTGTGCTGCAGCGGCCACTGCGGCTGCTGCGGCCAGCTGCTGCTGATGATGCAAATGCTGTTGCGGCGAAAGTAGATGCGTTTGATGATGCGGCGAGAGTTGAGACTGATGGTGAGAATGTTGCTGCTGATGTGGTGAGTGAAGTTGTTGCTGTTGCTGCTGTTGTTGCTGCTGTTGCTGCTGCAGCTGTTGCTGCAGCTGTTGTTTCTGGGTAGATTTTTTGTGTTTCTTATACTTGACCTTGTAAAGATTGTAGACAGCGCCGCTATTGCGGCCGCCCGGCATGCGATCTTCGCGAACGGCTGCATGGAAAAAATCGGGTTTAGAAAGGAAAGGCCGAAGTTGAAAATCAATAATTCCACAGATTGAACTTACCTTGCAGCACCATTCCCTGCTCGATGCACTTCTTAAAACGACAATACTGACATCTGTTACGCTGTGCTTTGGTAATTTCACATGTGCCATCGGCCACGCATGTATAAACTCGACGATTTTGCACGGTGCGCTTGAAGAAGCCTTTGCAGCTGTGAAATAGAAGTAGAAAAATGTCAAGGTCAGTTGAGGCTTGCCAGAAAACCACATATATTTTTGAAACTTACCCTTCACATGTAATGATTCCGTAGTGCAAACCGGTTGCTTTATCCTCGCATATCATGCAAACCAAGGGCTGCTCGTCCTCGTCCGTGGGTTCATGTGGTGCATCCAACGGCCGATTAAGACCCGTCGAATTTGAGCTGCCCCACTGCTGCTGCGCGCTCAGGTTCAGTGCATGCAGCTGCCCTGGTGGCAATTGGGAGTAGTCGCCCGCCCACAGCCGCTCCATGTTGAGGGCGTGCGGTGTGCGAAACTGATGCGGACGTGGTCGTACATCTCGGATGCGTGTCTGGCCGAGTGAGAGTAAAAGCTGTGCCGCTTCTTCGTTGTTTTGCGGCGAGGGACCGGATGTATGTGTCTGTGTGATGGAACCCACCGATGATGGTGACGATGCCGATTGCAACGATGATTGCGACGAATGATGTGACGACTGTAGTGAAGGTGGTGGCTGTTGTTGATGCTGTTGCTGTTGCGCAGAAGGGGACTGGTGTGCGCCGCTCGACGATTGAGTCGGAGAAGGCCCTGATGCTGATGGCGGTGGCGGTTCATAACCCCAGACCATAGTGCGCACTCCACAACTCTCACCCATGATGACTGTCGGCGTGCCACGCGGAGGTGTTTGTGATGGCGTTTGTGGTGACAACTGCGACGACGACGAGGATGAGCTATGATGCGGGGAAGGTGACTGCGGTGGTCCACCAGGTCGTAGGTTACCTAAAGGGCCACCAATTACTTCGGGCTTGACGCCATTTATGCGCGCATTCGACACCCAGACCATACGCTGTGCCGCAGCGGCTGCCGCTGCAGCAGCGCCGGGCTGCATAAGTTGTGGTAGCGCCGATGCGGCGGCAGCAGCGGCCACTTGCTGCTGCACTTCGTTTTTTACACGAAATAATATGGCCGCATCGCGATTAGGATGCCGCAGTGATTGCAGCGACGCGGGATGCATAAGTTGAGCCATATTGCTGAGCGCCTGTGGCGGCAGTTGCGGTGCCGTGTTATGCTGTTGCTGCTGTTGTTGTTGCTGGTGAAGGTGATGCTGGTGCTGCTGCTGTTGCTGATGTTGATGTGGTGAGAGATGCCGGTGTGAGGTTGTGCCACCGCTGCTCCCGATTAAGCTGCCAACATTATTCAGCAATTGCGCGGGTTCCTTTTTGACACGAATATGTTGCTGCTGCTGCTGCTGTTGTTGTTGCTGGTGCTGCTGATGCTGCTGTTGCAGTAGATGATGTTGCGGTGATTGCGATGATGACTGTGACGAGTGGCGCGATGATGGCGACATGGCGGCATTCGGTGATATTTGCATGGGACGCGACATCGCTGCAGCTTGCTGCAGCAGCTGTATTTGTTGCTGTTGGGTGAGATGTTGCATGGATTGACTTAGCAGATGCTGTTGCTGTGACAATTGCATGCCAGAAGGCGGGCTACTCTTACGTAACTGCGGCTGTGTCAGTTGCTGATGCAAATGATGCGTTTGCACTATGGGGTGAGGCGGGTGATGTTGTGGTGTCGTGGGTTGTGGTGAAAGTGTACTTGATTGCATTGATGTTGTTGTTGCGGCGGATGATAACGATGACGTTGTCGTCGTTGAGGCATAGGACGACAATAATGGCTGCTGCAGCTGCTGGTGCAGTATGTGTTGCTGCGGGTGGTGGTGCTGCGATGTTTCAGACTTTATGCGTGACGGAGTCACAAGCACAGTGACGTGCTGCTGCGACTGCGTAGGACCTTTGGACTGTTGCTGCTGTTGCTCCCGGAGCTGTTCCCTGTGCTGCTGCTGCTGCTGCTGCTGCTGGTGCTGGTGGTGCAGCTCGCGCTGCTGTTGCTCCCGCTGCTGATGCTGCTGATACGACAGCATCTTCGTTGGAGATGCCAATATGCGTTCCTCTTTCACAGAACGTATCACACTTAAGTTTGCAATGCTGCTGCATTCACCGCCGCCAACATTGATGCCACCACTAACACCCGCACCGCTGCTGCTGCTACCTCCACTACCGCCGCCATGCATACCATTCGTGGGCATATGTGAGGCGGTTGCTATTGACGTCGATGACGTCGTTGTTGAGGGTTTCTCATCGTGCGAATCGGGTGAAGCGCGACTGCTCCCTCCACCATTACTCGTACCGCAACTGCTGCTCGCATTGCCGTTATTATGTGGCGGAGTGGGTGTAGTACGAGATGGTGGCGGTGCAATGGCATGTAGCGGCGACAAGCGACGCTCAATACCGCCACCACCGCCGCCAGCTCCGCCGCCGCTACAGCTCAGATCCGATGCCGGTGACATTCGAACTGTCGATGGTGGCGGTGGCGACATCACAGACGATGCGGCTGCTGATGTTACAGCGCCACTGGACAAGTGTATTTCAGTCTGTTGTTCACTCTTCAAAGTATTTGCACTGCCAGCTGCTTTAGTTGATACTAACAGTACTGCTGCTGAGGCTGTTGTTGTAGGCGCTGACGCAGACGATGCTGCCGATGCTGGTGCTGCATTCGCACATGTTGTGGTCACGCTGCTTGAGCACGCCGATGCCGATGTGGCAATTGACGATGTTGCCGTTAGCGTCACAATGGGCAACGATGACGCCGCCACAGCCGACACTGCCGTCGCCGCCGCAGCGCCACTATCGCACATTTTCGGCGACATGGGCGCAAGTAGATCGGGCGACGATGTCGAAGTATCGGCTACTGATTCTCCATCACTGCTGCATCTTGAATCGATTTTTCGTCGTTTCAGTTTTAGATCCTGAAATAGGCTCATTTTATCGAGCTCGCTGTACGGGCCACGGCTCAGTGTCATAATTCCTATCATTCGACAAAAAAAAAAATAAATAAGAAAAGGGGAAAAGGAGAAGGGTAAGAAAAAATATTAGCAAAGTGTTTATTGGAAAGTGACAAAGTGTGACTTTTAAGAGCTTAATACTTATTTTAAAGAAATACTAAGTAAATATTTAGAGTTTAAAGTACTCGTATATGTTGTGGAAAATATAATACAATATATATTTCTTAAGACAAGACTTAGTATAGGATTATAGTTTCATGAATACGATTTAGTAAGAGGCTTCGAACATTTCATCCTAAATTTTCTCATTCAGCCAATTTCGAAAAGGTTAGCATAAGAAATATCTTTTTTTTCTCTTCATCAAGTTGAAGAACAAGTTTCTTTTGGTCAACAACTTTTTTTATAGTCAACAATATCTGTGTGTCAGCTGCAACAATTGCACACTCAGAGATTGAGGAACAACGTGTTTTCGTTATTATGGGGCGCCAGCAACTGACGATAAATGAAAATATCATATTACCAAAATGGTTGACACCTTCCAACTGGCACAAATATTAAGTGCATATTTTTGGTGTGACATTGAGGCTCATATTTCATCATAAAATCATATCAATATTAACAATACACTAGGAATAAAAGACATTATGCCCAGGTTGGTATGCAGCTAGCTCCTTGGGCTGAACTTTTTGAATGCAATCGCAAATTTTTTAAGGCTTTTAGCTTTTCTTTCCTTAACTTTGCTTTCTGTAAAGAGAAATTTTTTAAAATTGAGAGCCTAAGCTTATGACTGATGTTTAACAAATCTTCAATAAAGACTGCTTCATTATCCTCATTGATTTCCGAGTTGCAAACCGGAACAAGGTTTCATAAAATCCAAAAATATTTAAATAATTTCATTTCCCGAGATAACTCTACGATTTGGAAATATTTGTTATACTACTGTGGGCAAAAAGTAGTAAGACTTTTTAATTTAAATTTCGCGCGGAAACCCATTCATCAAAATATTATTTTTTTAAGTTTAATATGACTGTCGGTGACATCTGTGCCAAATGTCACATCAAAATAATCATTAGTGTTTAGTATACGCTTGTCTTTCTGAAGTACAAAAAGTGCATTCGGCGATTTTCACAATGAGTGAAATTATTCAACAAAGAAGTTCCATTAAATTTTGTGTGCGGAATCAAATTTCGGGTGCCGAAACGTTCAGAATGTTGCAAAAGGCCTTCGGTGATAATTTTATGTCGCGAGCAAGTGTTTTTGATTGGTACAAATTGTTCAAAGATGGTCGAGAACGCGTTGACGAGTTGACGACGAACCACGTCCAGGACGGCCATCAACATCAACTGATGTTCAACACGTCAATAAAATCAAGGAATTGGTGCTCGAGAATCGACGATTAACAGTCAGAGACCTTACTGGCATCGTTGGAATATCGGAAGGATCAGTGAAAACCATTTTAAAACATCATTTGGGCCTAAGAAGAGTGAATGCACGATTGGTTCCAAAATCACACTCACACTGGTTGGTTTTACGAGACCATTTTGCCAAAAATTCGACTGATATCGTTCCGCAACCACCCTACCACCCTATTCGCCTGACTTAGCACCGTGTGACTTTTGGCTATTTTCTAAACTCAAAAAACCGCTTCGTGGACACCGTTGCCGTTTTGAGTCAATTGAAGACATTAAACATGAATCGCTAAGCGCATTGAAGGCTTTTCCGGAAATTGACTTTAACAACTGTTTCGAGAATTGGAAAAAACGTTGGCACAAGTGTATTGGGGCCGGGGGGATTACTTTGAAGGGGACGAAATAGTTTGTTTTGGAAGAAAGAATAAAAAAATTGGAAATTATGAACAAAGTCTTACTACTTTTTGCCCACAGTAAAACATATTGAATAACTTCGGTTGAAGTTGATGCTAGCAAGTTTTATACAACAAATGTTAGAAATTCAGCTTAAGTACAAGACCTAAAGAGGCGGCCAGCTAAGCTAAGCAAGTACCATAAATAAGACCTAACCCTACTCTGAAGTTAATCAGCGCTATCGACATGATGGACTAAGTAGTTATCGGC
Organism: Palloptera scutellata; assembly: GCA_958295655.1. Lineage (NCBI taxonomy): Eukaryota > Metazoa > Arthropoda > Insecta > Diptera > Pallopteridae > Palloptera > Palloptera scutellata. Next base: position 94,370,392 of record OY282449.1, on the reverse strand, counting down.
GTTAAAATTAACTCAGTGATAAATGAAAATCTAGTAAAAAGTTTGGAACACAAAATTTCATCGTTAATTTTCTCATTCAAGCGATTTCGAAAAGGTTAGCATACGAAATTTCTTTCTCTTCATCAAGTTGAATATTTTATTCTTGTATAAATTATGTAAAACGCCAGCGGGCAAAGCTTAAATATATGACTTCAAAAATCACCAACAAAAATCGCTAAATTTCAGAGTTCTGTTTAAGTTTTTCTTCGAAAACGCGAACCAATCTGAAAATTCGTTGGGTACCACTGAAATCCTTGAGCCCGAGTTAAGTGAGATCAGCCATCAAAACTTTTGCCCAGATAGTCAACTTACACCGTGTCATTGTTATAATTTTGCTGACTCTTTCTATCTCACAAAACCATGAGGAGATGTGCTATGGTAAATATAATGAAATATTCTCTAGTTCATATGTGGGGAAGATGTGACAAGTTGTTACCCTTTAATAATTAGCTTTTTGAGCAGTATAAAACTGGAAAAATGAAAAAAAATGATTGTTTTTGAAAATTTGGCACCATTTTGGTGGGTCTTAGTACAAAATGGAATAATTATTTGCACTAGCTTAAAGATCGATAGCGTTAGTTTCATTTTACGGTGGTTTGATGGTATGCGTATTTTATTTTATTTTGTTAAGTTTACTTCGTTAGAATCGTTTTCATATTTACGAGAGGTTAAAAGTGGATCATGGCAAGGTACGGAAATTGTCACAGGAATGATGGGCAACGCCCTCTATCAATCAAGTGCGAAAAAAATCAGGATACACATAAATATTGGGCAGCATATTTGCATTCACATGTCTCCACGAGTATGAATCATACTCGATTGACAGAGAGCGCTGATTTGAGTATGATTCAAACTCGATTGATAGAAGGCGCTGATTATGAATTATACTCGATTGACATAGAGGGCGCTGCTCATCAGTTTCTTGTAAAATTTAACATTTCAAACAAAAATTTTACATTTCAAATAAAAACGTTAGAAATTTCAAAAGCTGAAAGAATGAGCGGTAGTCGCTGTGTCGTAGTAGTAATGCGTTGTTCTGTTACGCACAGTGTCCAGGGTTCGAATCTCGGCAGAGGCAAATCAAAAAATTAAAAAGTAGAAGAAATAATTATTCTACACGGCACCACCTCTTGGCAGGCAATGGCAAACGTACAAGAGTAAGAATTGCTATGAAAAGCTTTTCACTTCACCGTTCGGATTCGGCATTAAACTGCAGGTCCCTTCCATTCATGTACAAATATAACACGCACAACATGGGTGGATGCGAAAAGTTCGGCCTAGGCCCTCCATGGGCTGTTGTGCCATTAAAAGTAAAGTAAAGTAAGTAAAGAAAGAATGAGCTATTATAGACTGTATAGACTGTAAAAAACAAATGTGAGGTACTAACAAATGGCGATTGTGTTACGATAAAATCTCCATCTAAACCTGCAACTGAGAGACAGCGAGAATGTAAACTTCGTCGAAAACCGAAGGCACAACAAAATTCAGATTCTGCTATCGTGAAAAACAAACCAAAAACCAGCACCGAGAGATCGCGAGAATGTAGACTTCGCATGCAACTTGACGCACAACGGAATTCGAATTTCATTGAAAATCAATTTGCAAGAAGACCAATGCGGAGAGACAGCATGAATGGCAAATTAGTTCATTAGAGTCGGCTCTATGTCGGCTCGAGCTCAATGTCAGTAAATGTCAATTCATAACATATTCCATGCTATTGAGTACCGATAAAGGTCCTCAGATTATATATGGATGCGGCCGAATTCCCAGCTTCTCAACGAAAGAGAAGGGTAGAAGATTTACTTGAACATTTTGCATGAAAATCTTTCCTCCGTGGAAAGAAAACAACTCTCATCAGCACAACAATTGCCGTTTTGCCAAGATTCTAGTCGAGCTCAAGCTAACATTCGGAAGTTATCATACATTTTGAATGTTTTTACGATGATGATGATGATGATTATTATAATGATGATGATGGTAAGATTATAATTATAATGATGTGTCCCTCAAGGTTGGCTACCTTGGTCCCTTGATTTTTTTCCTCACAATTAACGATGTCGATTGTATCATCAAAACCTCTCAGCTCTCTATCTATGCTGATGACATGAAAATTTACCGACACATTCTAATACCCCTTGACTATCGCTTACTACAAGATGACTTGAATAATTTCTCAAAATGATGTGATAAAAATTTTCTCGACCTCAATGTCAGTAAATGTCAATTCATAACATATTCCAGAAAGCGAATTCCTTCACTGCCTAGGATATTTTTTATATGCGATAACATTGTCCCCTCTGTTATTTCGTTACGAGACGTGGGTGTTATCTGTGATAAGGAATTAAGTTTTCGTTTCCATATTGATGACATTGTAAATAGGGCCAACTCTGCTCTTGGGTTTGTGAAACACTGGTCCAAAGAATTCTCCAACCCATATGTCACAAAATCTCTCTATTTTACATTTGTCAGTCCAATTCTTGAATATACTAGCCAAGTCTGGTCTCCTTATTATATATAACACTCATTCCATTGCCTTAGAATTGAAGCAGTCCAACGCAGAATTATTCGGTTTGTCGTGCGTGGCCTACCATGGACTGATCCCTCCAACTTGCCCCCATATAAGGATCGTCTAAAACGAAAAACCGCCAATACAGTATTTGTTCACCAATTAAGTATTAGCGTGAAACATTGACTGTCCCGCGTTGCTCCAAACTATTTTTATTAACACCAACCCACGTAACCTTAGGTCTGTGCCCACTTTACGTCTTAATACTCACCGAACAGATTATGGCGGCAACGAACCAATGTCTAGAATACTTCAATTAGGCAACGACATTCCAAATGTTTTTGACTTTCACCATAGCAAATTTAGCTTAAAGAATACTCTGTATAAAGCCTATTCCCCTCCCGCCTATTGCTAAGCCATATATTTAACTATTTTTAAGTATAATTTAAGCTCAATAAATAGCAAAATGTTGTTCCCATTTACCTTGAAAAATAAATGAAAAGAGCCCTCTCCCTAAATTACGTATAGATTACTTTGCTCGCTTGTACTAACCTTAATAAATACATAAATGTAGCAAATAAATTCGTGGTCGCTGTGGCGTAGTGGTAGTGTGTTGGACTGCTACGCAGAGTGTCCGGGGTTCGAACCTCGGCACAGGCAAAATCAAAAAAAAAAAAAAAAAGTAGAATAAATAGTTTTTCTACACGCCACCGCCTCTTGGCAGGCAATGGCAAACCTACAAGAGTAAGAATTGCTATGAAAAGCTTTTCACTTCGCCGTTCGGATTCGGCCATTCCATTCATGTACAAATATAACACGCACAACATGAGTGGATGCGAAAAGCTCGGCCTAGGCCCTCCATGGGCTGTGTTTTGTGCCATTAAAAGTTAAGTAAAGCTAATAAATTCGAATGCTTTGCGTATGAATATTTTGATGAAGATGATGATTTAGCAGAGGGCGTTGGCAATGCAAACGATCAAAATGAAGTTAATCCAGATGTAGCACACCTGACTGGGATCAGAGAATCATGAAATTGAACTATACATCGTTTGCTTAACGTTTGCATAAATCAGCAAATAAACAATTTCAAAACATGTTCATTAAAAATTTATTCGGCCACGCTTGTAATGTCTGCGATAGACTCGGTTTTTTTTACAAGATTACTAAACCTAACCTGAAAAGCTAAAAATCGAACGCCCTACAGAAGTCAATTTCTGTAGGGCGTCCCACTGACACAAATTTTTTTTTTTTTTTTTTTTAAATAATTCTTCACACATTAAATGGATGGATGTGAAGAAGGCCGAGAACCTGACCTACGAGTGCAGGACAGTTCCTCAAGCACTCAGGCTATGTAGCCCATTGTACTTAAGGCCTAGGAAAAGAAGAAGGGGTGTCAGCAAGTAAGGGGTTAGAGAAACAGAGGGAAAGAGTTGAAAAAAGGATTATAGGGCGACTACGTTCTCTTCCACAAATTTTCCGGATTCTCTCACAAATCTCAGAAGATTGCAGAAGGGGAAGGAGTGAATTTTGTCCATTTGTGTGACATCGAAACCCAAAATGCGCCATCTCGTTCTGACAAAGGCGGGGCAAGTGCAGAGAAAATGCTCTGTGCCGTCTACCTCCTCCAGACAATATGTGCAGGTCGGGTCCTCGGTGATGCCGATGGTGGTCATATGTTGGCCCCATGGATTATGTCCTGTGATGAGACCCACCATCCGGCGCAGGTCCTCCTTCATAATTGAAGAAGGAATTCTGCTGCCTTCCTGTTTGGAAAAATCACAAAACACTTAGCCGTTTTACAGATGTCCAGATTGGATCAGCGTCTCTTATGTAAATCATTAGCATAATATTTTATCCAATGCATGGCAACTGCCAAACTGGTCCCGGCTATTGGCTCTGGTCCCCAAAGGCATGTTCTTTGATCCACAGTTGGCCAACTCGTCGGCGCTTTCTCATTCCCAGGAACTACACAGCGCCCAGGAACCCAGATAAGATGGAGCTGATTCAATCTGGCGACTGATCTAAGTTTCCTTTTACACTCTTGGACAATCTTTGAAGTAATTCTCGCGTTCTCCAGAGCCTTAAGTGCAGCCTGACTGTCACTACAGACACCTTATGCGTTTCCCGCGCCATTTTCACACATTAAATGAGTAAAATTCTTAATTTTATGTGATTCAATTCACAACACATGCAAATTATTATATTATATTTAAAAAAAATCCGAGTGCTTAAGTAATTTTCCCACATAGAGTAAAATTGTAGGTATATGGTAAATTTAAAGTTGTTTGATCAAAGAAATTGCAATAAAACTTGATAAAAATTCATTCAAATCAGCTAAACAAAATATGATATTATTTAATTTTATGCCAAAAAAAAAAACCGAGTACCTACTTCAGTGAGTATCAAAAAAAAAAAATAATAAATAAATAAACAAAATTCAATTAAAATCAGTTTTAATAACGTAATGTAAACCTTTTCTTAAGTTGCTATAATAATTGCAAAATAAATATCATTGACTTCAAAATTGAACAAAAATCGCGCACAAAAGATGAAAGCGTCGATTTACAATAGCTAAAAAATAGGTGTGAAAAAAAAAATTACAGCAGAAAAGAAGAAATTGTAACAAACACAGAAATATACAAAAAGTCACGAAAAAAAGAAGTAAGCAGATACTTTCTATTTTATTTGAATAAACAAAATACTTCAACGGAAAAATATTTGAGTGAATGAATTTAAAAAATATATACATACATACATACTCAGGCACTTCACTACTGTGGGCAAAAACTAGTAAGACTTTTTAATTTAAATTTCGCGCGGAAACCCATTCATCAAAATATTATTTTTTTAAGGTTGGTATGACTGTCGGTGACATCAGTGCCAAATGTCACATCAAAATAATCATTAGTGTTTAGTATACGCTTGTCTTTTTGAAGTACAAAAAGTGCATTCGGCGATTTTCACAATGAGTGAAATTATTCAACAAAGAAGTTCCATTAAATTTTGTGTGCGGAATCAAATTTCGGGTGCCGAAACGTTCAGAATGTTGCAAAAGGCCTTCGGTGATAATTGTATGTCGCGAGCAAGTGTTAGTGTTTTTGATTGGTACAAATTGTTCAAAGATGGTCGAGAACGCGTTGACGAGTTGACGACGAACCACGTCCAGGACGGCCATCAACATCAACTGATGATCAACACGTCTGGTCAATAAAATCAAGGAATTAGTGCTCGAGAATCGACGATTATCAGTCAGAGACCTTACTGGCATCGTTGGAAAATCGGAATATCGGATCAGTGAAAACCATTTTAAAACATCATTTGGGCCTAAGAAGAGTGAATGCACGATTGGTTCCAAAATCACTGCATTGGTTTTACGAGACCATTTTGCCAAAAATTCGACTGATATCGTTCCGCAACCACCCTATTCGCCTGACTTAGCACCGTGTGACTTTTGGCTATTTTCTAAACTCAAAAAACCGCTTCGTGGACCTCATTACCGTTTTGAGTCAATTGAAGACATTAAACATGAATCGCTAAGCGCATTGAAGGCTATTCCGGAAATTGACTTTAACAACTGTTTCGAGAATTGGAAAAAACGTTGGCACAAGTGTATTGGGGCCGGGGGGGATTACTTTGAAGGGGACGAAACAGATTTGGAAGAAAGAATAAAAAAATTTGAAATTATGAACAAAGTCTTACTAACTTTTGCCCACAGTAGTATGTCTTATTATAAGGGTGTTTTTTTTTAGAAGTGTGGTTTTCAAGAAGAAATAAAAAGCATATAATTTCATGTTATGGCCAATAATTTAGCTTTTTATAAAGATAAAGATTTGACATTACTTATGTTTTAAAAAAAATTTCGGGCAAGTGGCTGCCGCGCCGCGCCTCGTTTGAATAAATTCCAGCCGAGAGGCCCAATTTTCGACCACTTTTTGCAGCAATTCAGTAATTAGGGCCGTATGTCAGTAATAATGCGCCGAATATTCTCTTCCAAGGGGTCAATCGTCTCAAGTTTATCTGCGTAGACAAGCAACTTCACATAACCCCACAAAAAATAGTCCAGCGGTGTTAAATCGCACGATCTTGGAGGCCACCAAAAGTTTCCTTTAATAGATTGTTTGTTTCGTTGGCTGTATGGCATGTAGCGCCGTCTTGTTGGAACCAAAGGTCGTCCACATCAACATCCTCCAATTCACAATAATCATGGCTCTATAGAGTTCCCCATTGACTGTAACATCACGACCGGCTTCATCTTTGAAGAAATATGGACCAATGATTACCTCTGCCCGTAGAGCACACCAAACAGTGACTTTTTGAGGATGTGACGGAGTCTCAACTTTGGCTTGTGGATTAGGATCACTCCAAATGCGACAAATTTGCTTATTAACGTACCCATTCAACCATAAATGAGCTTCATCGCTGAACAAAATTTTCTTGTGAAAATCTGGATCGGTGGCCATCTTGTTTTGGGCTCATTCACCGAACGATTTGCAAACGTTGTTCAGGAGTAAGTCTATTCATTATGAAATGGCAAACCAAACTGAGCATAAATCAAGTGACAGCTGTCAAAAAGACCAACTCCAAAAAATCTATTGCCAGATTGAAAACCACACTTCTAAAAAAACACCCTTTATATAAGTATGTATGTAAATATGTAAAATGAAAATGACATAATTGAGCGTCTCATACAATACTATAAATATAATTGGGACAATTAATTTTTTTCTAAGGCTGATGATTACATTTAGTCACAAGTGAATGCAGGAGTTGTCAAAGGAAACATATTTACGGGTTTTCCGTTCTTCTAAAAAATATTTTAATTCATGTCATTCGGTCAGTAGAAACTAAAAATCATTGAAACAGATTCATCATATTCATAGAACTCAAATTTTGATATTGAAGCAGGAAAGTCTTGAAATTCTTGAGGTATGACGTTCTATCCCAATCCCCTCCAACCCTTAACTTCACGAATCGCAGTTAAATAGTACTTGCATATATGGTAAACGATTGATGGCTAAAGTTTTCATTGAAAGATAAGAGACAAAAAAGTTGAACCCTTCAATATAAAAATCATATGTTGAGAATATAAAATATTGCTAAGTAGTTTGATTTATTGGTGGACAAATTACATAGTGCCGTGAATTAATGCCAGCAATCACGTAGTGAGACCAGGCAATCAAAAATGCTAACTATGAGGAGTACTATATATAATTGAAGCAGAATTTTAAGGGTTCTTAGGCTATTAAGAAAATGAACTATGCACACATACTTATTTAATAACTTCGAAAAAAAAAATTTAATCAAATGATAATTTTTTTCTCATCAATATGATGAATATAGTTCAGTGGTCACCGGGGTGCAGTTGGTAGTGCGCTGGCCTGCTACGCAGAGCGTCAAAAAATAGATAAGAAAAATTGCCTAAGAAAAGCTTTTCTTTTCACTTTACCGTTCGAATTCGGAATAAAACTGTAGGTCCTTTCTACACATGTAGAAATATAGCACACACAACATATCTGGATGTGTGAGAAGCTCGGCCTAGGCCCTCCATGGTCTGTATTGTGCCATTAAAAGTTAAAAGACAGAAGAACAATATAGTTCAGAAATATACGATTTTATAAATTGATGCATATTTTTATCAACATCATTTTTAAATACCTACATTAATTTATATCCACACTGCCACACACATTCATCAATATTATGAACATATCGTCTATTTTATGAACACATTCATTAATTAAACGCATTCAGCAATGTTAAATACATACTAATCAATATTCTGAAGTTTAATCAATATTATTAATTTTCATATTCATTAATTTTGTTTGTTTTTATATTTTCAATTTGGAAAATTATTTTTCCAAATTTTAGGCATATCCATCAATTAGAGTAAATTCTATGCATGAATTTTGTACAGCCTTCCATGGACATTATTGAATGGATTGATCAATATTATGAACACATTCATCAATATTATGAAGAAACTCTAATGAATACGTTGATCAATATTATGAACACATTCATCAATATTATAATTAGTTTTCGAAACAAACTCGAACCCTTATACTGAAACTTTACCCGAACCCTCATTTTTTTCAATATTATTATTGCATTTATCGATTTTATTAACAAATTCATCAATACTGTGAAGACATTTATCAATACGTTCAAGACTTTCGTCAATATTGTAAACAGATTCATCAATATTATGACAAACTCGAACCCTTATCCTGAAACCGTACCCAATACCCAAACCCACATTAATGAACACATTCATCAATATTATAGCTAGTTTTCGAAACAAAAACGAACCCTTATACTGAACCTTTACCCGAACCCTCATTTTTTTCAATATTATGATTGCATTTATCAATTTTATTAACAAGTTCATCAATACTGTGAAGACATTTATCAATACTTTCAAGACATTCGTCAATATTGTAAACATTTTCTTCCAATATAACCGATTTCATCAATATAATGAATACGTTGATCAATATTATGAACACATTCATCAATATTATAATTAGTTTTCGAAACAAACTCGAACCCTTATACTGAAACTTTACCCGAACCCTAATTTTTTTCAATATTATGATTGCATTTATCAATTTTATTAACAAATTCATCAATACTGTGAAGACATTTATCAATACTTTGAAGACATTCGTCAATATTGTAAACACATTCATCAATATTATGAACAAACTCATCAATTTTAAACCGATTTCATCAATATTATGAATACGTTGATCAATATTATGAACACATTCATCAATATTATAATTAGTTTTCGAAACAAACTCGAACCCTTATACTGAAACTTTACCCGAACCCTAATTTTTTTCAATATTATGATTGCATTTATCAATTTTATTAACAAATTCATCAATACTGTGAAGACATTTATCAATACTTTGAAGACATTCGTCAATATTGTAAACACATTCATCAATATTATGAACAAACTCATCAATTTTAAACCGATTTCATCAATATTATGAATACGTTGATCAATATTATGAACACATTCATCAATATTATAATTAGTTTTCGAAACAAACTCGAACCCTTATACTGAAACTTTACCCGAACCCTAATTTTTTTCAATATTATGATTGCATTTATCAATTTTATTAACAAATTCATCAATACTGTGAAGACATTTATCAATACTTTGAAGACATTCGTCAATATTGTAAACACATTCATCAATATTATGAACAAACTCATCAATTTTAAACCGATTTCATCAATATTATGAATACGTTGATCAATATTATGAACACATTCATCAATATTATAATTAGTTTTCGAAACAAACTCGAACCCTTATACTGAAACTTTTCCCAAACCCACATTTTTTCAAATTAATGATTGCATTTATCAATCATAGTGGTCGCTGTGGCGTAGTGGTAGTGCGTTGGACTGCTAGGCAGAGTGTCCGGGGTTCGAATCTTGGTACTGGCAAAATCAAAAAGTCGATAAAATAATTTTTCTATACGGCACCACCTCTTGGCAGGGGCAATGGCAAACCTACAAGAGTAAAAATTGCTATGAAAAGCTTTTCACTTCGCCGTTCGGATTCGGCATTAAACCGTAGGTCCCTTCCATTCATGTACAAATATAACACGCACAACATGAGTGGATGCGAAAAGCTCGGCCTAGGCCCTCCATGGGCTGTTGTGCCATTAAAAGTAAGTAAAGTAATTTATCAATTTTATTAATAAATTCATCAAAACTGTGAAGACATTTAACAATACATTGAAGACATTCGTCAATATTGTAAACACATTCATCGATATTATGAACAAACTTGTCAATTTTATAACCGACTCCATCAATATAATGAATATGTTGATCAATATTATGAACACATTCATCAATATTATGACTATATTACGAACAAAATCCGAATCCTTATATTGAACCCATTCTCGAACCCATTTTTACTACATCAGAATAAAAACTCTTTATAACACATAAAAATCTTTTGAATTTGTATAAGATTTGGAAAAATTGTGAGGAATTTTTGTGAACCTGACCTCAAACCCAAATCTATTTTTGTTTTATACTTCACCTTTAAACAGAATTCGAACCCAAAAACTCACTAGTTCGAAATCGTAAAATATTCTTCAACATCATAAACATATTCATAAATACTTACAATGAACGCAGTAATCAATATGATGAACAACTTAATAAATATTATGAACACATTAATAGACAAAATGAATAAATTCATTAAATAATACAAAATGCAAAAATCAAAATCAAAATTGTACTCATACATACTCATCAATATTATGATCGCATTCATCAATATTTAAAACAAATCCATCATTAATTAAAATAATTAATCATTACGACGATCGGATTCATTATAATTTTAAAGGAAGGCATTTATGATATTGATGAAAGTACCTGAGATACATAAGTATCAACCCAAACAATTGTAGTTTGATGAACTCATTATTAGTTAACACAAAAACTCTTTCGAAATTTCTCTACTATCCGTAAAAAAGTCATAAATGATATTAACAATGAAAAATGTCATTTGTGTTTGGAAATCTCAAAATGTCTTCAATATTTTTCGTCAATTGTTTTGCATTTTTTAGTTTTAAGTATTTTCTTGTTGTAGTTATTTATGGTATGAATTGGAGTACCTAGTTTTTCTATACGCATATTGTAACAACATATTTGCCGAGTGCGTAGGTATTTCGTTTCGAGAAAGGATTTATAATGACACCTTCTTCTTGAAATGTCAGAACAGCGCGCTTACATCCCGCATACAAACTGACAAATGTCAAAAATACAAAATCAGAAACGATAATTACTTGCAATGCAACAACAATAACAAGCTTATGGTAAAAGAAAAAGAAAAATGGCTGGCCAACACTCAAAAAGTCAAACTTTATTTTATTGTGGTTGTTGTAACTGTTTTTTTTTTTACAACCACGGAACTAATTTTTTGTTTTTGTAAATTAGATGAGGAAAGACTTTCACTCGCACTGCCAAAAATGTTAACTTGTGTCTGATTGTGCCAAGATTATTGTTATTATTATTATTATTATTATTGTTATTGTTAATATAGGCTTGCAGCAGCTCTATTCCGTCCGTCCGTCCGTCGGTCCGTCCGCTCGTCCGCCTGTGTCTGTCCGTCCTACGCGCCTTTATACGCGCTTCTTTCTTTCTTCTCTTTTTTGTGAGTGTTTCTTTCTTTTTTGATGTTCATTTAAATTAAATTTCTTTTCTTCTTTTATTTTTACCTTTTTTATTTTTAAATTGAAGCTGAATAAGCTGAGAAAAAGGTTTTTGACCCCTTGCAATGATATACGGGAACAAAAGCTTTAAAGGTTTTTTTTTTTTTTTTGATATTTGTTTTTTTCTTTTTTGAATTTACTATTTAATTAAATTCAATTAAATTTTAATTATTTTTTGCAAATAGATTTATTTTATGAAGAACAACAGCAGGTAGGAAGAGGATGGCGTGTACCTGCAATAACACTGTGCAACAAAATTCGAATTATTGTGTCTGACATGGGATTTGACGTCGGTTGGTGAAAGAGGAAGTTCTAATTAGTAATTCTGTAAAGTCAGTTTCCCTAAGTTTGTAAAGCGGAGATAATTTTTGGTGGATTGAAATGGCGGCTGAGGAGAAGATATCAACCATTGAATGCATTGCATAGCAACTGTAAAAACATGTTTGCTGTGTAGAACTTTCTCTTTCACAATCTAAAGTCCAACCCGAACCCCATCCACTTCGAAGACAAATTTTGTTGTTCAGTGTTATTTGCTAAACTACATACGTGCATAATCTCACTGACAACTGATAATGATGCAAACGATTGAGATGCAAAAACTTAGGAACACCTCGAAGGAATGAAGATAGAAACTTAGTCGTAAGATACGAATTCATCGCAGTATTATAAAATATATACTTATATAAATATATTCTGCGATCTTCTGAGATTTGTTAGAGAATCACGAAAATTTGCAGAAGAGAACATAGTCCCCCCCTATAACCCCTTTTTCAACTTTTTCCCTCTTTTTCTCTAACCCCTTGTAATCTTGCTGTCACCCCTTCTTCTTCTTTTCCTAAGCCTTAAGTACAATGGGCTACATAGCCTGAGTGCTTGCGGAACTGTCCTGCACTCGTAGGTCAGGTTCTCGGCCTTCTTCACATCCATCCATCCATCCATTATAAAAATATAATAACTCAACTGGCAAATTCTAGGATGGTTTGGTCACTTATCCAGAATGGACGGCGAATAAAAGATGAAGTGAGTAATACTCGTAATGAAAAGAGCTTCTTTCTTTTTACCATCGTAAAGAGTTTCAGGCAAATTGCTAAGGAGAAGAAGAAAAACTTTAAGGGAAATCTAATTAAATTGAATATTTAGAGTAAGCAATATGAACTCCAAAGAAGCCAGCTCAATAATCACGAGTAGAGAGTGATAGCATAGGCTTGGAGCACCCTTACTTACTCTTAGGTAGGAGAGGCAGAGATTAAAGTAAACAAACAAAAATATGTATATTAGGTCATATAAAAAGTATCCGCGGTTTTTCGTTACAAGATAATGTTGGTTGGTACCTACAAATCGGTGATGTGGTTGAAGGAGAGTGCATCCGCTATCTCCTGTCGATCTTACTCCACCAGTTGCAAAATCTCATCGGTTTTAACAGTGACATGCAGTGCATGTTTGATATCATAATTTCACTCGTAGCATCCTCACCGTAAACCGTACTACTTTTTCGGCATTTTATTGCAGCGGTTTTCCCTTTTCGATAGTAATAAAGCATCACATAGCGTAGTTCTTCAGATATTTCACTCATTTTCAAAGATCAATGTAACTTTTTACACTAGCGACGAATTAAGCAACTGTCTTTACATAAACTGCAGCCTGAAATGTCACCTTTCCAACATGTGTTAGTTTGACATAATCGAACTATGGTATTATTGCCAGATTTGTGGGCTCCAACCAACATCATAGAAAAACACTAAGATACTTTGTATATGACCCAATATTTGATGGTGTTACCCTTTAAGTTATTAATTCATAGTACAGAGTTTGAAAGGTGTAGTATTTATTTTTTTTGCTATCTGGCAACTCTTTTCTTTAAGCACAAAACTGAATATAATAATTCAAATGTACCATAAAGGCAAAATTTGATTCCAAATGCAAAACTTGGAATGTTGGCCTTTTGAAAAGATCAAAGAGATAAAGCTCTTGAAGGTTTACTGGCTGCCAATAACATCAAACGCCAATATCAAGAACACAGCTAAGTCCAAAATTATAAATTATTTTCCTTAACTAATTTGTTTAAACCTGGAGAGGGTAAGTATTTCTCCAACGCTGACATAGCTTTTAGGGCAATTTATTGTAATTTAAAATTATTAAAAAATATATATAAATTTAATAACGCTCCATAAGTCCCTCATCCTTCCCGTCCTAATGTATGGCACAGAGACGTGGACATTGACCATCAATGATGAGAAGCTGTTAGGAGCGTTCGAGAGGAAGATACTCCGTAAGATCTACGGTCCAGTAGGCGTGGACGACGTGTATCGAATAAGATGGAACGATGTACGCTGACACTGACATAGTCAAGCGTATAAAACTCCAGCAGAATTCGCTGGCTGGGTCATGTTGAGCGAATGGAAGAAAGCGCTCCGGCTAGAAGAGTGTTTTATTCGAACCACGGTGGAGGAACACGCAGAAGGGGACGTCCCAATCTCCGTTGGAAAGACCAGGTACAAGGCGACCTGACTGCACTCGGCATTATCAACTGGCGCCAGCGCGCGCATAGCAGAGGCGACTGGCGAAGCTTTGTGGGCAAAAGGCACCAAATCACTGCGGCATAAAAACTAATTGAATATTCTAAGTTACACTTCCTAGGCTTGTAGCATTTAAAAATGCTAAGATATCCCTTGGAGTTATATCGACCACTTCAACCATGGTACAGGGTATGCAATAGTAAGGTGATGACGTCTAAGTCTTACAAGCTTGTCACAGTGAACAGAATGTAGTCGGCTGTTTCCTTGTCTTCGTCACAAAAAATCTACAGAATTCGTCCCGAGTTATTCCCGTGTTAGCAAGATGTTTCCAAACTTTAGATTGAAATGTCACTATCAAAAAATATAGGACGTTGAAATAATTGACGAACCGAGAACTTGAACTTGGGATGATACCACAACAAAAAGTATGTTAATATATAAACAATAACATATTTGTTTTTCAGTTTATTGGACAAGTTCAAATCTTTGATCAGTGACAGCACAATTATTTCTTTTTGGTATATTCTTTTAAGGAGTGAGATCGAAAAAATCGGATAACTTTAAATTGTGGGTTGGTGATTTTTTTATTTAATATTTTGGTTTTCGAACCATTTAAGGGTTACTTTACTGTAGTGGCAGGAGGCTAGATCGATCAAGCCAAAAGAAAGTAGATACATTGTGCTTTCTAATGAAGAGCAGCAATCTCTTCTGGAGGCACTCCTTCACATGAATTTCGGCGTTAACAGTGCCACTTGCTACGAAACTTTTACTCCTTAGTCCACAACTACAAATCGCTTGCCATACCAGAAACTTCTTCGGGAACTTGGACTTTTGTTTTGTCCTAAATCTTTCCTCAACTCGTACTCGTTCCTTTGCGGTAAAAATTTCTCGACTCATTTTGACATTTGTTGAAATGACATTTCAATCAGCTGCGAAAAAACTATTTAACCCTAGAAAACGAAACTTGTAAAAACGAGTAATTGGAACTTCTTCACTATTACTCATTGCTTAATTTTCTTCTGCAGTAAATATTTGTATTGCGCAAAAAAGCTGGTAAGCGTCAAAAATAGGGCGACGGTGTGGAGACCACATTTTTTGTACAAACATGAGAGAGTGGACTCTTAGCAAAATGAATCGGCACTGTGAGGTTAATGTGAACATTTCAAGATCAATTTTTGAGTAGTAATATCAAAATTAAAAAAATACCTGTACCCATAAAAGGTACATCAGCGGAATCTGTCAAAATTCCATTAAGCAATGTTGAGGCCACTCACTATAGCCGAACAGAAGTGGAAACGAGGGACTACCTGTGCTTCGTATAGGAAAACCTAGCCAGAATACATATGTAATGAACTTAGGACAAAACAACTGATAGAGTGTTCTGTGTTCAATATCTCATGCATTACCGATGTTCTCACAGGTCACTGGAAGGTGGGAGAACATACAGCAAGACTTAATCTATCATTCAATACTCTCTGCCGTAGCTGCCCGAAAGAGGGGGAAACGGAAAGTCTCTTTCACTATTTATGTCCCTGCCCCGAGTTTTGGCAAGAGCAAAACTTCGCTGAGTTGGCAAAACATTCCTCTAAAAATGCCCCCAGGTTTGGCTAAGGTAAGACTTGGCCCATTTGGCAAACCTTTCCTCAAAACATATTAATGAAATCTCTGAGAAATCGAGGTAAAGAGCATACTTCTATATTTGAACCTTACAAAGTGGGCATAACTCTTTGAGGTTCAGATACAGAGACCTACACCAATTATACGACCTCACCTTTTAAATTTAGGAATGTGGTAGTAAACCACAGTGCTTTCCACTAATTAGGCTTTTCAGATGAAAACAACCACTCAAACAACCACTCAAACAACCACTCAAACAACCATGCAAAAAACCACTCAAACAACCACTCAAACAACCTTTCAAACAACCACTCAAACAACCACTCAAACAACCACTCAAACAACTACCCAAACAACCATTCAAACAACCACTCAAACAACCACTCAAACAACCACTCAAACAACCTTTCAAACAACCACTCAAACAACAACTCAAACAACCACTCAAACAACCATTCAAACAACCATTCAAACAACCATTCAAACAACCACTCAAACAAACACTCAAACAACCACTCAAACAACCACCCAAACAACCATTCAAACAACCACTCAAACAACCGCTCAAACAACCGGTCAAACAACCACTCAAACAACCATTCAAACAACCATTCAAACAACCACTCAAACAACCCCTCTCAAACAACCACTCAAACAACCACTCTCAAACAACTACTCAAACAACCACTCAAACAACCACTCAAACAACCACCCTCAAACAACCATTCAAACAACCACTCAAACAACCATTCAAACAAACACTCAAACAACCACTCTCAAACAACCACTCTCAAACAACACCAAAAACCCATAAAAGGAAAACTAAGTCTAATTCTGATCTAATTCAAGATCATTTCCCCATACACTTCATCATCATCTTGAGAGTATTGGTAAAACTTAAATGCCAAAAATTCACAGTTAATACCGAATAAGTTTCGTTATTCTAATAACGTTCAGCCTTGCGAAATATTTTGTCAAAATCGTGTGCATAAATGTAATTATTTTCCATTTAAACTTCAAATTATTATGTAGGTATTTAGCAAATATTTAAATAATTCGAAACAAGTTTCCATTTAAATCAAAAATCTCGTCAATATGTCTCGAGTGAAATATGGTATGTATTTATAAATTGTGAAAAAAAAACAATAATAATATGTACATAAATAAAAACATAATAATAATAAAAGCAAAATTGTTACAAAAACCTTGACAATGAGTGAAATCTGCGTATTAGCGCATAAAAAAATAATTTAAAAAAAACAGACAGAAATAAAAAAAATATTCGCTATACCAAAATGAGTTAGCAAAAATTAAAGAGCGATGCAGCTCACTTAGCGATTTGTTGTTGCTGCTTGTTTGTGTTTAAGTAGTTTATGTATACGATAGTCGTAGCATTTACCATAATGAATTAATAAGCACGTGTTTGTGCGTCTTCACGTCCGTCCGTAAGTCTGTCTGTCTGTTTGTCTGTTTGTCTGTTTGTCTGTTTGTCTGTTTGTCTGTTTGTCTGTCTGTTTGTCTGTCTGTTTGTCTGTCTGTTTGTCTGTCTGTTTGTCTGTCTGTTTGTCTGTCTGTTTGTCTGTCTATTTGTCTGTCTATTTGTCTGTCTGTTTGTCTATATGTCTGTCTGTCTGTTTGTCTGTCTGTTTGTCTGTCTGTTTGTCTGTCTGTTTGTCTGTCTGTTTGTCTGTCTGTTTGTCTGTCTTTTTGTCTGTCTGTTTGTCTGTCTGTTTGTCTGTCTGTTTGTCTTTCTGTTTGTCTGTCTGTTTGTCTGTCTGTCTGTCTGTTTGTCTGTCTGTTTGTCTGTCTGTTTGTCTGTCTGTTTGTCTGTCTGTTTGTCTGTCTGTTTGTCTGTCTGTTTGTCTGTCTGTTTGTCTGTCTGTTTGTCTGTCTGTTTGTCTGTCTGTTTGTCTGTCTGTTTGTCTGTCTGTTTGTCTGTCTGTTTGTCTGTCTGTTTGTCTGTCTGTTTGTCTGTCTGTTTGTCTGTCTGTTTGTCTGTCTGTTTGTCTGTCTGTTTGTCTGTCTGTTTGTCTGTCTGTTTGTCTGTCTGTTCGTCTGTCTGTTTGTCTGTCTGTTTGTCTGTCTGTTTGTCTGTCTGTTTGTCTGTCTGTTTGTCTGTCTGTTTGTTAGTCTGTTTGTCTGTCTGTTTGTCTGTCTGTTTGTCTTTCTGTTTGTCTGTCTGTTTGTCTGTCTGTTTGTCTGTCGGTTTGTCTGTCTATTTGTCTGTTTGTCTTTCTGTCTGGTCGATAACGATAACCACGTTCATTCGCCTTTTATGTATGTAAGACGGAAGAGATGAAGGAAGACCATGGCTTGCCCCCAGCCACTAGCCACTGACGGGTAGAGGGGCAGAGCAATGTAGAGGTAACGGGCATGGTTAGTTTTATTATTGCTTACGCCTGCATCAACATTCACTTAATAATATTGATGCTCCTAACAGACACACACACACACTCTCACACACACACACAGTAAACTAACTAACTGAAATCTCAGTCTGTCTGTCTGTTTGTCTTCGTAGCGCTAGCTACTTTACTGCTGCTGTTGATGTCACTTTTGCTGTGATGGTGTGATGTTGTCTTAGTCATGCTAACTAAAAGAAAAATATTATACCAATAATAATACTAATAATAACAAACACACAACTAAAAATAGTAAAACTGGTATTTATTTTTATTGAAGACCAAAATATTTAATTTTATTTCCGCAAAAAAATAGAACAAAATATATATATAAAATAAAAATAAAAAAAAATGGAAGTGGAGGTGGAGGTGTGAGACTTTAAATATTGCGTACATTCTCGTACATATCAGTGTTGCCAGATGGAGTCGAGTCGAGTGCAATAATTTCCAACACAAGTTTCAAGTTGCTTTCCCCAGTAGAGATACTTGGGAAAAAGGAATGTCCTCGCTTTGTTGGAGACTACCGTCTGTGGTCCACAGATAGATCAAAAAGAAACGAGGGAGTTTTTGTTGGAGACTACCATCTGTGGTCCACAGATAGATCAAAAACAAACAAGAGAGTTGGAACCGAAGTTTATGGAGTTAGGCCGAGAGGGGATATTATTGCTAGTATGAGCCAAGAAAACTCAGTTTTTCATGCGGAAGTACACGCAATAGAATTATGTCTTAGACTATATGAAGAAAGGCCGTCGTGTAAACGAAATATCTGTGTGTATTCTCTCGGACATTAAGGCTGCACTACTGGCCTTAAGCTCCCTCAAAATAAGTTCAAAACTTAAATGGGAGTGCCTTCAACTACTGATCAAAATAGCGTCCACTTATTTTGGCTGCCTGGACATAGTGGCATTGAGGGTAATGAAATGGCTGACGAGCTAGCAAGAAAAGGGGCATCCGAACCAATGATTGGACCAACGCCATTCTGCGTCCCGCCATAAAATTTGGTAAAAATCAATCTTAACACATGGCTGAACAGAAAGGTCCATGCAGTCTGCGACGACACCTCAGGCAACAGACAAGCAAAAAAATCAGATCATAAGACCACCGAATATTTGGAAAAAGCAGATCCAAAAGATTGGATTGCTGTGGCGTAGTTGTAATGCGGTGGACTGCTACGCAGAGTGTACGGGGTTCGAATCTCGGCACAGGCAAAATCATAAAAAGTAGAAAAAATCAAAAGTAGAAAAAATAATTTTTCTACACGGCACTACCACCTCTTGACAGGGGCAATGGCAAACCTACAAGAGTAAAAATTGCTATGAAAAGCTTTCCACTTCGCCGTTCGGATTCGGCATTCAACTGTAGGTCCCTTCCATTCATGTACAAATATAACACGCACAACATGAGTGGATGCGAAAAGCGAAAAGCTCGATGGCATAGGTCCTCCATGGGCCTACATAAAGTCTGACCGAATGTCAGACCGAAAATCAGACCAAGATACAAGAATCAAGAGAAAACCAACAGTAAACCCAAATTTTTTTATCAATACTATAATCGAAATTTAGATCCAAACTCAGACTTAAAAGACATTTAAAGTCAAAGCATAATTTAAGCTCAAAATCGCACTAAAGGGAGACCAAATTTAGACCAAAATTAAGATCATAAGACCACCGAATATTTGGAAAAAAAAAACAGATTCGAAATTCAGACTAAAAACCAGAAAGGTTGTGAGGATAATTGCGCAGTAAAATTTAATTATGCACCAGAACACCCTGTATATATATCAATTTTTCCTGTCACATGAAAAAACCATTTCTTTCACTTCATAATTTTTGATGTTTTTTTTTTGCTGTTTCGTTAATTACTTACTCTTATTTACATACATACTCGTATGATTAAAAACAAAGTGGATGAAAAGTTTACATTTAACGCAAGAGTGTCATTCGTGTGTATTTGTTTTCCGGTTGACCTCTAAAAGCAACGCACTATTTTCGTTTTTATTAATATGTTTTCATTTTGTTTTGTTTTTGTTTTACCATAGTTGATATTACTAATGCGGTTGTCGTTGTTGTTTTTGAAAGAAGTAACAAAACTTCTGCGTTTAAGAGAACGCAAGTACAAGTATAACAGAGACAGAGAGAGAGAGAGAGAGCGAGAGAGAGAGAGCACATGAGCGAGAAGTTTATATGAATAAATAAGAAATACAAATGCATACTACTGTGGGCAAAAGTTAGTAAGACTTTTTAATTTAAATTTCGCATTCATCAAAATATATAATTTTTTTAAGGTTGGTATGACTGTCGGTGACATCTGTGCCAAATGTCACATCAAAATAATCATTAGTGTTTAGTATACGCTTGTCTTTCTGAAGAAGTACAAAAAGTGCATTCGGCGATTTTCACAATGAGTGAAATTATTCAATATTCAACAAAGAAGTTCCATTAAATTTTGTGTGCGGAATCAAATTTCTGGTGCCGAAACGTTCAGAATGTTGCAAAAGGCCTAACGCCTTCGGTGATAATTGTATGTCGCGAGCAAGTGTTAGTGTTTTTGATTGGTACAAATTGTTCAAAGATGGTCGAGAACGCGTTGACGACGAACCACGTCCAGGACGGGCATCAACATCAACTGATGATCAACACGTCTGGTCAATAAAATCAAGGAATTGGTGCTCGAGAATCGACGATTAACAGTCAGATGCCAGAGACCTTACTGGCATCGTTGGAATATCGGAAGGATCAGTGAAAACCATTTTAAAACATCATTTGGGCCTAAGAAGAGTGAATGCATGATTGGTTCCAAAATCACACTCACACTGCATTGGTTTTACGAGACCATTTTGCCAAAAATTCCACTGATATCGTTCCGCAACCACCCTACCACCCTATTCGCCTGACCGTGTGACTTTTGGCTATTTTCTAAACTCAAAAAACCGCTTCGTGGACACCGTTACCGTTTTGAGTCAATTGAAGACATTAAACATGAATCGCTAAGCGCATTGAAGGCTATTCCGGAAATTGACTTTAACAACTGTTTCGAGAATTGGAAAAAACGTTGGCACAAGTGTATTGGGGCCGGGGGGGATTACTTTGAAGGGGACGAAATAGATTTGGAAGAATGAATAAAAAAAATTTTAAATTATGAACAAAGTCTTACTAACTTTTGCCCACAGTAGTATGAATCTATGAAAAGCAAAAACGAGGTATCTTCACTTTACAAAACGAAAAAAAGAAATTGGAAACTAAATTAATATGCTGAATTATTCAATGAATGACAAAGATTCGTATCAAAAGTTAACACATGTACGCAGTGTATTTATAAATTTTTTTCTTGAAATTTGGTTTCATTTTTACTAAATCCAAGTTTACAGATTTTTGTTGTTCAGTGATCTATAATAAAATTTTATGAGGAAAATATTTCTATAACTTAATAAGCCTATATCAACCCTTCTAATAAGTCTAAAAGGTAATTTCTTCTTAAAAGGGCAAAAAAGACAGATAAAAGAGGTAGCTAATGGGTTAATACAATCAAGGTATATGTTCTACGGAAAATTCTACAACAATACATACATATATGCGAAATAAAACATATATAAAACATATATAATACATATATGCGAAATTAACAAATTGTCTTATGGTTTATTTTATTTAATTTGATTAACTTAAGAATGGGCAAACTTTAAGTCTAGGTAAAACGAAAATTGTATATAAATGCCGAAGCACGTTTAATATTTTTCGTAGTTCTATCAGAATCAACTTTCAGAACCTTGTATTTGAATTTGAAAAAATTGATTTTTATTGAACTGTGTTACCTGCAAAAATGCCATATTTCTGATTTCCATAGTTTAATAAAATAAAAATGTTATGTTTGCTACAGATGAACCTATACATTTTTCACTAAGTATGTCCGAACACATATTACCACGTGTACAAGTATGAAACGTGTATTTTAAGAAAATACATGTTTAAATTAAAAAGATGGTTATACATTCAATCTTCAAAGTAATGTCCATTGCTAGCTACACATTTTTCCCATCTCTCTGCCAATTTATGAATGCCTCGCCAAAAAAAATGTTCGTTTTCTGAGTCAAACCAGTCATCAAGCAATTTTTCACATCTCCCATTTTCGAACGAATCGAAGTGCTGCTCAGCAAGTGCATGCCTCATTGACGAAAATAAGTGATAGTCAGATGGAGCCAAGTCTGGTGAATAATCCGCATGGGGGAAGGCTTCCCAGCTGTACGAATCTACCAATTTTCTGAGTCCCGAGTCTGTTTTGTTCGATGTGATGGTGCATTGTCATCAAGAAAAATCACTTTGTGTTGCCTAGCTTGATATTCTGGACGTTTTTGGCGCAAAGCACGTTTCTGGTTCAAATCGGCCAATTGTTGTTGGTAGTGTTGACCTGTAACTGTTTCACCTGGTTTCAGAAGGTCAAACCAGATAACACCTCGCTGATCCTAGAAAACATAGAGCATTACCGTCTTTCCGAAGCGATTTGGCTTTGCTGCCGATTTGGGCTTAACATATGATCGCTTACGTTTGTGATTCTCGAAATAGATCCATTTTTCATCGCCAATAACAATTCGCTGAAGATATGACTTTCTTTTGTACCTGGCGAGTAACATTTCACAAGTGGTTTTTCAATTTATTTGCTGTCTTTCAGTCAATTCATGCGGCACCGATCTTCCCACCTTTCCACATTCAAAATCAACGCCATGGCTTTTAAACGTTGAGAAATGCATTGTTGGGTGATATTTACCATAATTGTACTGTAAGTTGTTCTTGCGTTTGGCCATCATCCTCATCGAGTAAAGCTTGCAATTCGGCATCTTCAAACTTAAACTTTCTCGGTGGTCTTCCACGTTCATCTTTTCTCACACAACAAAACCGCCACTTTTAAACTTATTGAACCTGCACTGTTGCACTGTGTTTTGCCTAAAGCGTGCTGGCCGTAATCTTCCACAAGCATTCGATGAGATTCCATAGCAGATTTCTTCAATTGGAAACACAACAGACCAGATCAATGATGTCCGCATATCGTCGATTGTAGGCACAAAAATCGACATTTTTACGAGCGAAAAAAAATATTTTTATGTATGAAACTTGATTGTTTATGAACTGAATATTGTTGACAGAACTAAATGCTAAGGAATGACGCCAATGATTTGGTTTGACAGAGCGTATAGTTTTACCTAGCGACACAGAGATGTCATTATTTGTTTCATACCTGAAACCTGGTATGCGGCAAAATGATATGAATAATAATAAAATAAGTAACATGTGGAATTACTTTACTTACTTTTAATGGCACAACAGCTCATGGAGGGTCTAGGCCGAACTTTTCGCATACACTCATGTTGTGCGTGTTATATTTGTACATGAATGGGAGGGACCTACAGTTTAATGCCGAATCCGAACGGCAAAGTGAAAAGCTTTTCATAGGCAATTTTTACTCTTGTAGGTTTGCCATTGCCCCTGCCAAGAGGTGGTGCCGTATAGAAAAATTATTTTATCGACTTTTTGATTTTGCCGGTGCCGAGATTCGAACCCCGGACACTCTGCGTAGCAGTCCAACGCACTACCACTACACCACAGCGACAACATGAGCTATAAATTGCCGCCACAAGTGCAGCAACGGAATAACTTGGAATAAGAAATTTATGTAAATAGTTGATCGCCATTATGGCGATAAATTAAAGAACGTTCTCAGTGTTTTATGACAAAAGGCTATACAGAAAAAAAGTTTATGCTAACGATTTGCGAGTGAAAACCGTTAACATAAGTATCAACTTTTTATAGAGAACTTTGAAAGTTATAAATTAATTGGTTGCCTTGTAATCAAACCCCCCTTTCACATTTCTAACTGAGCTCTCGCAAATCAAGCGATTACCGAAGTAGCTTTAAGTCTTACGTCTGGACTAAGAATGGTTGAAATATTGATCGAAGAAGGGGTAATCTGGAAAGTCTACCTCTTGAATCCACCATCAGTTTAAAGTGTGAGCTTTTGATTCCCATTGTTACATTTTTCTGTGGTTTACAAAAGTAAAACCACATTTTCGTTTATTGAACTGAACAATTAGGCCTGAGGCGGTTATATCTGTGTTATTTCCAGAGCCAACCGATTGCCACTAACAATCACATTTAATGTAAAATTTTTTTTTAACTTTTAAGTACGTACGAGTGCTGGGCATATAACTAAGTATTTATGTTGGTGGGTGGTAGTATTTCCGAGCTACTTTCATGTTACTGAACTAAAGACCTCTTCATTTACTCATGACAACAACAACAAACAACAAAAACAAAAACAATGCAAGTAGTGGCAGCTTAACTC
The DNA here is from genome assembly GCA_958295655.1 of Palloptera scutellata. Classification (NCBI taxonomy): domain Eukaryota; kingdom Metazoa; phylum Arthropoda; class Insecta; order Diptera; family Pallopteridae; genus Palloptera; species Palloptera scutellata. The sequence continues at coordinate 94,345,716 of OY282449.1, read as the reverse complement.
CCACTTAAAACTTTAGTTACTTTGTCGCATGCCATTTTTACTTATGCATGAAGTAAAGTCAAATAGTCTGATTTCAAAAAGTTCAAAAGCATTTTTAAAATAAACTACGCAAAAAAGAAAAATTAAATGGAGAGAACCGAAAGCACCAAAGAAAAGAAGAAGAAGAAGAAGACGAAGCAAAACAATCACATGCATTCTATAACTACACCCTTCTACTACAACTACTCAACGCTACTGTTGCCAAGTGGCGCCAACTGACATAATCATCTATCGTAGGAGCAGCAGCAACAAAATCCAAGAGCGCTACAAACAAGCCAACGTCAATACCAAAACCAACATCAACATCATCATGAACAACAACAGCACAAACTGCACCACGATAAACAGCAAGTCAGCAGGCGAGCAAACCAACATTATAACTAGCCACCCACAGCCACTAGCTAACATGCAACGGCAATGCATTTGCACTTCAGTGCACTGCCAGGGTTGTACACTCGACTGACATACTCGTACAACAGCAACTGTTGTGGTAGGCAGGCAACTAACTATGTGCATACATACCTATACATACATACATATGTATGCAGGCAGGTATAATGAAGATGATGGTTAATAACTACCACAACCACTAGCAGCAAACACCGCACACTCACTACCTACCACTCACTGGAGGGTTGGTGTTGAGTGATGATGATGATGATGATGATGATGATGATGATGATGATGATGATGATGATGACTGAGTAATGGCAGCAGCAACAGCAACAGCAAAAATGTAGTTCAATGATCGACAAAAAGGTGAAGGAAACTTTAAACTACATGCGTGTGTGTGTATGCGCTTATGTATGGTATAGTATAGGCTCCATTCACACACATACACTCAAAGAATCATCAGGGAGTAAAAGGCGAGTGAAACATACTCATAAAGTCAATTCAAGCCAAAGTGTATGTACATAAAGTCAGTCTCTACATTTTGTGTTAATGTGCATACATGCACTAACTTGTGTATAAGAAAGAGAAAGAGAGAGAGAGAGAGAGAGTGAGAGGGGAAAGAGAGGGTTTGAGTAAGAGTGTGTTTATAATGCGGAAGCATTGAAGCTCGAATATAGGACAACGATTTCATTTCATTTCATTTTGTTTTACTTATTTATCATATTTTTTTGTTGCTAGTTTTGTTGTTGTTGTTGTTGTAAGAAGCATAAAAGTTAAAAGTGCTTCAAGTTACTTTGACATGAAATTTGCAGATAGTTGAAAAAGTTAAGTTTAAATTAATGTTTAAATGAAATTCATGCATCAACACAACAACTTTTAAAGTTTTAAAGTGCTCATTAAATTACTTAAGCAAGTGTTTATAAGCTAAGGTTAATTCATATTTAAGACAAGTAACTTCATTCTACAATGAATTAATTGTTACTATTATAATATGAGCGCAAATAAAGTTATAGAAGAATTAGGAGCTTTTAATATTCAAATGCTATATGCATAATATAGATGTAAAAAGTATCGAAAAAAAACTTAAAAAGTTGAAGAAATTCTATTTTTCTTAGTTAAAAATAGGTGTATCTCCTTTTTACTCTTTCATTAGTTTTCAGCCACCACTGTAAATACATTTTTGTTTAGATACATTTCCTTAGCAACATTACACAATTAAAACTGATGTAGTATATTACGTATAAACTTTGTTGCTGCTCATTGAAAGCTTTTTTCACTTGTCTCCCGTGTAAAAATTGCATTTAAGTATATGCAAAAAATTATACATATATTGCAAGTATGTGCTCAGTTTACTTTTTTTTTTGTCATTCAGCTCTCAATTTTTGTTTTTGTATTCTATATATATACAAAATTGTGTGTTTTAAAGAAATTTGTTGCTATTTTTTTGAGTACAATATTAAAATAAATATGTATATGTATATAAAAAAATTGCAATCGTCATTATTCGCATTCTCTCTCTTGCTCTCTCTTCTACGCTCTACGTCTTGTTCCTTTTTTAAGCTTAGAATTGCGCACTCAATTTGTAATATATTGGCGTAGGTCGCGAATGTGATACGAGTATAAGCGAAAAGCAAATGACTGAAACAAAAAAAAACTGAAATAGCACCGATGATGATGAATGAAGGCGATGAGTTCTGCGTACATCAGGGATGATGAGTTCTTCCATTTTGTATCAATAGGCGAGAAAAATATGTACCAAAAATACGTTCTCTCGAAAAATTATTAAAATTTCAGTAGACTTATTAAAACAGAATATAATGTAAGGATTAATGCTTTCCAACATCTTTTCATAACTAATGACAGGAAAGTACAAGGCGTTCGGGTGGTCCATGTTCATATTGCACCAATGTGTTGATGTGTTGGGCAATACCGAGTACATGAAAACTATTTATAAAAATCTAATGGTCATAAAAATGAATTTTTAATTATCAAAAAATAAAAATTTTAATGTTATTTGATTTTCACATGCAATAAAAATCTTATGATAAGGAAACTCCTATTTTTGATCACAGAAATTGATTTTTAATTCTAAAATTCTATCGATTCAGCACCTACAAGGAAGGGCATACCGAACGAAATGGGTCTTCATGCTTTATGAGTCTTATGAACATTTTTCCTGCACTTGAGCCGCAAACAAACTGGTGCACATATGGACATGAAACACCCGAACACCCTGTATATGTGAACCGAAGTATATTTCATTATATATATAGTACAATATTGTAGCGTACGTGCTTCTGTGAGGTAAAATAGACAACTACATTTTAACAAAAATTCCATTCTTTCTAGTACCAATTTACTTTTGAGCCTCAAATAGTATAAAAAAAGTACAACACTGAACCACCAATATCATAACTGATATGTAAATAAAGAATCTACTACGAGGACAGAAGGGAGAGAGAGAGCTCAAGAAAAACGATGTGCAGAAGAGATTCACAGTGGATAGAGAGCCAGAGAGCGGTAGTTACTTAGGGCCATAGTCGTATAAGCAAAGTGGTCGAAGTAGAGAGAACATGCTTAAAACGGGCTTATTTCACAGTTTGATCTTTTATGTATGTACTACAAGCTTAACAGTTGTAAAAATATGTAGGTAATAAGTTAGAAATAATTTAATACTCTTTTGTTTGCAAATGATTTTATTAAAGAACATACATAAATAAGTTAACGAAGAATGATAGAAAGAAGGCTTCCGAAACGCGCAGAACACATCAAAAGCAAAACTGCACTTAAAGTTGCAATAAATATAGGAGCAATTTTAAGATAATATTCCATTTTAGTACTATCATTACTACTAATTTATGCAACTATGGAATATAAATTAACTGAGTGAGAGAAAAAAGTAAAAGATAAAAGAGCGCAGGAGTTTTACTTGGAATACTTATTATTAACGAGTGATGAAGAGTGTTTTTTTTTGCTCCTTGGTTTTTGACGTACTATATATATTTCCGGCAGTTCATGCGTGATTCTTGACATGTATCAAAGTAAAAAATGCTTAGTTTGGTTTGCCATTTCATCGTGAATAGACTTACTCCTGAACAACGTTTGCAAATTATTGAAATTTATTAATAAAATTCGTTCTCTGTGATAAATGTGTTTTATAGCAAAATTGTCTTCAGCGACGATGCTTATTTTTGACTCAATGCCTACGTGAATAAGCAGAATTGCCGTATTTGGATTTCGATGATATTATTTATTTTATTTAATGGCACAACAACCCTGGAGGGCCTAGGCCGAGCTTTTCGCATCCACTCTTGTTGTGCGTGTTATATTTGTACATGAATGGATTTCGATGATAAGACTTTTTTTTTTGCCGAAAATGCAAGAATTGGACTCGGCCGACATGTGGCTCCAACAGGATGATGCCATATGCCACATGCCACACTGCACGCGAAACTATGCATCAATTGAGAGGCGAATTTGGTGAGCAGTTAATCTTACGTTTTGGTGCAGTCAATTGGCCACCAAGATCGTGTGATTTAATCCCGTTAGATTATTTTTTGTGGGGCTATGTTAAGTGTCTCGTCTATAGGGACAAGCCAAACACGATTGCTGCTTTGGAAGCCAACATTGAACGCGTCATTGCGTCATTGGTGAGATTCCGGCCGAAATGTGTGAAAAGTGTGCCAAAATTGGACCATCAGAATGGACCACTGAAAGCGAAGCTGTGGGTAACATTTGAGTAAAATTACTTTTAAAAAGTAAATGGCAGAAATTGTTTTATCGATCCAACTAAAAATTTCATTCAATTTTGTAAAATTTCTGTGTTTTTATTTTTCATTTACAAAAACCAAGCGCTTAAGAAATCACCCTTTGTATCAATTAATTTTTTTATTAATTAATTACATGAATTAAAAAAAGCTTAAATTCACAATTTCACATCTTTCAACCTTACCAATAAAGAAAATAAAGTTGACTATTAAATTTAATTGCTAACATTTGACTCATTTTTATATGGAACCAAAGTCAAAAAGTCGTTTATTAAATTTAATAAACGAGGTTTTTTCTTTACTAATAAGGATGTTTCTCTAATTGATTTAAAACTTGAATTTTTTTTTGAATAAAAAATATTTAATATGTGTAATATTGGACCATTTAAAAAAAGTATTGCTGTTGGTACCCACAAATCTGGCAACACTTGCCCGATTATGTCAAATGAACACATGTTTGAAGGGTTGCATTTCATGCTACATTTTGTGTCGGACCCAGGAGTCGTTTGCTCGATTCCATTCCGGAAATTTCGATATCAAAGTAGCACTCTGAAAGATGCTACTGAAATTCACTGAAAAGCCGATGTAATTTTGCAATTGGTGGAGCAAGATCGACACGGACGCAAGCTGTCAGGCGATAGCGGCGTCACTAAACTTCAACCAAATGACAGATGACCAGCTCCCGATACTCTTAATACGACCCAATATATCAGTCTAGTGCTTATTTATACTTCCGCTAAATGTCAAATTTCTTCATGTATTACCAAATGTGTATATTGCTATTGTGGTCGCTGTGGCGTAGTGGTAGTGCGTTGGACTGCTGCGCAGAGTGTCCGGGGTTCGAATCTCGGCACAGACAAAATCAAAAGAAAAAATAATTTTTCTACACGGCACCACCTCTTGGCAGGCAATGGCAAACCTACAAGAGTAAAAATTGCTATGAAAAGCTTTTCACTTCGCCGTTCGGATTCGGCATTAAACTGTAGGTCCCTTCCATTCATGTACAAATATAACACGCACAACATGAGTGGATGCGAAAAGCTCGGCCTAGGCCCTCCATGGGCTGTTGTGCCATTAAAAGTAAGTAAAGTAAAAGGCTGAGAGAAAAGGGAGTTTTACTTGGAATACTTATTATTAACGAGTGATAAAGAGTGTTTATATATATATTTCCGGCAGTTCATGCGTGATTCTTGACATGTATCAAAGTAGAAAATGCTTAGTTTTGTTTGCCATTTCATCGTGAATAGACTTACTCCTGAACAACGTTTGCAAATTATTGAAATTTATTAATAAAATTCGTTCTCTGTGATAAATGTGTTTTATAGCAAAATTGTCTTCAGCGACGATGCTTATTTTTGACTCAATGCCTACGTGAATAAGCAGAATTGCCGTATTTGGATTTCGATGATAAACGACCTTTTTTTTTGCCGAAAATGCAAGAATTGAACTCGGCCGACATGTAGTTTCAACAGGACGGTGCCATATGGCACATGCGACACTGTACGCGAAACTATGCATCAATTGAGAGGCGAATTTGGTGAGCAGTTAATCTTACGTTTTGGTGCAGTCAATTGGCCACCAAGATCGTGTGATTTGATCCCGTTAGATTATTTTTTGTGGGGCTATGTTAAGTCTCTTCTGTATAGGGACAAGCCAAACACGATTGCTGCTTTGGAAGCCAACATTGAACGCGTCATTGCGTCATTGGTGAGATTCCGGCCGAAATGTGTGAAAAGTGTGCCAAAATTGGACCATCAGAATGGACCACTGGAAGCGAAGCCGTGAGCAACATTTGAGTAAAATTACTTTTAAAAAGTAAATGGCAGAAATTGTTTTATCGATCCAACTAAAAATTTCATTCAATTTTGTAAAATTTCTGTGTTTTTTTTTTCATTTACAAAAACCAAGCGTTTAAGAAATCACCCTTTGTATCAATTAATTTTTTTATTAATTAATTACATGAATTAAAAAAAGCTTAAATTCACAATTTCACATCTTTCAACCTTACCAATAAAGAAAATAAAGTTGACTATTAAATTTAATTGCTAACATTTGACTCATTTTTATATGGAACCAAAGTCAAAAAGTCGTTTATTAAATTTAATAAACGAGGTTTTTTCTTTACTAATAAGGATGTTTCTCTAATTGATTTAAAACTTGAATTTTTTTTTGAATAAAAAATATTTAATATGTGTAATATTGGACCATTTAAAAAAAGTATTGCTGTTGGTACCCACAAATCTGGCAACACTTGCCCGATTATGTCAAATGAACACATGTTTGAAGGGTTGCATTTCATGCTACATTTTGTGTCGGACCCAGGAGTCGTTTGCTCGATTCCATTCCGGAAATTTCGATATCAAAGTAGCACTCTGAAAGATGCTACTGAAATTCACTGAAAAGCCGATGTAATTTTGCAATTGGTGGAGCAAGATCGACACGGACGCAAGCTGTCAGGCGATAGCGGCGTCACTAAACTTCAACCAAATGACAGATGACCAGCTTCCGATACTCTTAATACGACCCAATATATCAGTCTAGTGCTTGTTTATACTTCCGCTAAATGTCAAATTTCTTCATGTATTACCAAATGTGTATATTGCTACCTTAATTAAGAAAGGCCCTAACTAACATTTCTGAATTACCAGGTAAGGAGTTATATACATATGTATTGTTATAATCGTAAAGGGTTAACAACCTTTATCCAAATTTATTATACAAGTATTTTCAATATTAGACAGAAATTTTTCGTTTTTTTTTTTCCACTGCAATCAAATGTTACTAATTTTATTCAAAGTAAAGTGAAACAGCATGGAAATAATAGAAAATACTTAGTAGAAAAAAAAAAATTAATTGACTTCGTAAAACAACAACAATATCTCATTAATGATAAATTATGGAGCAAATGAATGTCTCAAAAATAAAAAATAATAATAAATAAAAGCTACACATGTGGACACTTAACACTTGTTCACACTCTACTTATTAGTAAAGGGTGATTTTTAAAAGAGTTTAGTTTTTGAAACAGAAAAAGAAACACAGAAATTTTAGAAAAGTCAATGAAATTTTTATTTGGATCGATAAATCAATTGCTGCCATTTACTTTTTAAAGATAATTTCACTTAAATGTTGCCCGCGGCTACGCTTCAAGTGATCCATTCTGAAAGTCCAATTTTGGCATACTTTCTCGCACATTTCGGCCGGAATCTCACAAACGACGCGTTCAACGTTGGCTTCCAAAGCAGCAATCGTTTTTATGAGAATATTATTTTGTGTTATTTTTTTGGAGAATTCATATCGATAGAAAAACAGATTGCGACCTCGATGTTGGATTAAGATATAACTTAGGTGTAGCCGCTTAAATTCAAAGTCTGTTCGACTTTTAAATTCTTACATGATCTGAGTTCAGACCGGCGTAAGCCAGGTTGGTTTCTATCTTTAAACTGTTAAAATATTTTAGTACGAAAGGACCAAATATTTTAATTATAAAATTTAATTTAACATAGCACCACAAAAAATAATCTAACGGGGTCGAATCACACGATCTTGGTGGCCAATTGACTGCACCGAAACGTGAGATTAGCTACTCACTAAATTCGTCTTTTCAATTGATGCATGGTTTCGCGTGCAGTGTGGCATGTGGCATATGGCACCATCCTGTTGGAACCACATGTCGGCCGAGTCCAATTCTAGTATTTTCAGCCAAAAAAATGTGTTATAATCGAACGGTTCCTTTCTCCATTGACCATAACGTTGCGGCCTTCATCGTCTTTGAAGACTTTGAAGAAGTACGGCATCTTCTGTAATCACGCTTCTGTGAGGTCTGGTTGTTGCCGCCTGCCCATAATCCGCACCAAAAAGTACGTTTTTCGGGATTCGTTGGTAGCTGCCGAATTGCCTCTGGCTGGTCTTCACTCCTAATACGAAATACGGCAATTCTGCTTATTCACGTATCCATTGAGCCAAAAATGAGCCTCCTCGCTAAATGGACCTAGCTTGCGAAACACTTTTTTCACAGCGCATGAATTTTGATAATGAATTTCAATAATTTGCAAACATTATTCAGGCGCAAGTCTATTCTTTATGAAATGGCAAACCAAACTGAGTATAAATCAAGGGACAGCTGTTAAAAAGACCAACTCGGAAAAAAGTATTGCCAGATTGAAAACCACACTTCTAAAAAAAACAACACCCTCTATTACTATTGTAACAGTCAGTCAAAGATGGTGCCAGCCTACCGCTACATAGGCCCAAAAGTGAAATGTTTGATGAAAATAAACGATAGTATTATCATTAGCTGCATTCATTAATAAATTATGCATGGCCAGAAAGATAGAAAGTGTTTTCGGGCTTAAACATTTGCTTTATACTCATCAGAGATAAACGCTAACTCAGTCAAAGCAGATGCTGACCCTTTTCCAATTGATACATTGAAATTGGTGGCATACCAACAATATTAATACGAAGTTAAACTCTACACACTTCAAGAATTGGAAAACGACAATGCAAATTAAATAAATTAACAATAAAACATAATTTTGTAAAACAAAAAACAAAAAAATATAAATCAAAATAAAAATAGCTAATAACTATCTATTTTGTAGTTAGTATTTGACACATTTTTTTCTATTAGAGTATAAAAAATACGAAAAAAAAATAAATAAATATCTGCTGTTAAATATTTATTTAGTTTGAATACAGTGGGACTGTTTTGCAATTTGAAGAAAATAAAACAAAATATAAACAAATTATTATACAGGGTTAGGGCGATTATTGAAGTGTTACTAACTTCACATATGTATATCTGGCAACGCGATATTGCCAACTATGTCAAATTCATACCAATGACAGCTGTTTATATTGTTTACAAGATACCGCAAGCATTTGCGTCTCAGTTTTATAGAACAAAAGTAAAAACAAAAAATACATAGTGTGATTGCGTTATATTTGAGTGGAAAATCACAACCAGCTTCTTTCTTTTCTTTTAATGGCACAACAGCCCATGGAGGGCATAGGCCGAGCTTCTCGCATCCACTCATGTCATGCGTGTTATTTTTGTACATGAATGGAAGGGGACCATACAGTTTCATGCCGAATCCGAACGGCAAAGTGGAAAGCTTTTCATTGGAAATCTTAACTCTTGTAGGTTTGCCATTGCCTGCCGAGAGGTGGAGCTGCATAGAAAAAAGGTTTTTGTTTTTACTTTTTGATTTTGCCTGTGCCGAGATTCGAACCCCGGAGACTCTGCGTAACAGTCCAACGCACTACCACTATGCCACAGCGACCACAACCAGCTTGTAGGTAAAAAGTTTAAACTATTGAAAACATAATGATTTCAGTGGTCAGGAAATGTCAAGTGTTTCCTTTTCCCTAGGAAAGGCGTCGTGCGTTATTCAATAGCTGCGAGCGGTTCGAGCGGCTGCGGGAGAAGTAAGACCACAGTCTTTGAATGTTCATTCTTTTATCGAGGCGAAGTTTAGGTTTTTCGTTTAGTTAAGGAGAAACGCAGATTATGTTTGAGATATTTTATCGAGAAGAGGATGAAAGGAGGAGAAGTAGGGTCTGGGTTTATCCCTTAATCTGTTACCTCCTGACGTCTGCTAATCATACAGTGTAGATTAAGGCTCGAACGCTATAGCGCTCGTTTTAATTCTACAATGCCGATAAATAATACAATTTCAGTATTGCACACATTTACAACAACAACAACAACAAAAATACGAAAGTTTCAATTAGCTACACTGTGCGTAACGATGACTTCGTCATCAACATCAACACCAACACCAACAACAACAACAACGGGAATAATTTATCAACGCGATATCATATCTATGGGAAAGACAAAATAAAAATTTCATAGAATACTACACTCTTTCCCTTCCGTTCCCGTTCCCGTACCCGTATCCGAACACACTGTCGTCCGCAACGATTTCGTAAATACTACAGGGTGTTTTTTGCTTTTAGAAGTGTGGCTTTCAAGAAGAAATAAAACGCATATAATTTCATGTTATGGCCAAGAATTTAGCTTTATTATAAAGATAAAGATTTGCCATTATTTTTTAAAAACGATTTCGGGCAAGTGGCCGAATAAAATCATCAACGCCATATGCTTCAACAGCCTATGTGATTAGTGTTGATTTATGGTAGGTAGTTTTGCTTGGGATGGGAGAGTAATTAAGAGCTCTCATTATTAGGTTGGGACGGTTTGTTCGAATAAATTCCAGCCGAGAGGCCCAATTTTCGATCACTTTTTGCAGCAATTGGGGCCGTATGTCAGTAATAACACGCCGAATATTCTCTTCCAAGGCGTCAATCGTCTCGTGCTTATCTGCGTAGACAAGCGACTTCACATAACCACACAAAAAATAGTCCAGCGGTGTTGAATCACACGATCTTGAAGGCCACTGTCACAGGCCCACGACGCGAGATAATGCGCTCACCAAAAGTTTCCTTCAATAAATTGATTGTTTCGTTGGCTATAGGCTGTATGGCATGTAGCGCCGTCTTGTTGGAACCGAAGGTCGTCCACATCAACATTTTCCAATTCAGGCTCTATAGCATTCCCCATTGGTTGTAACATTACTTATGACCGGCTTCATCTTTGAAGAAATATGGACCAATTATTCCCTCTGCCCATAGAGCACATGAAACAGTGACTTTTTGAGGATGTAACGGCGTCTCAATAATGGCTTGTGGATTATGATCACTCCAAAAGCGACAATTTTGCTTATTAACGTACCCATTCAACCAAAAGTGAGCTTCATCGCTGAACAAAATTTTCTTGGTAAAATCAAGATCGGTGGCCATCTCGTTTTGGGCCCATTCACCGAACGTGCGACGCCCATTCACCGAACGTTCGGCTTCAATTCTTGCACGTGTTGGATTTTGTAAGATCGCAAACCAAGATCCTTCTGCAAAATCTTCAATAAAGTGGATGGGCACAGCTCCAATTGTTGCGCGCGATGGCGGATGGACTCATTCGGGTGTCTTCTTCGATACTCGGCTCCACAGCAGCAATAGCGTCTTCGGTGCGCACTGTACGGCGTCTCTGAGAATGCGCATTATCCACTAGAGTAAACGTGATGCGAAACCGATCCATGGTTGCTCGAATTACTGACTCTGCTGGGTGATTATGTCGACCGAATATGGGACGCACGAACCGCACCATTATTTTGGTAATAAATTTGCACGATTTGCCAACGTTGTCCAAGCGCAAGTCTATTCATTATGAAATGGCAAATCAAACTGAGCATAAATCATGTGACAACTGTCAAAAAGACCAACTCGGAAAAAAGTATTGCCAGATTGAAAACCACACTTCAAAAAATAAACACCCTTTACATACTAACATATGTATGTACCTATATTTTGTTGTTGTTGTAAATTAATGTGTGTGCTGCATACGCATAAATGTTGGATTGCTCTTTTCATTTGCCTGTGATGTTGTTGTTGTTGTTGTTGTTTCTTTTTTTTTTTTGCTGTTAATTTGTTGCTGTCAAATGTTCTGTTAGAATGCGTGGTCGGATACATTCACACACACACACACACACACAAACCCATGCAGAAGTCATGTGTGCTCTTTTCTAGTTCGTTTGATTGTTTTTGCTTTTAATTTATTTATTTTTGTTTATTTTGTGTGTGCGTATGTGTGTGTGTGTGTGTGTGTGTGTGTGGCTGTGTATATTTTTAAAATTTGACCTATTTTCATTATCAAGCGCAAGATTATTCTAAACAATAAAAATAAATTATACATACACACGTATTAGTTTACTTCTGCTTATGTGCGACGAACATGTGTGTGTGTGTTTGTGTCTGTGTGCGTGTGAGTATATTGAATAGCGCGAAACAACAACTGCTAACCAAACTAAAGGCAAACGTTGAGGCTCTTCATTGTCGTCGTTGTTGTTGTTGCTGCTGTTGTGCTTCATTTTTTTTTTTTGGAGCATAAGGTAGCGAGAAAAGGAGAGAGAGCGAGAGAATGAGATGACAAAAAGCACAGAAGAGCGGATGCATAGCTACGGTAGCTATTTGATTATGCTCATATTGGTTTAGTCTGGAGCTAAGGTTTTTGGAGTCGTTATTGCTGTTATATTCTTCATCTATGTTTGTTTTTTGTTCTTTGTCCGCTTTGTAGGGCGAAGAGTCAATAAATGAAATGAGCGCTGCTGCTAATTTAGAAAATTAAGAAAAATTTGAGTTTGATTTATTTGTCTCGGCCTGTGTGTGTGTGTGTGTGTGTGTGTGTGCATATGTATTCATATCTGTAGTAGTGTAGCAACAAAAAGTGTGTCACTGGTGAATTAACTTTTTCTATTATTATTTACTTATTTAATTAGTGCACTAAGATTACATACTTTGACTTTACATTAGAATGAGACTTCAAGTTTGTTTTTTTATTTTTTATAATATAATATATTAATTTTAGAAACCAAATTATTTTATAACTTTGAAAACAAAAGAAATAATGACAAATCAACTCAAGTAAGCAAGTGGAAGTTCATATAAATGCCCTTTGCTTCTTCGAAATACATAATAGAAAAATGTAAACATTTTTAATTAGGAAAAAGAAACTTTATGTTTTTTCAAGTTCCGAAAACTGAGCTATGAGCACCTAGCGATCAAACAAGAGGCGTTGAAGTTCACTGTTAAGCTCATGTTGCAAGACAAAGGCACTGCGAGAAAAGTCACACATTCCGCTCTTGGAAAAGAATTGACCTTAACATCACGATAAATGATTCGTGCCTACCCCGATATAACTTCCAACACAACTTTCAAGTTACATTCCCTAATAGAGATACTTGACAAAAGGCATAGCCTCACTTTGTTGGACACTACCATCTGTGGTCCACAGATAGATCAAAAACAAACGAGGGAGTTTTTGTTGGACACCACCATCTGTGGTCCACAGAATGATCAAAAAAAAACGAGGGAGTTTTTGTTGGAGACTACCGTCTGTGGTCCACAGATAGATCAAAAACAAACGAGGGAGTTTTTGTTGGAGACTACCGTCTGTGGTCCACAGTGGTCCACAGATAGATCAAAAACAAACCAGGGAGTTTTTGTTGGAGACTACCGTCTATGGTCCACAGATAGATAAAAAACAAACGAGGGAGTTTTTCTTGGAGACTATCGTCTGTGGTCCACAGATAGATCAAAAACAAACGAGGGAGTTTTTCTTGGAGACTATAGTCTGTTGTCCACAGATAGATCAAAAACAATCCAGGGAGTTTTTGTTGGAGACTACCGTCTGTGGTCCACAGATAGATAAAAAACAAACGAGGGAGTTTTTCTTGGAGACTATCGTCTGTGGTCCACTGATAGATCAAAAACAATCCAGGGAGTTTTTCTTGGAGACTACCATCTGTGGTCCACAGATAGATCAAAAACAATCCAGGGAGTTTTTGTTGGAGACTACCGTCTGTGGTCCACAGATAGATCAAAAACAAACGAGGGAGTTTTTGTTGGACACTACCATCTGTGGTCCACAGATAGATCAAAAACAAACGAGGGAATTGGAACATGAGTTCATGGAGTTAGGCCGAGAAATGGTATTATTGCTAGTATGAGCCAAGAAAACTTAGTTTTTCAGGCGGAAGTACACACAATAGAATTATGTCTCAGAGAGTATGAAGAAAGGCCGTCGTGTAAAAGAAACATCTATGTATATTCTCTCGGACATGAAGGCTGCACTACTGAGCTTAAACTCCCATAAAATACGTTCAAAACTTATATGAGAGTACTGATCAAAAGAGCGTCCACTTAGTTTGGCTGCCTGGACACAGTGCTATTGAGGGCAATGAAATGGCTAACGAGCTAGGCAGAAAAGGCGCATCTGAACCCCTGTTTGGATCACCCCGCATTCTGTAGCCCATCATGGAGTTTTGTAATGCTCAATCTTAACACATGGCTGAACAGAAAGGTCCTGGACCTGCCCGGGACGACACCTCAGGCAACAGAGAAGCAAAACCGTTTATGCCAAGTATAGAACAAAAAGTTAAGAATAAAAAACAACTCTTTATGTTAAACAGAAACGGAATCTGAGCTGTCACAGGATTTCTAACCGTACACACGGCCCAATTTGGGAACATCTTGTTAACATGAGAATAACTCGGGACGAATTCTGTAGATTTTTTGATGAAGATGAGGAAACAGCCCGAGTACATTCTGTGACACTGTGATAAGCTTGAAAAGCTTAGGTGAGGACCTTACTATTACATGCCCTGTACTATGGTCGCTGTGACGTAGTGGTAGTGCGTTGGACTGCTACGCAGTGTGTCTGGGGTTCGAATCTCAGCACAGGCAAAATCAAAAAGTAGAAAAAATAATTTTTCTACACGGCACCACCTCTTGGCAGGGGCAATGGCAAACCTACAAGAGTAAAAGTTGCCTATGAAAAGCTTTTCACTTCACCGTTCGGATTCGGCACTAAAGTTGTAGGTCCCTTCCATTCATGTACAAATATAACAAGCACGACATGAGTTCGGCCTAGGCCCTCCATGAGCTGTTGTGCCATTAAAAGTAAAGTAAAGTACTTACTACGGCTGAAGTGGGCAATATGACAATATGACAGGGATACAAACCTAGGAAGAGTTTCTTCGAGTATTCAATGGGCTCTCCACAATAGGCATTTTTAGGCCGCAGTGCTTTGGTGCCTTGTGCCCAGCTCCTGTTTCAATCTAATCTAATCAATTTAATGTATTAAATGATAATGTAATATGTATGTAGATAACAGAAATGAAAGAATGCTCGTTAACTAACGAAAGGTTTCCTCCAAAATGGATACTGAACTTCTAATTCTTGTACGGCAAATAAAAGAACATCTACAGCAGAGAACGATTAAAGCGGAATTCAGCTTTTCTATAGTTGCTCTTTTGAGTTGATCGAATTTCATCTGTAGCCTAAAAAAAACAAGTTAAAGACTAAGTTTATGACTAGTATGTCATGGTAAGAGATACTGTTGGTCTTAGCTGAACTCCACTGTATTTAGAGGAAAGTCACTACTGAACACATTTCGTTGTCTTCAATTTTGAATTGAAGATTGATTCTATTTTTCGTGTAAAATAATTTGATTATATTTTATACTACTGCTAACCTAACCCATTTTAAACATTTTCCATACAGGAACTTTGAAACTTCGCCAAAAACACATTTGTAAACTTTTACCAATAATAATCTAGTTTTTTTTTACATGTTCTTTTCTTTCTCTTAATGGAACAACAGCCCATGGAGGGCCTAGGCCGAACTCATGTTGTGCTTGCTATATTTGTATATGAATTTTTTACGTGTACTGCTTTTAAAACAGCATTTACATAACTTAAAATTTGTAGGCCTCACTTTACTAGAAGGCCAAACAATCCGTTTCGGAAGGTAGTTTTGAAAATCAATAGTTAAACTTAATTGTATTACATTTGAAATGGGAAATTCATCTAGATAAAGTAACAAACCTAGTATAGAAATTATATCCTCTTAGGTCCCCAAATATTTTTTACAGAATACAGCTGACATGACTTTCAACAGAAGTGTTAATTTTTCTCATTTTGCCCCTTTATTTCGTTTATAATATCTATTAAAAATTATATTAATACAATAATACTTATTTGATCTCAGAGAAAGAACACTTATTGATCATGATGTTGCATATGATCGTTTGTGCCTCTCTGCACAGCTGGTCACCTCATTTTCTCGTTATAGGCCAACAATAGTTACACCCTCTAAAATTCACAACAAAAAAGGTTTTTGCCATTTTTGGAGTAGTGTAATTAGTTATATTCCAGACATATGGAAACTGTTTGGTAAATACAAGGTGCGGCAAAAGTAATGTCATAATGTGAGTGTGGCATAATTTTGGCAAATGTCAGCAAGTGTTATTATGCTTTGACATTTACGTTGTAGACACAGAGAGAATTAGAATTGGCAACAAGCAATAAGCAATGGAGCGATACACAGCTCGGGTAACGATGGAGTATCCAAAGTACCAATTTCCGGGACGTGTGATCTCTCGTTTTGGCAATTTGAATTGGCTGGACAGATCGCCAGGTCTTTCTTTCTTTGCGGCTTCTTGAAATCTCACGTTTACCATACCGAACCTTGAAAGTTTTGATCAACAATCCAAAATGCAGTAAAGCGAGCAGAAAATTACATCGGTCCTTTGGCCGATATGAGTTTTTCAACTTAATGTCATCAATTTTACACCTTCACATAAACTAATCGTGAAAACAACGCGCGATTTCTGTTTAATTCTTAACAAAATGGCAGCCATTTGACATTATGACATTACTTACTTTTGCCCCACCTTGTATTTCCAAAATCGGATGACGGGTTCTGGTCGTTATGATAAATGGTCCTAGTTCCGAATTTTAAAAATTTTTTTTTTGATACGTTCAACACACAGGGTGTACCCCTATGAATGCAAAGCATTGTATTGAATGGAAGGAAGATTGATAGGTGGGAGGAAGAAGGAGAGAGGGAATGCCACACAGGACACCGACAAAGAGATTGAATTGAAGTTAAGAATTTCTCATAATAATAACACAGCACTTAGTGCTCATAAAATCGATATACTTAATCATGGCCTTTCCCACTGTTTCAGCGAAATATGAATAACATATAACCAGTGGTTGCCACTGCTCAGAACGCATTCGCGAGAGGATTTTAGACTTCACACCAACTAGGCATAGAAAAGAATTCAACTGATCAGCTGTACCTGTGTGGATGGCCACTGTCATTGATCTATACACAATATAATCGACCCAGAGACCCAGACAAATAGGACAGGTAGATCCTAGGTATTTCGATTCAAGGCCAGCCAACGTAAAAAGAGTGATTTTCTCCAAGTATCTGCTACATACTTACGTTTAAAGGTTTTAACTCGGGGAAAATAACTCCACTTATATTATTTCCAATTAACAAAACTACTCGCTACTCGTAATGGTTTCATCTCATTGACGGTAGCGGTTCTGCAATTCCTCATTCGCTGCTGTTGCATCAAATAAAAGGTCAGAGATGTGCACAAAGGTTTTATTATAGAGCGAATTAAATATATTTGCGATATCTCCCACTTTCTCTCTCACTCTCTCCCTCTCTCTCTGCCAGCCAAATCGCATATTCTTCGTCAAGAAGTCAATAAAATCCGTAGAAGAAAAAATGAAGAATAAACTAGAGACATTAACCGAAAAGCGGGAAGCTTTTCAAGCACATCAAACACTGCATGCATTGTGGCCAATCATGAATGAATTAAATCTGGGACCTTCATTGAAGTAGTCCACTGACTTACCGCCACGGCGAATTCCGTGTGCACAGTATTGCCAGATATCTAACGCGCTCTCCCCCAAGTCGAGAACTATTTCCCATGAAATCCACTCTTTTTCTCTGAAAAATATTTCCTCTCTTTCATGAGTAGGGTTACCATGTTTAATTAATCGCACTTAATCTAAATAAATTTTATACTATGATTAAATACAAGTAAATGTAAAATAAATAAATAAATAAGGAAGTAAATAAGTAAATAAGTAAGTATATATGTATTATATGTATATAAGGAAAATAAAAAGCACACAATTTACCTATGGAAGTCATAATTTTGATGCCAAATTTGTGTAAATTTTTGTTTGGAAAATTTCGAATTCAATTCTGTAACATCATCAAGATGTCAAAAGCTCGTCAATGTTATTGTTTTGGAGTTTTTTTTTGTCTTTAGCCAAATTCAATAGTAAATAATCATAATAAGTAGTTCATAATTTTGTAGGTTCTTGCCAATTTATTCGTTGGATGTGAGTCGAGTTGGGGGAAGTCATATTGATGTTTAGGGAGTGCGTGTGTTGATTTTGTTTTTTTTTTCAGTTTTTTTTTTCTGATTAGCCAATTTTAAAGTTTTTGCCAATTTTTGAAATATTTCACCATAATTTAGATTTTTGGAAAAGTTTATTTTAATTTATAATTTCTTTTTGTTTTGTTTGATTTTGATGGTAGGAAAGGTAAATTGCGCGAGATCTGTGAAAAGTTAAGTGTAAAAAAGAAAGAGTGTGAAGAAGGAGCGATAGAAATTTTATGGTAGAAGAGTGAGAAGGTGGGCCAAAAGGGGGGGCGGTGTGAAGGTGGTGAATGCTGGGTAGACTTAATTACGAATTAACATTTATTTGCATAATGAAATTATTTATTATTGATGTAGTTATTAAATTATGAAAATACTAACGGCATATGGGCATACGCGATTTTTTCCTATAATAACAATTATAATTATTATAGTGTATATTATTGTTGTTATTACATTTATTACATTTTGTGGTTGTTGTTGTTGTTGTGGTTGTTGCCGTTGTGGTTGTTGTTGGCGTTGGTAATTTATTTAAAAAATTCTCATTATTATTATGAAGAGCATTTGCTGATGTTTCATCACCATTCAAATTTTCACCACGTTCACATTCACGTTGTTGAAATTGTTCTTGTTCATTACTATTATTATTATTATTATTGTTATTGTTATTATTGTTGTTATTTCCGGTGATGTTGGTGGTGTTATTGGTTCTATTAAAACGGGAACAACTGGAACCGCTGCCTCCATCATCACCATTATCTTCATCATCATTCTCCACTTTTGCTGTATAAACATTATTGCTGCAACATGTTGCTGCAGATATTGAAGGAACATGATACTTTGAGCAGGACAAAGTGGAAGAGGTGGAGAGGGAGGAGAAGGAGGCGGAGGAGAAGGAAGAGGTGGACGAGAATGATGTGGAACATGAAGCATTTGTTGTACCATTTCCATTTCCATTGTTATTATTACTATTCGTAATACATTTCTTGAGCAACGTTTTCGTTAACGGTGTCTTTATAATCGTTGCTGTTGCCAGTGCTAATGTTGCTGCAGCATTTTTTGTTCTTTTATTCTCGCTCTCGTCATCATCATCGCGCTCATAATAATCATCGAGTTCGCTCTCACTGTTATCATTATTATTATTTTTAGTACAATTGCTATTGTTAATTGTTGTATGCTTTTGCCTCTTTTCACCATTCACTCTATTTATTTCCTTAGCAACATCAATTGTTTTTATCTCGGCTTTATCATAATGTTGACCATTTTGCTTGGCTGCTGCTGCTGTTGTTGTTGTTGTTGTTGTTGTAATTGCCGCATCGTAAGCGCTATTTCTTTCAGCATCTTTTGCTGCTGCATTACTTTTATTACTACGATTTTGTTCTTCTTGCTGGAGCTCTTGTTTAATTTGAATGCCTAAATTCTGTATTTTCGTTTCTGCAGTGGCATTTGCTGATGCTGCTGGAGAATTTCTGCTGCTGGCGGTCGTCGACGTATTGTTGCTGCTCTTGTTGTTGGTCAGTTCGAGCGCCAATTGATTGGCATTCATCGGAAGTGTGTTTCGTTTTTGTTTTTCTCTTTTTTCAACTACATGTACCGTTTACTTGTTGCTAGTGATTTCTTTATTGTTCGTAAACATGATTTTGCTTGTCAACATGTTGCCAGTAACTGAATCGCCACATGTATCGTAGTTTTATGTGGGATAATAACAAAGAGTAGCATAAATTCTTTTTAATGACATTTGGGAACTTGCGTTTTTTTTTTTTTAATTGTAAATTATCAATTGTTTAAATTGTTTAGTTTTGAACTAATGATTTGTTGCGTAAGTTTTACTTTAAGTCAAACTGTGAAATTGTTTTTTATTCATATTTTGAGTTGTAAACAAAATTTCCAGCTAACAGATTTTTCTTTTTCAATATTTTATCTTGTTGCTCTTAACTTGCTTGTGAAACGCTGATGCCTTAAGATTTTAGGCGTTCTCAAATCGTTTTTTATGTTCGGATTCACAAATTCTTTTATTTTTTCTTCTAAGGAATTGTTCGTTGAATTTTTGAATTTTTTAACAAAATTTATTTTATTTCCTTAAGCTTACGAGTTTCTCAGAGTTGAGTTTCTTCACTAAGATTTCTTCAGTTTAGAACATGCGCGCCCAACGTGGGGTCAGCAACTTCACAAACACCGTAAAGTTTCATGCAGAACTTGCATTCGTCTTACATTAAGTGAAAAGCTTCCACGAAATTCTTTAACCAAAATTTGTTTCCCATCAATTTTAAATTGAATTAAACTTGTAAGTTCTTTATTAAAATAATTCAATTAATTTTAAGAAATTGTTAGTTTTTTAGTTTTTCCCCCGTTGAACGTCAATTTTAGCAGCCACCTTAAGTTTAGTTTTTATTTTAGGGTTGGGTTTTTTTTTTAGACAATTATCCACACACTCTCACTGAACTGCAAAACGCCACTGCCTCTGCCTCTGCACTGCTCATTATTTTAAATATTATTACAAATTATATTTTCCAAATATGTTTCAAATATTCACGAGTTGTTTTTTTTTTGTATTTTTTTTGTAGTTTATTTCTGTTTATTTTAATATATTTTTATTAATTTATATTCCATAATTTTATTTGTTAATTGGCTTTATTAAATTAATTTGTATGTAAATTACAACAAATGCACTTTTTGGTTAATTTATTTATTTTTATTTTTATTTTTCATTTTTTCTTTTATCAGTCTTTACATTATTAAGCATTAAATGTTAATTATGTTATGTGTAAACGTTTTATTTTTTTTGTTCTTACTTTTGTTAGTCCACGATTAGTTGAGAAATATGAAGCACAAAAATTTGAGCTGCTTTGGAAGGAATTTTGGCTTCTAGAAAATTCCTACTTTGTTGTTGTTGTTGTTGTTTAAGTTATTAAAAAAGCTCACTTAAAAAACTCGCTTATCCGAAAATCTTTAAAGTTTCGCGTTTGTTTTTTGTTATCTTCCTTCTCTTCTCTTCTCTTCTCTTCTGTTTTTTCGTCGTTCGTGTTTATTCCCTCTGCCTTATTTGTTTTTTATAAATCGTTTTGTTTTTGTTGTTGTTGTTGTATATATGTTGCAGTCTTTCACTGTTTCAGTTGTTTTTGTTTTAATTTTTACTAAGGACGGATTGATTCAATTGTGAATTGTGAATTGTTTGAGAAAAAGAAAAAACAAAAATAGCACAAAACATTTGCTTTAATGTTTATATTTATTTTTTATTTTTAATGCACTTTTGGAAATTGTTTAATTACATTTTTTTTTTTTTTTTTAAATGTTTAAAAATATATTGATAGTCTTCTATCAATTTGTTTTGGAGTGGATACTTTTGTAAAAAAAAAACAATACAAAAAACAAATAATTTATATAGTTTTTTAAATCACTTCAGCATAATTTGAAATTTTTTTATATTTCGTATAAAATTTTCGTAGAGTGATTTTGTTTGTCAAGTTTTCTCGTTCAATATTTAATAATAATAATGAAATTTTTCAATAAGTTCTGTGGATTCTGGAGTCTGAAGAGATTCTGGAGAGTCGCCACAATTTATACAAATTTTAAATGAACAGACATTTTTTTTTTTATATATATTTCCGACAGGTGCTGGAACTTTCTGGAAATTATCATTATAGTTTGAATTAATTGAATTAATATTTAAGGAAATAAGTTTAAATTCGGTGTTTAATGAAAATATTTTCTTTAATTTTGAATTGGATTTATTTTCTATTGTTGATTTTTTTTTTTTTATCAGCAATTTTCGTATCGTACTTTTTTTTATTTTTTATTCCATCAAAAAAAATGGAATTTATTTATTTTATTGTTGTATTAAAATTAAATCATTATTTACGAGCATAGTTTTCATATTAAAAGCTCTAGATTTTCCTTTCAGTTTTAATTGAATTGAAAAATTTAAATTTAATTTATGAAAAGAAATTGAACTTATTTATGAAAGTGTACTTTATTTTTTGTATTAAAATTTAATTTGATGAAAAGAAATTGAACTCATTTATGAAAGTGTACTTCATTTTTTGTATTTAAATTTAATTTATGAGAAGAAATTGAACTTATTTATGAAAGTGTACTTCATTTTTTGTATTTAAATTTAATTTATGAGAAGAAATTGAACTTATTTATGAAAGTGTATTACATTTTTTGTATTCAATACAATTATTTTTTATTTTTTTTTTATTTTTTATTGTTTTTATTATTGAAAGTTCCACAGATTTTAATAATATTCTCAGTTTTCTATTTTACACTTAATTGTTTTTAATTTCATTTTTGTTTTTAAATATTTTGTTGCAATTTCATTTTGATACTTTTTGATACTAAATCGAAGTTTAGCGGGATGAAATGTATTCAAGTGTCTTTATATTCTTTTTATTTTTTTGTTAGAAATAATGAAGGTTTTGAAAATCAGTTTCAGTTGATTTAAGAGCGTGTTTCTTCAATGCTTTTTTTAAAACTATAAAAATTTCACTTTAAGTTTATTTAAATTATTTTTAAAAATTTATTGAATGTTGCAAAATTGCATCAAGTTTTATTTAAATTATTTATGGTTTGGTTTAGCTTCAAATCTTTTCATAAATAATTTATGCATTGCCAGAGATTTAATTAAAAACTTTTAAACTATTTTGAATTTCTTCTGGAATTCGGCTTTTGTTAACAATAACTCAAACTTCTTTGAGTTTCAACTGGATTTAAAATGTTATAGTATAGAGTTTTATAATTCGATTTTTGTTTTCACAATTCACAGGTTTCAAAGGTTTCCCAACACAAAAGACATATTCTTTTTTCGAATATATTTTGTTTGTCAAGTTTTCTCGTTCATTATTTGATATAAATTTTAAATGTAACCAATATTTTTATGAAATTTTTCAATAAGTTCTGTGAATTCTGGAGTCTGAAGAGATTCTGGAGAGTCGCCACAATTTATATAAATTTTAAATGAGTATAGTATAGAGTCAGTATAGAGTTTTTTAATTCGATTTTTGTTTTCACAATTCAAAGGTTCCAAAGGTTTCCCAACATAAAAGACATATTCTTATTTCGAATATTTTTTAAAGTTATTCATTGTTTGAACTTTTAGCTTCTTTTTCCTTATGTTTTACTTCCTTTCTTTTTGATTACTTTGAGAAAAATATCATAGAATATTTCTTTGTGAAACTTTGAAACTTTTTAGGATTTCAAACAATTTTCCAATACGATGATGATCTTGTATTTTTCCACATATCGTTTTCAAAGATTCGATTTTCAGACAATATAATTTTTACGTTAAATTCTTCTTCGTTTTCTTTTTCTATAGAATTATAATGCGTATTTGAATTATTTTTTATTTGTTTGAGATTTTTAACAGTTCTTATTTGTAAAATGTTTAAGTTCAGTCTTTTTTGTTCTGTATTCTACAAATTTATTAATTTGAAAATAGATTCCAGTTGTTCGTTCGAAGTTCAAAACTAAAAAAAAGTGTTGCATATTTTATTGAAAATTCTTCAAATATTCGTTTGAGAATCTTAAGAATTTAAAAGTAAATTTAAATTTAAGAAAGTCTTTCTGCTTTTCACTTCAAACCATTTCGAACATTCGTGTTTTTTTTTTTTTGATTTATTTACCACGATTATTTTTTTTTAAATTATTTATTGTATAATTATATTAAATATTTGTAAGTTTTCATAATTTGTAGGGTTTTTTGATTATATTTTTTAGTTTCCATTATAATTGATTTTTTAAAATTAATTATCTGAAATATTTCTGTTTAAATTTTAGTTATTATTTTTGTGTGACACAAATGTTCTTAGGGCCAATTAATTTAAAATGATTTTTTGTTATCATAAATTATTTTTTTTCGATTTTAAAAGTATCTTATTTTTTTATTTTAAATATTTTATACAATTAAAAATCTTCAAAGATTTCTTCGTATTTTTTTTTTTCTTCTCTGCAGCCATTAACCAGTTAAATCATTCCACTCGATGTTAGTAATTAGACCAACCTACTGCCAACAACAACTTATCACAAACTTATGATTACAATTACTATTTTCAATTTCACTTTTATTGAAACGCAAAAAAAGATAACAAAAATGATTAAAAAAATGATGCACTTTTATACTCCAAAAAATATGCTTCTTTTTTATTCAAATTACGCTCAGTAATTCAGTCTTATTTGTTTCTATATTTATTTAGAAAAAAATAATTATAAACAAATTTCAATTATTTTTCTGTAAAATGACAAATGAATGGCGCGCCGCCTTCCCAAAAAAAAAACTGCAAAATGTAAAAGAAAAATGAACTGAAAACAAGAAGAGAATACAATCAATATGCATACCACATACCACGATCAATATAATCAGAGACTAATTAAAAACGACCAAAGAAACGAAAATGGAAAAATTTGGAAAAATCGTCAACACAGAAACTTAGCGACAGTCGAAAAATGAAAAAAAAAAAATTGCAACTCATGCATTTCCGTTTTGTATGCAAGCAAACGCGTTCGAACTTCCGTAGATGAGAGAGCGCGCGCGCGCGCCTTTTTCACACACCGCAAAAACACAGAAACAGAAAAATCGCTGCAGCACAAAAAAAAAAAAAAAACACACACTCAGTAACACACGCACACAATCACAGAAGAATAACAAATCAATTCTCTATTAATTGTGAGAATATTTGAAAAATTCCCGAATAGAAACAAATTTTCTATGATTTAAAAATCCACAAAGCAGCAACAATATGTAAAAAATTGCGGCTGCTGTTGCTGCTTCTTCTTTCCGTTTTTTTCTTCTTCTTCGTCAACTAATATTTCTAATGTTTTTAATAATTTAGTTATAGTGATAGTTTTTTTTTTTTTTTTGTTTTTTTTAGATATTTTATTTTTGTTGCTATTATTGTGTTGTGTTGTTGATCTATTCCGCGCCCAGCGTGCGTACATACGAACGGAATCAAGTGAAATGAAAGGAGTAAACGAAAGAAAGCGGCCAACAAGCGGCGGTCGGTCGCCGCCGCAGCACAACTATTTTAAAACATACATATAACAACAACAACAACAACAACAACTAAAGCATACAAAAAACTTATAAAAACCAAACAGAAAATAACAACAGCAACAACAACAACAATAACAACCACACGAAAAAACATATGACGTTGAGACACACAAGTAAAAACTTCAAAAAAAAAACACTCTTCGTTATATTCGTTTTCTATGTTGTCGAATCATCATCGTTAGTTTTTACTTGCTTGCCAGTGGTGCCGATAGTGCCTCTGTGTGTGTGTGTGTGTGTGTGTGTGTCTGAATGAGTGTGTGTTAAAAGTGTGAGAGCGCAAAAAGTTTAACTCTTACACACTCACTCATTCACTCACTCACTTACTCATTCATTTACTTATGTATAACACAAAAAGTTTCGTTTTTGATGAAGGAAAAACTATTACAACAACAACAACAACAACCACAATTAAATGGAAAGTTTTATATGCATACAGTGGCTACCATAGAAAGAAAAAAGTTTCATACTCTCGTGCAATTGCAACCATACAGCAACAACAACAACAGCAACAGCAACAACAACAACAACCAAAAGCAAAGAAATGCAAAACTTTATAACTAACAAAAGTTATCATATACACACACATATCAAAAGTGCATGAGATAGAGAATGAGAGCGAGAGTGCGAGTGCGAGTGCGAGTGCGAGAGAGCAAAACTACTTCTTCTATAATAAAGCTAAAGAAACTATTTTTGTTGTTTAAATCGCTTTCGTACATTGCACTTGGACTCTCAAAACATAACATAAACAGGCAGCACTCTCATTCGCATTCGCATTCGCTCTCTCTCCTTCTCTCCTTCTCTCCCTCTCCCCCTCTCTCTCTCTCTCTCTCTCTCTCTCTCTCTCTCTGGCTCAAACGCCGGCATTACTTCTATGCACTATTATGTTAATTGACTACGACCGCCGGTTAAAACAAGACATAAAAAAAAACAGACACAAAAACAAAAATAAATGAAAATGAAAATAAAAAGCTTACAAGCATTTTACATCCCAATATTGCTTTGCTTTGCTGCTTTGCTGCTTTGCTTGTTACTTTTCTATGCTTTATATGTGTATTGTTCATTAATGCATTTCTGTCTGTGTGTGTGTGTGTGTGTGTATGTGTGTTTTCATGAGTTACACATTGAAAGTGTTAATAAAGTATTTGACGCTCGCGCATTTGTATATCAATAGAAAGCTTTTCTCTCATACTCATTTGCTCTCTCTATCTCTCTCTATCTCTTTTCAGTTTTATTTTGATCCAATTCATATATTTACAAATGCAATCCATTGACGCTCATGAAAAGTGAAGTTTATTTGAGAGGGGAGCAATGGAATTCATGGTATGGGAAATTAAATGTTACTCATACTCACAGTAGTGCCAGAATGTGCCTAGCTCTTTTTCACCAAAGCGCACAAAAATGCAATCGTTTTTTCATTGCTTTGTGTGTGTTTTGTATGCATTTGAAATTGAAGTTGATATCTTTCTTGGCTTTTTTTTTTGTCTTCCCTGTTGTCTTGCATTTTTATGTGCCTGCACAATACTATGCCAAATGTAATTATTTTATTTCTTATTATTGCATACATACTTAATATGCTTTTATGCTTTTATGCTTTTAATTCAAATGTAATTCTTTTTTTTGTTTTTTGTTTTGTCTTTATATTAATTTTTTTTTTACGATATTTGCTATTAAGGAAATGAATTGTGCATACGATTATGTGTGGAAAATTATGACAAAGCAAATTGCTAGTAAGGAAATATAAATTTGTTAAACTTTTCATGGAACCAGGCGAGAAGAACGAACGGAGATTTTATTTTTGCTCATACTTTAATGCTTGAGGTGTGTAAACAAATCATAAGACACAAAATTTGTGAAAAATTGATACAAAAGAATTCAAAGTTCAAATAAGAAATGAATGATTGATACAAAATTGAATTCGTTCTGATTGAGCAGTAGGAATCTATTGATTAACATTAAAAGCGTTTATAGTGTTGTCATGCATGGTATTTATTTATGGCATTGCTTAAGAAACTTAACATACATACATAGAATAGTATGTTGATATTTATTTATTTTTAATCAGAAAAGTAAGTAAGTAATGTTAAATCATTATACTTATTACTAAAAAAGTTAAAGACGCACACTGGATACCAGGGCCGTCGGCTGGCTTATCATTTTATTTAAATTTCCATATCTGAACAAAAGATAGAAAGTATTTGCTATTCTAGGTATTGCTATCCAATAGCTGATGAATGTATTTATACAACAAAATTTATGTAGATAAAAGATAGATTAAGTAAAAAATTATCAGAATTTTATTATATTATGATTATACTTAGAAATAATATAATATACTAATCAATCAGCTTAAGTCACAAGTCACTGGAAAAATTAAGGTATCTTAAAAAAAAAAAAAGTTCACAGCATCTTGAAATGATTAATTATTCATTGCGCAAATATATTAATATGGCGTCCAGTCGCCACCGTTCTTTGTAATTTCATTACAACGGAAATGCATGCTATCGACTAGTTTTTCAGCATATGACCGTGTTAAACTTCGCCATATTACCCTAAGAAGCCGTTTCAAATGATTTATTGAACGTATCTTTTTTCCACGTAGTTCTATGTTCATAAGAGCCCAAACAATTTCGATCGGATTCGCAACTGGCGACTGTGAGGGCCAATCCAATGAAGTTATGCCGTTTTCCTCTTTCCAACTGCTACACAAGCGACTGTGATATTTTGGGTCGTTGTCCTCTTGAAGAACCCAATCTCGGCTTCCTACCCCAAACCACATACATACATATCCGTTGATGGCAGAAGTCCATCATGAAGTTGGCATCCAAATTCCTCGTGACCATGATTAATTTGTCAAATGCTTGTTTTGTGAAGCATCCCCAAACATGAACCTTTCCTGGATGTTTCACTGATCGCTGGAGCATCTTACCGTCTTTAGTGGACCAAGCAACGCTTAATAGTGTTTGTCATCCAAAAGGAGGATTCGTCGGTGAACACCACTTGGCTCCAATCGTCATCGTCATCCACATGTTCAGTTGCCCACTCTTGGCGTTTTTTTTTATTTGCTTTGCAGCTAGTAAAGGTTTTACCGTCGTTGCTCGAAACTGGAAACGGTTTCTTATTGTATTCAGAGAGACATTTATGCCCTTTCGAGACAATTTTTGTTTAGCTGCTTTCAAGGATACGGCTGGATTAGCTTCGAAAATCCTCTTTATAACCAAGACCTCCTGTTTCGAGGTAAGTAGCTCTGCAAATGCCGCGATTTGACAAGTCGTCCACATGTTTGTGCACCAAAAATTGTTGGCTTCAATGCTGGACAAACGCCTTCGATTTTTTTAAGTACTTCGAAGCGCTCAAGTGGGACATCGTGAGACTTCTTGGGACCTTTTGGATGGGAACAACGAAAGACAGCTTCAAAACGTTTCACATATACGGAACTCATTTCTTAAATATGCTCTTGAGACGAAAGCGTATAATGGAATGTTTCTACAATTACATTGCGAAATTTACAATGAAATCAAGTTTTTTGAAAATCAAGGCCAAATTGATATTCAAATTATTTGATGCGAAAAATTTGCCATTTGCTTTCTTCGTGTATGTGAATTTTAATATAAAAAATGTGGCTAAGCAAAATTGACTTACAATTATAATTGTACTATTGACTTAAAGTATAATTTATTTTACAATTTGATTAAAACTTGAACCTTTCATTATTGATAAGAGTACAGCTTTCATATAATTTTGGTGTAAAAATGAATGTAAGCAAATATTGAATTAAAATTTTGCGAATATTAATAAATTACTATTTTTTATTTAAAAACAAAAGTTTTAAACAAATTGCATACCCCATACTTAAATACTATACTTAAATATAAAATACTAGTTGATTTTTCATATAATAGTAAAATAAGTAATAATAAAAATTCAAAAACTAAAGATAAAATAATTTGAAAACAAAATTTTATAATAAAGAATTACATATGCCTAAAAATAAATATGTATTACACATAGTTAGGAGAAAACAAAAACGTAAATCTAGACGAAATAATAGAACCGGCAAATATTATTTCTACCATTGTCACATTGTCACATTGTCAAATAAAAACTACACATAATATTTTCTATCGAATATCAGCAGAAGAAAAAGAAGAAGAAGATGTGGAGGGAAATGGTATGGCAGTATGCTAGTAGCATAAAAGTTTAAGCAAATGTAACAACTACAACAACAACAACAACAACAACAACAAAACCAGCAACATACGTAATACATTTGACACAGTTATTAAAGGAGAGAGCGATAAAAAGAGAGAGAGAGAGAGAGAGAGAGAGAGCACAGTATAAAGCTCAGTATACCACCAATACTCATAGGCCAACAAAGAAACATACACAGAGAGAGAAGAAGAGAGAGAGAGTCAAAATGAGCGAAAAGTTCAAGCACACACAAACATTTTTACATACGAGTATAAGCATATGTACATTATCTGTGTACGTGCACATATCTGCGGCCATAAGGAATAACAGCTAATGTCGCATTAAGAAAAATAAAAACTTATTGCTTATTTTTCATTATATGTAAATACAAAAATATTGAAAGTTTTTAAACAATTATTGGAGTTTAATTAATAAAAACTATGAGTGGTCGCTGTGACGTAGTGGTAATGCGTTGGACTGTTACGCAGAGTGTCCGGGGTTCGAATCTCGGCACAGGCAAAATTAAAAAATAGAAAAAAATAATTTTTCTATACGGCAGGTGGCAATGGCAAATCTACAAGAGTAAAAATTGCCTATGAAAAGCTTTTCACTTCGCCGTTCGGATTCAGCATAAAATTGTAGGTCCCTTCACGAAAAATTGTAGGTCCCATGCGAAAAGCTCAGCACATGACCTCCATGGCCTGTTGTGCCATTAAAAGTAAAGTAAAGTAATGAGTATACCTAAATTGGAAAACAACAAATTTCAAAAACTCTCAACATTTTTTGGGATTTATAATGAAAGATATGCAATAAGTTTTAATATTTCCTCAGTCGACTTTAGCTGTTATTCCTCGTTGCCATCCAAATATGAACACATATCTGTGGCAAGAAAACAAAGTAGCTTAAGTCGACATAAGTGTAAATTGAGTTTTTATGTTATAGTTATTCAACTTTTCAAAGGGTCTATCTATTTCAATTGAGCCTTTTAATAAAAATACCGCATTTAAGCAAAGTTATGTTACTTTACCTTATAACTCAAGTGTTTCTTAACAGCAATGCATTTGTCAAAATATCTTAAGTAGAGATATACTTCGATTATCATTGTTTCATTGTTTGATATATAATATCTTTTAACTGACTTTCATCTTAAATCGACTTAAGTCAAATATGTATATCTCATCTCAATAAATTTAAAATACATCGTATATAAACCAACAATTTATGTTCAAATAAGGCTCCAATTCTATGGTGTTTCCTTCATGTAAATTTTATAAAAAATAAGAAACTTCTGTCTACTTGGTCGCTGAAGAGAAGCGGTAATGCGTTGGACTGTTACGCAGAGTGTCAGGGGTTCGAATCTCGGCACAGGCAAAATAAAAAACTATAGTAATAAAATAAAAAATAAAAATAAATTTAAAACAACAAAATTTCTACACGGCACCACCACCTCTTGGAAGGCAACGGCAAACCTACAAGAGTAAAAATTGCCTATTGAAAGCTTTTCAATTCGCCGTTCGGATTCGGCGGCATAAAACTGTAGGTCCCTTCCATTCATGTACAAATCTAAGACGCACAACATGAGTGGATGCGAAAAGCTTGGCCTTTGGCGCTACATGCGGTCATAGTCGACACTGATAAACTGAAGTTCATTGTGCGGCATAACACTTGCCACAATGGCTGCCTATCTCTTTATCGGTGTCCTGTGTGATCACGTTCACTCTCTCATTCTCCCTCTTTCTTCCTCCCACCTATCAATCTTCCTTCCATTCAACACAATGCTCTGCATTCATAGGGGTACAACCTATGTGTTGAATGTATCAATAAAAAAAAAAAATTTTTAAAATTCCAGGAGCTAAGCTTTCGCTTCAACAGATGTCCTTAAGTTTACTTAAGACGCTATCATACAAATAAATTTTTGAAGAAAAACTTAAGAACAAAACGATCAAAATTCATGGCTTTAAAACCGAACAAAAATCATTTTACACAAAATAGGCAATATCTTAAAACATCGATTTTCAACGTAAGCTACTCTGCTTTGTTGCTACAGATATGCTTAAAAATAAATGGAAACATATCCGGCACATGCTGCATATTAACTTATTTTTAATTTTTTGTTGTCGTTGTTGTTTTTTAGGAGAAAGAAATACTGTGTCCCGTTGTAATATTACAAGAGGCAAACGCTCCCTCTTTCTCTGTTCTCTCTCTCTCTCCCTCTCTGGCATTACATCCTTAAGTCTTTGTTTCATATGGCTCTCTTTTATTCACTCCTCAATTGAAAAAAGCTTTTTGGGAAGCTTTATAAGCATTTACTTATATTTTAACAATTTTTGTTTTTAAAAAAGTTCGAATGTTCCACGATCTCTAATTTTAGGTTAAATATTTTAATCGTAAAGAAGTTTTTAAAAACTATAAGCAATAATTTTTAAGCAAGTAGATACTAGGTGTAGCAATAGATTGATTACATTACAGAACATGGTATGTAAAATTTTCTCCGATTTGAGTTTTCCCGCTGTTTTTGCATTCGTCAAACTGAAATCTATCAGAATATGGTATATGCTCTAAATATACGAGGCTAGATCAATAAGTACACGTGCGTGAAGACAGGTGGCGTTGCTGAGGGAAGTTGGCATTACCGTCGTGTACTGCCATCTGTCATACGACACCACACAGGCAAGACAAATTTTCAGTATACATACATACGAGGGTAGCTCAATAAGTACCCGTGTGTGAAGACAGGTGGCGTTGCTGAGCGAAGTTGGCATTACCTTCGTGTACCGCCATCTGTCACATGACACCACTGATTCATAGGTTAGTTTTTATTTGGCAGCCATTAGTATCACACGTGTTTGGTGTTTCGCGATAAAATGGAAAAAGAACATTATCGATCCGTAATTCGCTTTTTATTTTTGGTTGGAAATACATGCGAAGAAATAAAAGCGAAGTTGGATGCTGTCTATGGGGACCCTTTACCATCTACGACAACCGTCCGTAAGATATTGTTTCAACGAATTTAAACCTGGTCGTACATCTGTTTTTGATGAGGAACGCCCAGGCCGCCCGGCAGACGTGGTTACCGAAGAAATCGTTGAAAAGGTCCACGACAAGATTCTCGCTGATCGCCGAACGAAAGTGCGCGTAGTAGCAGAGGCCGTGGGAGTGTCGTACGGAACGGTAATTAATATTTTACATGATAGGTTAAGCATGAGAAAGGTGTCGGCCCGACGGGTGCCTTACGATTGCTTACGGTGGACAACAAGCGGTTACAGAATTGTCTCGGCCAAATTGCATGAATTGAACAACGAATTGCTGCTGCCGCACCCACCGTACTCGCCCGACTTGGATCCCTGCGATTTCTTTCTGTTCCCCAACATGGAAACGTGGCTCGGGGTGAAAAAATTCAGCTCAAACGAGGAGGTTATCGTCGAGACAGCAGCGTATTTTGAACAGTTTGACAAATCGTACTTTTTGGAGGGGTTAAAGAAATGGCAGAAACGTTGGGAAAAGTGTATTGTACTAAAAGAAGATTACGTTGAAAAATAGAAGAACAAATTTTGTGAAAAACTTGACTCTTCATTCCTAACACGCGTACTTATTGATCTACCCTAGTATAGTCTATGATACTGATGCAACATTTCGGGAATAATTTACAATTAAACATAACCAATAGAATGTGACGCCTTGCCCATAGACATGTAGGGAACAACTGGTGTGCCGGTGTCTCGATGAGGTAAATTGAGTTTTGGAAAAAGAAAAAGGTCAGCCAGAGCCATATCAGATGAAAACGTTGGTTGTTCGATGATATTTGTTCAGTTACTGGCTAGAAATTCGTTCACAATCACAGCCTTGAGAGTGGTGCTTTGTCGTGGTGCAAAATCTATGAGTTTTCTTTCCACAAACTTGGCCTTCTTCGACGAATTTGATGCGTGAGATACAAAAGGTATCTTGTCAGAGGCTTATCTCTCTTTAACTTAAAAGACGTTTTTCCATCACCATTATTATTGATGTTAAAACGATCAGTTGACGACATTGATGGCCGACCGGTAAATCTCCTCAACACATTTCGACTGCTTTTATAATGGCTGTACCACTCATACACACGGGTTTCTGATAAGCCTTCTGTAACATTTTCAGCGATTCGGCATGCGAAATTCCATTTGCAATACAAAATTTGAGACAAATTCTTTGTACGATATTTTTAATCATTGTAAAAATCGCATAACACACTTGAGATTAACTGACAAAATCGAGCAGTGTAAACAAACTAAATGGGAGATCGCGTTCACGTCCAGATAGAGGGCAGTGGTGCCACCTTAGCGACAAAAGCAATCTCTCACAATCCCCTTTAAGCGGGCTTTTGAAATTATTATTTCCCGGAATGTACCCAGGACAGTACCTTACGCTTATGCATACTCGTAGAAGGAATCTTAGTGAACCATAAATTCCATAGAGTAGAAACAATACAAGAATTTCTATCGAACATTGGGCCTTAGGAAAGCACAGTAGGTCCATGTAGGGGCACAATAGCTCATAATTAATTGGAGTACATTTCCCAATAATAATAATAGCAATTAACAACGTACGACAATTTGATAACTTACAAAATCTTACGACTAATGCCGCTAGAGTATCACACATTTGAACAGTGGTGCCAGAAAATCAGAGACAGGCTAAAAGAAAATGTTAAAGGCTAATATGTTATGATTCCCAGTTCAGAGCTAACCATCGATATAATCTCCATAATTTATATTATGGTATATGGCAGCAATATGCAGTGACTGATCGTATAAAGGAAACTCCTGGCACATAGAACAACACTTGGGACATAGGGGAAAACTTTTAAAATCGCAACGTAATAAAGCAGAAAAACTTCTACTCATCTGGATGAATACAATGAAAACAATTTATAAAATCAGATAATATTGAAAAGCCGAAAGTTGTTTCAAAGCTCAAAAGTTAATGCACTTTGGTGCTAGAGCATTTGATGCTTAGAGCATTTGGTGCTAGAGTATTTGATGCTAGAGCATTTGGTGCTAGATCATTTGGTGCTAGAGCATTTGATGCTAGAGTATTTGATGCTAGAGCATTTGATGCTTAGAGCATTTGGTGCTAGAGCATTTGATGCTAGAGCATTTGAATCAAGAGCATTTGATGCTTAGAGCATTTAATGCTAGAGCATTTGATGCTAGAGCATTTGATGCTAGAACATTTGGTGCTAGAGCATTTGGTGCTAGAGGATCACACATTTGAACCGTGGTGTTAGAAAATCAGACAAATCTGTATGAAAAGTAAAAAATTTAATCATAACTTTTAAAATTTAATTCGCCGGATGTCAATCTGATGGATTACAGCGTAAGGCCCATTATAGAGGCTAGGTGTCATAAAAATTTGCAATTCCTGAAATAGTCGTTGCATCGTGCATGGGACCGAATAACTCCCGTAGCCCATTATAGAGGCTAGGTGTCATAAAAATTTGCAATCCCTGAAATAGTCGTTGCATCGTGCATGAGACCGAATAACTCGCATAGCCAAAAATCTGTCCAAGCGTTGGAAGCTGTGTATTCGCCCAAGGGTGGCCACTTCGAAACCGTCTGAACATATTTTTACTGATGCATTATGTTGCCTTTCCTTCGGTCGGTTTTCGTGTTTAATTACAATTATTTTTGGATGTCCAAAACTGTGGTACACACTTATTTATTGTCACCCTGTGTTTATGTATAGTAGTAGTTATTATCTTATTTCAAAATTTTCTTTCCTTCTTGTCTTCATCGAAATGAGTAGGAACTTGAAAGCATTGCTTGTTGGCATTCTTGAATATTTATAGTGTCCTAAGAATAATAAAAAGAGTAAAAATTTCTTTTGTCGCTAACTTGGCACCACTGTCCTCTATCCTGATTTGTAGTTTGAGCGAAATCTGTCATTTAATTTCTTTACAGTGCACGAAGGAATCAAAATTTACTTATGTAATATGTACAAAAGGTACAGACCTGGTAAACTTTAATAGCTGATACCGAAAATGTTTTAAACAAATGCTATCAGGTCTAGGTTACTGTTTAAGTAGTCAAGATATGCCTCGAATTTCCTAATGAATACCAAAAACTTACAAATTTCGCATTTTAATTAAGTAAGTATGTTACAATATTGAAAGAAATTTATCTCGTCAGAACTGGAAACATTCGGGCTTAAAAGAATTATGTCGTTTAACCCTCTAGTTTCCAAATTTTTGATTGATCTAAAAAATTATAATTGATAAATATCGATGTAAAAAGCACAGAGCTGTTCGCAAAAACTTGACAAAATTAATTAGCGTGGATTTATGAAGTCGGATAGTCGGGATCCATCAAAGCAATTGTGGTTGTTTGGGTCTGTGGGAAATTTTTTAATTAAAATTTTTTTGAACGACTAAACATTTTATAATAAGGGTTCCTATTTCTAGCTAGTCATTGTTTTATGTACCGTTAGTATCACGGGAAGTAAAAATTTTTATTTTTACTTTTTAACCAAAATTCTGAAACTCACTCTGTATAATTAATTATTCATATTTTTCAACATTTTTGAATTTGATTGCTTCCAGCGCCTGTAATACATAGCTGAAGCTGATAGCTCATAGCCGAAGCATTATTATTACTATTGCAACACAACTTTCAAGTAGAGATACTTTTCTGGTAGAGATACTTGGGAAAAGGAATGTCCTCGCTTTGTTGGAGACTACCGTCTGTGGTCCACAGATAGATCTAAAACAAACGGGGGACTTTTTGTTGGAGACTACCATCTGTGGTCCACAGATAGATCAAAAATAAACGAGGGAGTTGGAACCGAAGTTTAAGGAGTTAGGCCGAGAGGGGATATTATTGCTAGTATGAGCCAAGAAAACTCAGTTTTTCATGCGGAAGTACACGCAATAGAATTATGTCTTAGACTATATGAAGAAAGGCCGTCGTGTAAACGAAATATGTATGTATATTCTCTCGGACAGTAAGGCTGCACTACTGGCCTTAAGCTCCCTTAAAATAAGTGCATAACTTATATGGGAGTGCCTTCAACTACTGATCAAAATAGCGTCCACGAAGTTTGGCTGCCTGGACACAGTGGTATTGAGGGCAATGAAATGGCTGACAAGCTAGGCAGAAAAGGGGCATCTATACCCATGTTTGAATCAACCCCATACTGCGGCCCGCTATAGAGTTTTGTAAAGCTCAATCTTAACACAGAACAGAAACAGGTTGAACAGAAAGGCCCAGGCTGCCTGGGAGGACATCTCAGGCAACAGTCAAGCAAAATCAATCATATCAAGTGCATCAAAGTTAAGAGCGAAGAGCCAAACAACCCTTGATGTTAAACTGAAACCGAATCCGAGCTGTCACAGGATTTCCTACCCTACACACTGCCCAGTTAGGAAAAATGGGAATAACTCGGCACGAATTTTGTAGATTTTGTGACGAAGACGAGGGAGCAGCCAGAGTACATTCTGTGACACTGTGACAAGCTTGCAAAGCTTAGACTTCGTCACCTTACTATTCCATACCCTGTACTACGGTTGAAGTGGGCAATATAACTCCCAGGGATATCTGAGCATTTTGAAATGCTACAAGCCTAGGGCTCTTCAGAATAGGCTTTTTTAGGCCGCCGTGAATTGATGGCTTGTGCCCAGCCCCTGTTTCAATCTAATGAAAGTTTGGGCAGTTCACTATACTTTATGATAAAGTGAACCTTCGGGCTACTGTTATTCTGGGAGTTATTACACCCGTTCTGGTGGCGGCTGCCTAGAGGCCTGCTTGGCAACTAGAGGGTTAATTCCACTTGGCAGTTAATGATATGTAGTTTATTGGTAATGAAATGGTTTCACTGGGTTGCATTCAACCCATGCGTGCTGAAAGAATTAATTTTATGTACTTATAGTGAAACACACATTTGGGGCATAAACAAGGTGTCGCATTCAGTGTCGTATCCTCTCAATTATCATAAATTCTCTCATATTTCTTAAAAAATTTTACAACATTATAACAATACAACAGAATAGGACACGTTGTGAATAAACCCAATTGCTTTAAATACAATAACAGATTGGTAAGTGAAAGGTCTTCCCTTCCAGCTTGAAAACATCTTATCAATTTTTCATAAGTTTGATCTAATTAATTAAAACTGCATAATTTTGTTGGTCTCATTATTTTTCAAGCACAAGCTTAAAATTAAACATTTTTGGATGCCAAATGTTCAACTGAGAAACTAAACAAAATCCCAACCTTAACTTACATTTCTTATCTAATCCCAGTGCGACACCAGTAAAATTTCATAATTTGAGTACAAATCACGACTTGAGCGTTTTGAGGAAATACAAATAAATACATTTTTGTGCCACCATAAAAAATAAACCAAAGCCAATTCATAAATTTCCATGTGCGAAGTTCGCTTTCATTTTCAACGAAATTTCAAAGTTTCTGTTATTTTTTTATTGGTTGGCATCTAAATCACCACCACACACCACCACACCGCCATCAACCATGACTGCCAACATAATGCCAATGGGGCGAACAAAACCAACAACAGAAAAGAAGTGTAACACAACCAAATCACATACCACCACACACCAGCCACTAACTATTGCCATTATTTTTCATTTCCTCATCGTGAACACTAATGCCAATTTATTTCGTTTGTTTTCAAAGGTGTGCAAATCAAAGAAACTACGTACCTACATACATACTTTTTGGCTATGTACAATACCTACCTACTTCAGGAAAGGTGGTTTGTCGTCGCTGTGGAGCGACGCTTACAATGTGAACTTGTTTTCGTGTTAACCAGGTAACTTTTATATCTGTATGTGTGTGTGTGTGTGTGTGTGAGTAGCCAGGAAGAGCAGAGAGGCAGACGGGCAGACGGGCAGGCGGGCAGGCGGGCAGAAACAATGACACTTGCAGCTGTTAAAGTTCACTGCAATATATGCATGCAATGCAATGCATGCATACACCCTCTCCCTTTTAGCATGAAAACAAAAACAAAACCAAGCTAAATAACATACACAAGCGATACTACTTAAATTTCGGTTGCCAACAACTGGCAATGACACGACGACGGCGATGACGACGACGACGACGGCGATGACAACGACGACAACGAACACAACAACAACGCTGACGATCGTTTTATACTTATGTGTACGCAAGTGAAAGTTCTTTTGTCGTCCGTGACTCCAATTGCAACGTTAACCAGCAACATTAACGTGTCGTCTGTCGTCTGTCGTCTCTGCCTCTCCCTCTGCTTTTTCCCCAGTAATGGAATGGGCTCAGTTCGATGCACCACACTCTCCCAACTCACTAACTCTCACTCTCTCCGTTACACGCCCCCATACACGAAACTCACTCTCCATTCACATGCACAGTTATACATACATACTCATCATTCTATAGCAACAACTACTTACATACATACATACATACATATTTGTACATATTTGCCAATGTATGAATGTATGTGTGCACAGAGTAAACAAATAATGGATAAGTATATCGATAATCTCCTACGATCAATTATTGAGCGAATGTGCTTGCGCCAGAAAGAGACAGCATACGGAAAAGAAGTGCATGCATAAATGGCAAACTGCAAACTGCAAACTGCAACTTTTATTGTAAGCCAATTTTGGAGAAACCAAAAAAAGAAATAATAAAAGAAAATGAAAAAAACAAGAAAAGGAAAAAAATAATGAAGACGAACATGAAAGAAAAAAAGTAGCAGCAAATGAAAGAAATTGGCCAAGACAACGTTTTCATTAAAGCTGAAGTGGCAACAAATTGCAATTTTATGAGCAGAGCAGAGAGTGCAACGTGTGTGTGTGTGTGTGTGTAGAGTAGAGTAGAGTGGAGTGATTTTGTTGTTGCACTTTTAATGGGAATGTTACTAATTCTTCGGCATGCAGCGACTGCAATCATTTGCAGGTAGCAAATAAATATATTTTATAAGTATGTAATAACAAGTTTTGGAGTATTTTTTTTTTTTTTTTTTGGCAATCTTAAAAGTTCAAAGTAGCAAAGTACAATGAGCCAATCAACAACTTGAACTAAATTAAGCAAAAAGTTTTGGGATGATAATTTTCAAGAAAAAAATTGCACTTTATTTTTATAAAAAATGTCAGCTGACTGTCAAGTTTTGGGCGCAGCTATTGGGCTGCCATTTTCAAGCCCTTGAATCCGCTAGTGGTTCAGTAGAATTCGAGCGAACTAGAGGATCAACATGCTGATGAAAGCAACGATCATAATAGTTGAGATATATGTAAATCTATTGGGCTGGCTTATGTGTTATTTTCAAGACTTTGGATCCGCTGGTGGTTCAGTGGAATTCGAGCGAACTAGAGGATCAACATGGTGCTGAAAGCAACGATCATAATAGTTGAGATATATGTAAATCTATTGGGCTGGCTTATGTGTTATTTTCAAGCCTTTGGATCCACTAGTGGTTCAGTGGAATTCGAGGGCACTAGAGGATCAACATGGTGCTGAAAGCAACGATCATAATAGTTGAGATATATGTAAATCTATTGGGCTGGCTTATGTGTTATTTTCAAGCCTTTGGACCCGCTGGTGGTTCAGTGGAATTCGAGCGAACTAGAGGATCAACATGGTGCTGAAAGCAACGATCATAATAGTTGAGATATATGTAAATCTATTGGGCTGGCTTATGTGTTATTTTCAAGCCTTTGGACCCGCTGGTGGTTCAGAAAGTTCTCTTTCTTCACAGAAATATCACTTAATTTCTCGAATAACTTGCAACAAAAAAAAAATAAATAAATAAATGCATATTGTATGTGCAAAGCTCGGCCGAATTCAAATTGTGCCATTAAAAGAAGAGGAAGAAACATACTCTTTGAGGCGAATCTGTTTAATTTTGTTTTTAATAAATATAAAAAACTCAAATTTCATTACTTTTAAAGTCGCTTAACTTCGCTAACATGAAATGCTATCATCAGCCAGGGAATTATGGTAATTTTGGGTACTTCTTCTTCTTTTAGTGGCACAACAGCCCATGGAGTGCCTAGGCCGGGCTTGGCGCACTCACACATGTTGTGCGTGGTACATGCATGAATGGAAGCGACCTACAATTTTATGCCGAATCAGAACGGCATTAGTAGTGGAAAAGCTTTCCTAAGGCAATTTTTACTCGTATGTGGGTTTGTACTCTTATGTGGGTGGCCTGGTTACAGCCAGAGAAATTAAGGGCGCTCATCTCAATTACTTCTCAGTGCTCTCAAAAATGTAATTGGGGTATAATTTTGTAAGAAAAAAGAAAGTGTAGTCAATATTTTCTGATAGCGAGTAAAAGTAGCTAGCTCTGAGGAGTGGGAGGACAGACAGTATTCCCCTCGGTCCCTTAGAATTTTAAGGCGCCCGTTCTAGTTAGACTTAAATCGTTTAGCTACAGCATGTATGTGCAATTTTAATTCATAAGAAAGAGGGCCACGTAGCCGATCATCCTCTTCCCCCCGGTTCCCGTATATTCTCTTCACGGCCCCGAGGAAAAGTAAGAAGTTTTCTGAAAACAAATTCGATTGTGTTTAACTATTAATAACGAGCACAAACAAGTATCTAAGTAATTTACTGAAATTGTTGCTCTAATCTTCTAGTGGGTTGTGATAAAATTGGAAATTTTGATATATTGGCTCATATAAAAAGTATCCGAAATTAGAAATTGGTGGACGAGATTGACACGAAAGCTGTGAGGAGAAAGCGAAGGCACTAAACATCAACCACATGACAGATTTGTGGGTACCCAACATCATCTTGTAACGGAAAACGGCGGATACTTTATGACCCAATACATAAAACATTTATTTCTTATTTGGAGTTACCGATTTCAGAAATATCACATACAAAAAATATTAAAGATTATATTATAACATGGAGTTCTGCAGATTTAAAGTAGAGCTACCTCTACAGGATATCCGCAGATAGGTGCCAAATAATCGCCCTGTAGGGAAGCTAACTGGTATAAACTTAACCGGTTTACTGATCACCACAACTAGTCCCACATTTGGTGGTGGTTTCCCTCATCGCGAACTGCTTTCTTTTACATTGTGTTGTCCCAGGCACAAGTCCATCGTCCAGGCTTGCATATCCTTTCAACTAATTGGGTAGATAGCTGTTTTCGGAATAGTTTCTAAACTAATTAAACTTGAACTAGTTGAAAGATACATGTTTTTGGAATAGTTTGTAAGC
Source organism: Palloptera scutellata (assembly GCA_958295655.1). Taxonomy (NCBI): domain Eukaryota; kingdom Metazoa; phylum Arthropoda; class Insecta; order Diptera; family Pallopteridae; genus Palloptera; species Palloptera scutellata. The sequence goes on along the minus strand of OY282449.1, from coordinate 94,304,268 downwards.
CAATCAAACTTCAAACTAGTTGAAAGATACATGTTTTTGGAGTAGTTTGTAGGCCAATCGAATTTTTTCTGCTTAGCAACCAGTTGTAATATTATATTATATATGGAAAAATTAAATGTATTACATAAATAATAAATGAATAAAACGCATTATAAATTAATTACACTGTAAAAAAAAGTTAAGCAAATAAAAAAAAAAAAAATTTTAAATTTGGAATAAATTTAAATTTATTAATTTCTTTCAAATTATACATATTCCATTTTCAGATTCATCATAGATTTTGATGGCATTTCAAAACCACATACTAAAAAATATTATAAAGTAGATGAGAATTACAAGACAATATTTTCACTGAATAGTACATATTATTAAAGTGATTGCTACCCTCCCCTTTTCCTTGTCTTCATTAATAACCTTCTGTCATTAACGAAGTGGTCGCTGTGGCGTAGTGGTAGTGCGTTGGACGTTGGACTGCTACGCAGAGTGTCCGGGGTTCGAATCCCGGCACAGGCAAAATCAAAAAGTAGAAAAAATAATTTTTCTACACGGCACCACCTCTTGGCAGGCAATGGCAAACCTACAAGAGTAGAAAATTGCCTATGAAAAGCTTTTCACTTCGCCGTTCGGATTCGGCATTAAACTGTACGTCCCTTCCATTCATGTACAAATATAACACGCACAACATGAGTGGATGCGAAAAGCTCGGCCTAGGCCCTCCACGGGCTGTTGTGCCATTAAAAGTAAGTAGAGTAAGTCATTAACGAAGAATCCCATTTACTCGTTTGCAGATGGCAGCACCATTTCCCATTCATATGCCTATTCAAAACGCCCCAACTCTTTGGAGATTAAGAGGAAACGGTATGTTATGAATGACTCACTCAATAAAGATCTCCCTCCACTCAATCTCCGAGTGGGGTCTCACGAATAGAGTTGAGTTCAATTCGCGTTAGGGTCAATGTTGTCTGTTATCTTACAAACGAGTTTCACACCTATGGGCTCGAGATTCACGAACGCAACTGGATCTCATGGACTGTATGCAACATAGAGCGATAAAGCTAATAGGAGACAGTAGAGTTTCCAGCTCTATTGACTCCACATGCAACATCGCCGAAACGTGGCTTGCGTCTCTCTGTTTTACCGTTACTTTCACGGCAGATATTCTGCTGAGATGCGAAAGCTGATGCCGCCACCAGTTCGTGTGTTCACCAGAACTACACGATCAGCAAGCGGAACTCACCCATTCCACGTAGACACGGCATTCCACCGCACTTGGCCCTACCGAGAAAGTTCTTTTATCTGTCGTTACGCACGTATTTGGAATAAGCTCCCTACACAGATTTTCCCCGATTATTATGACCCTTGCAAATTTAAAGCAAACTCTCATAACTACTTCTCCCTCCTTCTTCCTCCCACCTATCAATCTTCCTTCCAATTAACACAATGCTCAATTCATAGGGGTACCCATTGTGTATTCACTGTATCAAAACAAAAAGCTGGATTTGTTATCAATCACTCTAAAAACTAGATGTTACATTTTGGTTGATTATATTGGTTTGGCCCTACAGGGCGCATTCACCGTTCACGATTAGGCTTCTTAACTGGGTCCCCAGTGGATGGGGATGGCCCGACTTAGGCTCTAATCCATTAATCAGGCTCGTAAAAGGTCGCCCATAAAAGTTATTCCTAATTAACAGAAGTCAACATCAATCGACTATGATTTTGATATACATGTAAGTACATACATGAAACGATGGTTTCAACTCGGGTGAAATATTCACATCAGCTGCCGAGCTAGATGTCAAATATATTCTCTTGCCTTCTTGAATCCTACAAATGCTTTTCATTGCAATTGAAATCTATGTACTTAAATCGGTGTCTAAATATTCACTTTACTTTCACAACATTTATATTTCGAATTGAAATATTCTCAGTGTATTCTTTGTACGTTTACTCATTCTTTAACTTGAGTTTGATTTATTTATATTTTTATTGAAGTTTACTTCTTTAGAATCGTTTTTTTTTTTATAATTACGCCAGGCATAAAAGACAATCGTCGCAGCGAAATGTGTGACGAAAATGATGGGCAGCGCCCTCTATCAATTTAATATGACTGAAATGAGGATGCATATGTGTAAACACATAAATGATGGGCAGCGCCCTCTATCAATTTAATATGACTGAAATGAGGATGCATATGTGTAAACACATAAATGATGGGCAGCGCCCTCTATCAATTTAATATGACTGAAATGAGGATGCATATGTGTAAACACATAAATGATGGGCAGCGCCCTCTATCAATTTAAATTGACAGAAATGAGGATGCATATGTGTAAACAGATAAATGATGGGCAGCGCCATCTATCAAAAGTAGCGTATGAAAAATTATGTGTATACACAAATGCATTTTTAATTTTTTTTTCGTGTTCGATTGATAGAGGGCGCTGCCCATTATTTATGTGGTTACACATATGCATTTATAATTTGTTTTCATTCTCTATTGATAGAGGGCGCTGCCCATCAGTTTCTCATCAAATTTTACATTTCCAACAAAAATTTGACATTTCAAATAAAAATCACTTACTTTACTTTACTTTACTTTACTTTACTTTACTTTACTTTACTTTTGATGGCACAACAGCCCATGGAGGGCCTAGGCCGAGCTTTTCGCATCCACTCATGTTGTGCGTGTTATATTTGTACATGAATGGAATAAAAATCACTAGAAATTTAAATTCAAACGTTCTGAAGAAGTTAACTTATACCACGGTCGGGCACAATTTTTTTATGGTATGTAGGGAATTATTAGGCAAAAAAGAAATCAAAATTCATGATTCAGTCAACCACCGATGCAGTTCTTGAATCTAAGTAAAATCTTCAGTGTCGGACAGAGGATTCTTTGATAAAGCAAGTGTGATGAAAACCTGTCACTGGGAAACCAACCCGCTGCACTCATGCACATTAAGAAAACCTTAATAATAGACCAATGAACCAAGCACCGGATCATTGGACGTCATGGCGCAGTTGATAGTGCCTTGGCCTGCTATGCAGAGTGTCCGGGGTTCAAATTTCAACACAGGTAAAATCAAAAAAAGTAAAAGAGCGCAACGACACGGCACCACCTCTTGGGAAATTCTTAGGCAAAACAAAAAACCCCAAATTCACGATCTCTTTTTAATCTTGGATATTCAACTTTTTCATCTATATTTTGGAAAGCGATTATCCAGTAGTCTCCTTTCTTAATAAACCTAAATAAATATTGAATCATTGACTAGTCAATTTATTGCATATTTCATTAAATTTGGTACTAACTGCTCTTCTCTTGTTCTTGTTCTTTACAAAACTGTTCAGCGCCGCTCAGTGCCGCTCAGCAGTTCACTGACCTTTTCTCTAATATTATTTTCCTCTTCCTGCCTTCCCATCGACCCCGCTCGCTAGTCGCACCTATCGCACCTATGGTTCGACATTTAAATTTCTAATTATTTTTGTTGTTTTTTTTTTTAATTTTGCTGAATTTATTGTTTTCTTTTGTCTGCTACTAATTTTTGTTTTTGTTTTGGTGTTGATTGCACACGAGAGTTTCAGCAATTTGCAATAATATATTTTGACATAATTTTAATTCATTCATTTTAATTTCCGCATTTATTTTTTGCTTCTATTTTTAATATTATTTTTTAGTATCAAGTTTATTTATTTCATATTTGCACAGTGGCATAAAGCAATGCATTTTGTGTATTAAAAAGATTTAAGTATTACAAAGAAAAAGAAATACTCACCCGACCACACCGCCGGGCCAGGCATAGTTTGTGTTTCTCTCGATACTTTCTTGGACGTAATTTTGATGACTTTTGGAAATTTTTTGAAAATTTTCAAAATGTGATTTCTTTTTTATTAATTCCACAGTGGTTTAATTACTTTTTGTTTTAAGGTTTATGGTTTCTTTTTTTGTATTCTTTTTAAATTATAATTGTTTCGTAATGATTTCAAATGGAAAATTCAACGTTTTCAATTAAAGTTTTATTTTTGAATTTAATTTTTTTCTTTATTTCTGTAATTCTCATATCGAAACGTTATTGTGAGCGTTTCTTCGTTCAAATGCAATTTTACATCTCATATTGTGAAGTGAGCCATGAGTGAAGGAAGTCTGGCAATTTTGTTCAAACACTAAAAAAATTATGAATGAAATATGTAAAAACAAAAAAACATTTTAAACTACATAAAATTTTATTTGATTTGCTAGGAAATCAATTGTTGCTGTTGTCTTTATTGCAACTTTACTTTTACTCGTACATTAATAAGATAAGGAAATGATAGCTTAGAAATAAGAATGGACTTAAGATTAAGATTCAAGGAAGGGCGGCGAGAGCAAAGGCGTGAGGCGTATTTGCTATTTGGAAAACAATTCAACAATTTGGAAAATATAGTAGCAATGATTATTGAAAAACTGCAATCGAAACGGAGTAAGCAATAATGCTTTAAAGAAAACATTGAGATCACCCTGTAAATGCAAAGCATTGTGTTGATTGGCAAAGGAAGAAGGGAAGAAGATAGAAAAGATGCTGTGCCATTGCTGTGAATCGATCTTGATGCCCGAGTTTAGCACGCTGTCAAACAACCAACGATGCAGTTCTTGAATCTAAGTACAATCTTCAGTGTCGGACAGAGGATTCTTTGATAAAACAAGTGTGATGAAAACCTGTCACTGGGAAACCAACCCGCTGCACTCATGCACATTAAGAAAACCTTAATAATAGACCAATGAATCAAGCTGCGGATTATTGGACGCCATGGCGTAGTTGTGTAGTTGTTAGTGCCCTAGCCTGCTATGCAGAGTGTCCGGGGTTCAAATTTCGACACAGGCAAAATCAAAAAATTTAATACAATCAAATTCTCTACCCGGTACCACCGTTTGGCAGGCAATCGCAAGACAAGAAGAGCAAATATTGCATTTGAAAAGCTTATCACTTCGCTGTTCGGATTCGGCAAACCACTGTAGGTCTCTTTCATTCGTGTAAAAATACTCCACATGGGTGGATGTGAAAAACTCGGCCTAGGAGCTCCATTTAAATGAAGATAGAAGAGCAAAAATTGCATTTGAAAAGCTTAACACTTCGCCGTTCGGATTCAGCGAAGTGTTAGGTCTCTTTCATTCATGTAAAACTACACACAGAACATGGGTGGATGTGAAAAACTCGACCTAGGACCTCCATTTAAATGAAGATACAAGAGCAAAAATTGGATTTGAAAAGTTTATCACTTCGCCGTTCGGATTCGACAAACCACTGTAGGTCTCTTTCAATCATGTTAAAATACTTCACATGGGTGAATGTGAAAAACTCGGCCTAGGAGCTCCATTTAAATGAAGATACAAGAGCAAAAATTGCATTTGAAAAGCTTAACACTTCGCCGTTCAGATTCGGCAAACCACTGTAGGTCTCTTTCATTCATGTAACAATACACACAGAACAGAACATGGGTGGATGCGAAAAACTCGACCTAGGACCTCCATTTCAATGAAGACACAAGAGCAAAAATTGCGTATGAAAAGCTTAACACTTCGCCGTTCGGATTCGACAAACCACTGTAGGTCTCTTTCATTCATGTAAAAATACTCCACATGGGTGGATGTGAAAAACTTGGCCTAGGACCTCCATGTAAATGAAGACACAAGAGCAAAAATTGCATTTGAAAAGCTTAACACTTTGCCGTTCGGATTCGGCAAACCACTGTAGGTATCTTTCATTCATGTAACAATACACACAGAATATGGGTGGATGCCTAGGACCTCAATGGGCTGTTGTGTAATTTAAATGAAGGAAGAAGACGATCCAAGCACCGGGATCAAATAAATGATTTTTTTTTTTTTTTTTTTTTGGAATTTGATAAATAATTTCTCCGGTTAATTTCTCCAAAAACTGTGCTGGCTCAATTAAACGAAATCTACACTCATACATTTATGAAAAGCGATAAAAAATCAAGATCATTCGTTGATGAAAGTCTGTTGAAGTCTTAGTGACAAGAACGAAATTCTGATTTTTTTATCAGTATAATAAAGATTTTATTCGAAGAAACTTCGGCCAAAGTTTTTACCAAGAAACCGTTTTAGAAGCTATTGTGAATCCAGTTAACCAATCTCTGTTCCAAAACCAGCCGTGGACTTTCCAGCGGGATTCTGCGCCAGCCCATAAGGCGAAGCCTACCCAGACCTGGCTTCAAAACAATTTGCCAGCTTTCATTTGCTCTGAAGAATGGCACCTGATCTGAACAAATTATGGATAGTTTAAGAGGGGATGATTTGCCACAAAAGTAACGCCAACATTGATTCTCTGAATACTGCTTTGATTTGTGCTGTCAGCACTCTTTCATTCCAATGCACGAGGTGCGTGCAGCTATTGATGATTGGCGAGAGCGGCTTAAGGCGTGCGTGAAGGCCAAAGGCGGGCATTTCGAATAAGTAATTGCTTTTTGCATACAATATACAACTCGTATATCAATAAATATATTTTTCAAAATTGGGCCAATAAAATTAATAATTTTTAATTTTACATATAAGATCTAATGAGTGTAACAGTATTTATGTCTCTACTAATTAGATGAAGTTCTTAACACTTAAAAAAACAAAAAACAAAAATTTATCCATCGCTTAAAGCGTTTCAAAACATTTGTTGGAAAGCATTTTTTTTTTCAACTTATTTCAAACTATCTTTGTAATAACCTAGACAAATTACATCACTTTTTGAACACATCAAACAAGTTTAAGAGTTTTAAAATGGAAGGAATTAATTTCAAAATAGAATAAATGTTCATAAAAAAAATTTTAAAAATATTCAATATTTTATTTATTTAAACTGAAAATACAAAAAAAAAAAAAAATAAAGAACTACAGCTTTGAAAAAATAATAATGCTAATAAAAATATTAGATTTTCTCATTACATTTAATGAGAGCACAATTGCGTTCACACACACACACATGCATACAAGTGCAAGCATGAATGTTTAAGTATGTGTGTGATTATGAATGTACTTAGTGCAAATTTCAAGAGATAACAACAACAATTGACTTGAAATAAATTAAGCTTTTCATACTATTTTGTATTTTTCATTCGATTACACTACAACAAAAAAAAAAAAAAAAACACCACACTTTTTTCCTGTACTAATTTTAAAGCCGTTTTTAACTACCTTTTTTCCGGTGTATATGTGTGACGGTATGTGTGTGTGTGGGGGTGTGTGTGGGGGTGTGTGTGTGTGTGTGTGTGTGTGTGTGTGTGCGAGTGAGTGTTCACATTTTGTACACAGGAATGAATGAATGCAAAGTCAAAGTTTTCATTAATTTTTAATAATGCATTCAATTTTCAAAACTTTTTTGGGAAACCGCTTTTTATTCGGTACTATTTCAAGTGGTTTTTAAATTTTGTCATTTATTTTCACTACTTTCTGGCAGAATTTTTGCACTTTTTTTTATTTAGAATTTCATAGAAATTATCAATTTTTTTAAACAAAAAAAAAACACACAATTTTTTGTTTTTTATCCGTTGTTTTTGTTGTTAATTTTATATAAATTTATGTAATTTTTCGTTTGTTTGCTGTGCTCGACACTCACGACGACCGACAACAACAACGACCACGCATAAAATCGTTGGAGAAGAGGCGCCAGACAATGGAAACGAAGTTATTATGATGAGCCAGAAGCAGAAGAAGAAGGCGAAGCAGAAGACGACGAAGACGAAGAAGAAGAAGAGGAAGAAAATAACTACAATACCGCAGAAAAACTACGATAATGATCGTAAAGCGCCGTTATATGCACACGCGTGTTGCTGCTGTTGCTGCTGCTGGTGGTTTTGCTGTTCGGTTTAGCGGCTGCTAGCTGCTGGCTGCTGGCTGCTGGCTGCTGCGGTTTACATTATTGGCAACACACTGAGCGAGACTGCTTTTTTTTTAACATTGTATGTGCGCCGAAACCGAAATCAAATTGATTGCTGGTGGTACAAAACTTTGCAAACTTTTTCGAGCATATGCGTTTATCTCTGTGTGTGAGTGTGTGTGTGTGTGTGAGATTTGTGTAAATATTGTGTCTGTGTGTTTGTGTTAATGTATTGTATGTTAAAGAGTTGAAAACTGTGTTGAACGTGTTCGTTGTTGTTATTGTTTCTTTACATATTTCGCACTTTGCTTTGGTTTCTTTTTTTCTTACTACCTTTTTTATTCGATCGAAAAACTGAGCGTGGTTTTTAACGCTCTCTTCGCTTCTCTTCTACGTTGGTTAATGTTATTTTTTGTGTTTTGCATAACTCAAATGATGCTTTGACTTCGGGTCACACATAACAGGAACCGATGATGGCCTCAGAGAGGTGAGATTAGTTTGTGTCGAAAAGAAAAACATTAACCGATACTTCACTCTCTCTGCCTCACTCGTTCTCTCTCACTCTCTATCTATCACTTATATCACTTATTCTCTTGCAGTCTTGTATGCTTTGGTATAAACGAATTGAGCTAACGATCTCAGCATTGCTTTGAACTTCGTTTCAAAACAAACAAATTTCGAAAGATGCTCTCAGAGAGCGTTTGAATTTATGATGAGAACAGTGGCTGCCTTTGATTTGAACTTCTTGCAATTGCAATCACTTTAAAACGGCAGTGCTTTATTTTTTGGTAGTTGCTGTTTAATATTCTCAATACGTCTGCCATAAATGCATTAGATTCTTGTAGTGGGCAGTTGAGCAGTAACTGTTTGGTTTTTTTTTTTTTTAGTTTTTAGTTTTCAAGCTAATTTTAACAATATTTATAAATTAATTAAAAAAAATGGCAGTCGGAAAATGTTACAATTTCCGTTAAATTGTTCTACTGTTTTTAAAATGTAATAATTTCAATTTGTATTCAGTTGTTTCACTGTTATTTAACTTCTTAATTGTTAATGAGTTAAAAAGTTAATAAAAATCATGTTTAAGTTCAGAAAAAAAAAATTCAATATTCACTTGCTTGCGTTTTTAATTTATTAACGTTAAAATTTTCAACTTTATTTTTCTTTTATGAAAATTAAAAATGCCGCATAATTGAAAAGAAGTGACTCAAAAACTTTTTCACGTTTCAGTGCAATAAGCTTTAATTGTTATTAATTCGTTTTTGAACTGTTTGGTAGCAGCTTTTCAAATATTATCAAGTCTATTAATGTTAAAATTTACTATTTAAAGGAACATTACATGACTATAAATGTTTTGATTAATTTTTGTTTCTCGTAATTTTATTAAATTACTTTACTTACTTTTGATGGCACAACAGCCCATGGAGGGCCTAGGCCGAGCTTTTCGCATCCACTCATGTTGTGCGTGTTATATTTGTACATGAATGGAAGGGACCTACAGTTTAAAGCCGAATCCGAACGGCGAAGGAAAAGCTTTTCATAGCAATTTTTACTCTTGTAGGTTTGCCATTGCCTGACAAGAGGTGGTGCCGTGTAGAAAAATTATTTTTTCTTCTTTTTTTTTTGATTTTGCCTGTGCCGAGATTCGAACCCCGGACACTCTGCGTAGCAGTCCAACGCACTACCACTACGCCACAGCGACCACTATTAATTAATTTTATTAAATAGTATTGGAAATACTACGACTTTTCAAATGCGCTTATTCATTACTGCATTCAAGTTTTCTGCTGCACGCTGAGCAGTTTTAGAACTGTCTTAAAACTGATTTAAATATGTAGGATACTCAATTTAATTTAATTTAATTTACTTTTTCGCAATTTCTTCAATTTTTGGTTTTTATTTTTTTTATTTTTTTAGTAACTTTTTCTTTTCCACAAAATTGCAATTTTTTTTTAGTTCGAATTTTCGTCACCACGCACGTTTCTGAAAAACGTAAAAACGTAAATCTCACGTTGTGTGTGTGCTACTAAGAACGCAGTTTGTAATGCAAACGGAAATTGCAACTGACGAAGTCATCAAATAATATTTTTGATTGTCAGAATCACAGACACACACACACACACACACACACACACACACACACACACACACACACATACACATACACAAATGCATTTAAGAAAAATAGTAGTAGCCAAAGCTTTTCTACTACCCACAATAATTGAATACTATTTTTACTAAGATTTTTTTTTGGTAGCAAATATTTTGATTTTCTATGCTCTTCTCTATGTAGAATATTTATGCTGCACATTTTTACTACTACTACTATTTGACACATACATACATATATATACTACTATATACTACTATTTTCTCGGCTACAGGTGCAAGATTATGTTTCAACATGCACTACACCGCTCGCTCTCTCTCTCTCTCTCTCTCTCTCTCTCTCTCTCTCTCGCTCGCAGTTCCTTTCGCATTTCAAATACTCTCGCATATTCTGTTCTCTCGCGCGCTCTTTGCACACACGCACACACATATGCATTTAAATGCATTTGCATTGCATTGTTATTGCTATTTTGCAGATTCTGTTGCAAAAAACAGTGTTACCATTGTTCTTTATATAGATTTTCTGCTATTTAAGTTTGTTTTTCCTCGTATGCACTTTTACCCAAAAAGTTGTTATCCTGCGCGTATCTTTCATCTTCTCGCCCCCTACACTGCTAACCTATAAAATCGTAAAGTCAGTTAACTTTAGAAGGTCATGTGCTGGCATCCTTGGATTGAAGTGTTTATATGGTATGTGAAAGAAAGTGTTGTTTGTGTATTTAGTCGTAAAGGATTTCATGTTATTGGTGTTTTCCTCAATTCAATATGCATACAGCAACATATTCGTACAGAACTGTTCTTACGTGAGATGGGAAGGAGATGGTCTTTAGGTAGCTGAATTTTCTGCATGGCAATGCGATTTAAATAGTATATTCGTTATAGAGTTCTTCTGGTTTTCACGTTTCTAATGTTTTAAGGGTCTGTGAATGTGATTTGGATAAGAGTTTCGATTTGAATCAGAATTTTGTTTAATTTTACTTTACTTTACTTTCAGTGGCACAACAGCCCATGGAGGGCCTAGGCCGAGCTTTTCGCTTTTCGCATCCACTCATGTTGTGCGTGTTATATTTGAAGGGACCTACAGTTTAATGCCGAATCCGAACGGAAAAAAAGCTGAAAAGCTTTTCATAGGCAATTTTTACTTTTGTAGGTTTGCCATTGCCTGCCAAGAGGTGTTAGGGTGCCGTGTAGGAAAATTATTTTTTCTACTTTTTTTCTTTTTTTTGATTTAGCCTGAAATTGCCGAAATTCGAACCCCGGACACTCTGCGGAGCAGTCCAACGCATTACCACTACGTCACATCGACCATTTAATTCTTTTTAATTCAATACATTAAATTTTCCTTCAAATTTGTTCGTTGCTGCCATTTTTACATTGAAATTTTACTCTATTTAGTTCAAAGTTCAGCAATTTTCACTGAAATTTGTTCGCTGTTGTCACTTTTACATAAAATATACCTCTCTTTAGGCCAAAATTAACCAGATTTCTTTGGAAGTTCTCTACTAATTCCTTACTTTTCCACTACTGAGTATTTTGTCTAATGAGAGTTCACACTAGTAATGGGTTTTCTCTTTTTTTTTTTGTCTTGTTTATTGGTTGAAATTTTCACTTGGACTTGGAAATATTTAATTTTAATTTCAAAAACGTGTCCATGATATGAAAAATAAAAATTTTCATGATTTATAATTTTGTAAATTATTTCAGGAATAGGAGATTTTGAATCCGGCAACCCCTTGTTTCCCCTACGTTTGCCCCGAATTCGATATATCTCGAATCCGATATATCTCGGATTAATCCAATTAGGAATTTGATAAGGAAGGATAGGTTTTGATCAAAATTCATGCTTTTTAAACTCATTTTATTTGTGAAGTCGAGCGGCCAAGCAAAGGAAGTCATACAACTTCTCCCCTTCCTTTGAATAATTTCGTGCGCTGCCTGCAATCATTTAAAAAAGTTCATGTATTTATTTACTTTACTTACTTTTAATGGCACAACAGCCCATGGAGGGCCTAGGCCGAGCTTTTCGCATCCACTCATGTGCGTGTGCGTGTTATATTTGTACATGAATGGAAGGGACCTACAGTTTAATGCCGAATCCGAACGGCAAAGTGATTTCATGTATTTATATTTAAGAAAAATACATGCTATATTACGCAAAAAGCATTTTCTTCGTACATACGAGTACATACTTATTACATTTTAAGTATTCGTTATACATAATATAATATGTTGTTGGCAACTCTACTTTTAGTTTTGCAGTTGCGAAACTTTTACATTGCGCTATTCTAAGTCATAAGGTTCAACAACTTTTTCCACAAATCCTTGAAAACTCATTGAAAAACGAACGAGAACAACAACAACAACAACAACAACAACCACAACCGCTACAGAAAAAACTAAATTATATGCAACTAAGAAATTGAAAATGTCAAGATGACAATTATGAAAGTGCAATTTCTTTGGGTATTTATACCAATAGCAACAACAACAGCAAAAAACACTTAATAAATAATAAAATACATACATATATACATAATTAGAGTTTAAATTTTTTGAATATTTTATTATTAATTAAATTTTACATAATTAAACATGATAACATTAATCTAATAAGTAGTTAAGTAAATACATATGTAGGGGAAACAGCGAAATAAATACATAAAAACGTGTCCTTTTCAATGGATACGTGTGGCATTTCCCTTTCGCACTAGCATCTACTTCTACTCCATACTTACGAGTATGTATTTTGTTTGTGTAATTCCTGCATATTACGTATTACGCGCTCATACTGACACACACACATACGCACGTACATACATAAGTACATATGGATGTGTGTACGAATTTATTTGCGTATGCTTTTTCTTTTGAATGCATTTTTCTTCTTCTTCTTATTCTTCTTCTTCTTCTTCTTCTTCTTCTTCTTCCCCGTACTTTTAAGCCCATTTTTCTGGGTCAAACTCATACATTGGTCATTGTACTCTCGCATGCTCGTTGCAGCTCTTCACACGCTCACGCAATATTTTTCACACTTACATTTAACTCTCGCGCTCTCTCTCTCTCTCTCTATCTCTTTTAATTGAAATCAGCCTGCATTTGCCTGCAAAATATTTGTATACAAAAACAAATGAATGCATTTAAGTTTTGCAGTGTAGCTATGTGTGTATGTGTGTGTGTGTGTATGCCTGTGTTCACTCCCTCTCTCATTTTAACTTTAACAAATCCAAAATATGTAGTCGATTTTTTCTTTCATTCTCTCACACACACTAGCAACACATTACGTTATCGTTGAAAATAAAAGTGCATGCGTTGCTGTTGTTGTTTTTCGATGGTGTTGTTGTTGGTTTTTTTAACTTTTTCGATTATTATTATTACTATTATTATTATTATGATATTTGCACTATATAGTATCGTGTTGGTTGTTGTTGGTTTTGCTAATTTACCTTTTGTTTGTGTTTACCTTTTATGTTTTGTTATTTATAGCGCACATTTTCGCTACACATACACCGAAAACATACAAACATACATACATATGTACTATATGTACATACATATATTTAGTTTTCAGCTATTGTCTTTGTTTTTGTTCTTGTTGTTGTTGTTGTTGTTGTCTTTGTTTTTGTTCTTGTTGTTGTTGTTGTTGTTTGGTATTATTCGCTTTTCTGCCATTCCTATCAATTTTTGCAATTTCGTAGGTCGGGAATTATACAATTTTTCCATAATGTGTTGTCAATTTTCCCCTCTGCCCTCTCTTCCCTCTCTCTCTCTTTCTCTCTTTCTCTCTCATTTTATTATATGTATGCATGTAGTGATTGTTGTTATTGCTTAAACACATTTTGGGTTCAATTGCGTGCATTTTCGCTTTCATTGGTGCATAATTTTGCTTTGGCAAATATTGTTTGTATGTATGTATGTATGTGTGTATGTGTGTATGTGTGTATGTGTGTATGTATGTATGTATGTATGCAATAATGCTTGCTTAGAACAAATGACAACACCAACAACAACAAGTTGCTACTTGTGGGTTGTTGCTGCTAGACGTAATCTCTTGTTGCTGTTGTACAGATGATGTTATTTTATATTTAGATACCGCTCACGTATGTTGTTGATGTCTTTTGTTTGTCTTGGTTTTGTTTTTGTTTTTGTTTTTGTTTTTCATTACTTATTGTTGCATTTTTTAATTAGTTGTCATAAATGAATTTTCATTCATTAAGTATTTGTGTAAATAGTAAGAAATTTTAACTACTTTATTGCAGCATTCGTTTGCACATTCAATCATTGTTGTTGCTGTTGTTGTTATTGCTGTTGCTGTTGCTGTTGTTGTATTAGTAGCTAAATATTAAAAATGTGTACTTATATATATGCAGTTAATCATACCGACCTATGTACATACATATGTATCCTCAAATATAATGTGTAAAACATTTCAAAACTCTTTAGAAAAGAACAAACAAACACACAAAAATAGTAACTGAAATTTTGGATAATGCAAAAAACGTAAAAATTAGAAGAATAGAAGCTAAGATATTATATATACTTGATTAATTTTTAAGAGAAGTGCCATGCCCACTTTTCTACGAAATTTTTATTTTATTTTTCAAAGCTACACACACACATTTAAATGTAAAAAATCCGGAAAAGTAAGTTCGAACCAGAAGACAGACCCCTACACACCCTCTGAAATACACCACCCTGTTTGCATTCAACGGTGGGTGCAATATTTATGCTTTTTGCTTTCCTTTACCATATTTTGTTGCACTTGTATCAATAGCACCTTTTAACATGTTCTTTACAGATTTCTCCTGCATGTGAGGTTAGGGGCGTGGTAATTGCCCAATGATGATAATTTCCATCAGTTCTTTTTTAGAAGCTATTTCAACCAAATTTGGGTACATTTGCTGCACTATTGCCTTTGATATTATCCTGTGAATGAATTTCAAAGATATGGAAAGTAGGCGTGGATTATGCCCAAATTTTTACAAATTTTTACAAAAACTGTACAACACAGTCTATTTTGATGATGTTTATCAACTTTCTTTTTAAATCGCTTCAGAATTTCATTTAATATCATTCTTTGAAAACCACGCCCATTTCGGTAGCTTTGACCGATTTTGCCCATTTCATAACTTAACCTCTTCCGGACAATAACAATAGTGATGATTGCTGTGGTGTAGTTGCTAGGGCGTTGGCTTGCTACGCAGAGCAGCGTCCAAGGTACAAATCTCGGTACATAGGCAAAATCAAACAAAGTAGAAAAAATAATTTTTCTATACGGCACCAACTCTTGGCACGCGGCAATGGCAAACCTATAAGAGTGAAAATTGCCTATGAGCAGCTCTTCACTTCATCTTTCAAATTCGGCTTGAAACTGTAGGTCCCATTCCATTCCTGTACAAATATAATACGCAACGTACAATCTCAGTGGATGCGAAAAGCTCAGCCTAGGCCCTTCATGGGCTGTGTTGTGCCATTAAAAGAAGAAGAACGATGACTTGATCCGTGTGTAGGATATCTTCTATACATTATCCTACATAATTCTGTTCATTGCCCTTAGTATCGGATAATTGTGTTTTATTTGGGATGTGCCGAACCCCCCTTCCCCCATGCAATTCCCCGAAACTCTCTAGGACCACAAACCTGACCTAAACTATTATGGCATCATTGCTGGCTCTGTACTCGTACTTTCATTTACTGAAGATCACTTAAATGTTTCCAATGCATTCCAAATTGTAAACCTAAGATGGAATCCTCTCTTCCGTGAACTCAGTACGTACGCAACGTTATTCACTCCGAAATTCATACAATTTCGGAGTGAATTATGTTGCAAGTACCATACTTATTACATTTACGAAAGATGCAATTCGCGCGCTCAAAATTATACAATTGCCGTTTGAACTGACAGTATTTGGGTTACGAACAACTCCATGCCTCCTTGTCGAGGAGGTTTGGCTTCTGTGTCGAGTCTAGGATTTCAGAGGTGGAATCTGAGGTATATGTACAATGTCTGAGGTATGATTTGCTGTGTAAGATATGGAGCGATTACAAAGAGCAACAAATTAAAATTGTTTGTTTTCTGAGGTGGTGAATCGATGGTTTTCTAAAGAAGAAAGAAGTCCTATTTAATTGCTTTAAAGCAGTGATGGGCGCACACACATACTATCACATACTGCGCTTGAGTGTGAAGCAGAGCAAAACGAAGCTCAAAATGTTAAGCTAAAATGTTAAATTTTCCTAGAAACTGATGCGAACTTGAAGGCAACGAAAGAATAAAGGCAACACTCTTATCAGCGTGGTTACCTGGAAAATGTGTGACGGCACTTCAAGACAAATGGACGTTAGAATAAACTCATTGAAATCAAACTTTATGATGAGGAAAAAATAAATAAGAATGTTAACGACCTCTATCAATAGTGTGTGATTCATACTCAGCGCCCTTAAGTTCAATCAAGTTTGTATCATACTCAAATCAGCGCACTCTATCAATCAAGTTTGAATCATACTCGATAGATAGATGGTGTATAGTGGATGCATATGTGTACTAATACACTCATCATTTTTCATACTATACTTTCGCCTTTGTTTTTCAATCCATACTCGGTCATTCTTTCAGCTCTTGAAATTTCAAACGATTTTTGTTTGAGATGTAAAATTTCGCTTTGAAATGGAAGATTTTACAAGAAGCTGATGGGCAGCGCCCACTATCATACGAGTATGATTCATACTTAGCGCCTTCTAACAATCAAGTTTGAATCATACACAAATCAGCGCCCTCTGTCAATCAAGTTTGAATCATACTCATAGAGTGAGATTCATACGCGATTGATAGAGTGCGCATAGTGGATGCATATGTGTACTATACACAAAATTTTTCATACGCTACTTTTACGTTTTTTCCAGTCTATACTCGTTCATTCTTTCTGCTCTAGAAATTTTCAACGATTTTTGTTTGAAATGTCAAATTTTACTAGAAACTGATGGGCCCTCTATCAATCGAGTATGATTCATAATCAGCGCCATCTATCACTCGAGTATGATTCATAATTAGCGCCCTTTATCAATCATGTTTGAATCATACGCGAATCAGCTTCTCTATCAATCAAGTTTGAAGCATAAACAAATCAGCTGCCTCTATCAATCAATTATGTTTCATACTTAGCGCCTTCTATAAATTAAGCTCAATCATATGCGAATCAGCGCCATCTATCGATTGATAGAGGGCGCCTTCTATAGATTAAGTTCAATCATATGCGAATCAGCGCCCTCTATCGATTGATAGAGGGCGCTGATTCGCATATAATTTAAACTTGATTTATAGAAGGCGCTAAGTATGAATCATAATTGATTCATAGTGATCATAGTGGATTCATATATGCTTCCCATCATTTATGTGTACATATATATACTTATATGCATGTTAATTTGTTCATACTTAATTGATAGAGGGCGCTGCTCTTCATTTCCGTGACAATTTCCGTTTGGCCAAGATCATCTTTTGTCCCTTCGTAAATATAAAAACGAATCTAAAGAAGTAAACTTAAAAAACTTATTCCATATTCTTCATTATAAATCCGAAAATGTGGAAAGTTTTTAAACAATCACTTACTTTTAATGGCACAACAGCCGCCCATGGAGGGTCTAGGCCGACCTTTTCGGTTCCACTCATGTTGTGCGTGTTATATTTGTACATGAATGGAAGGGACCTACTGTTTAATGCCGAATTCGAACGGCGAAGTGAAAAGCTTTTCATGACAAGAGGTGGTGGTGCCGAGTAGAAAAATTATTTTTGATACTTTTTTTTGAGTTTGCCTGTGTCGAGATTCGAACCCCGGACACTCTGCGACCACCTTTTTTCAAACAATTATTGGATTTTAATTAATTAAAACTATAAGAATTGCTTAGTTGGAAAAATTTGTCAAGAAATCGCAAAATTTTTTGGGATCTATAATGAAAAATATGCAAAAAGTTTTTATTATTATTTTTAATATGTATTTCCTAAGTCGACTTTAGCTGTTATTCCTTGTGGCCACAGATATTATTCCAGATTTCTGGCGTTAAATTCAAATATCAAATTTGAATGAATGGTTTTTTGACGATAGATCCAAAGCTTGTCTTGGACTTGTCTTTAACTTTCTGGTTTGGCTCCCGTCCATCGATAAAATCGACATTACATTTTTAGTTTTTAGAAAAAAAAAATACAATTTTTTTTCTTATCTGTAATTCGGCACAAATCGACACAGAAAGAAATACATACTCCAGAGCATATTTGTGTCTTAAAACTTAATTTTCTGTATTTTCGATTTCACACGTTGCTCGTAATTTGTACTTATTTAATGAATTAAATATCAATTCAATATTGACTTATTACCATTCTAAAATTCTTATTATTAATTATTAATTAGGAACAATTAATGATATTTAAATTTAGCTTACCTTATAAAAAGAAAATCCAACGCTGCAAAAGAAATGCTCGCGTCATTACCCAAAAGGTCTGGAAAATAAAAGAAAACGAAATCATTAATTGCGGAAATATGATGCATTAAATGTCACATGATTTTTATTGGTAATTAATAAGCTAAGGTAATTAATTACTTAACAAAAATAACAACAACAAAAAGTGTAAAACTCTATAAAATAATCGAGGAACTACAAACTATCCGCACTATTTTAATGAAAACTATTTGCGAATAATATGAAATTGTCTGCTGACGCATTTCTGAGGTTGGCGCAACTGCGCGCATGCGTATAAACAACAACTCGCTCGCAGATTTGGTAGTAAATTTTTTTTAATTTATTCTCAACTAATAATACTTCTGTACATAATAGTAATTAAAGTTGGAGAGAGACTCGAGTCTCCGACGAGTCGAGTCAACGCGAATCGAGTCAAATGCGACGCAATAATAAGAATTTTTGAATAGTGAAGAAAAATACTACAAAGAATTTTATTAGTTAGTTAGAAAAAACAACAGCAACAACAACAACATTAGCAAAATCGCGTAGTATTGCTGTGCTAAATGAAGAATGAAACAAATGGAATTGAAATAGCGGTAGTTCGGTTTAATGCTGTCTGTGATTGGCGCATATAATGACAAGTCCAAGGATACGCGAAACCACACACACACACACACACACGCACACACACGCACACACACACACACACACGCGCGCACACACACACACACACGCACACACACACACACGCACACACACACACACATACTGGTACCCTACAAACATGAACTACATACGCGCATGTGCACGTCAGCAAATGAAGAAATAAACGATCGATCAACAACTGCGACTAACTAGAAAACTTCGATAATTGTGGCCAAAGAACAATAAAAAAAACAAAAAACAGCAACAACAACAACGTATGTATTGCTTGCTAACTGACTGATTCATAGCTGACCACGTGAGATGAGATAGTTGTACTCGGTAAGTAAGTGAGAGTAAGTGAATGAATGAATGAATGTTATTAGCGGGAGAGAAGACAGCATCTGAGGCAATGAGAATAATGAGAGAAGAGAAAAGTAGAGAGTTGCTTTGTGATGGTGTGTAATGGTGGCTGCTGAAATGGTGAGGTGATGGCTGAATTATGGTTAACTAATAACGGTAAATATTGTAGATAATTGCAATTGATGATGAGTGGAATGGTGAGGAATGTGTTGTTTGTGAAGTGTTGCTGTTGTTGTCAGTATTGAGAATTGAGAAAAAGAAGTATGGAGAAGAATGTGTTTGTAAAGAGTTGTTGTTGTTGTGTAAAGTATTGGATGCGGTTGGGTGCCTTATTTGTTGTTGTATTTGTTTGATTAAATCATGGGCATAAAAATTGTCATGTCTTTGCTCTTTATATCGAAGGATAAAATCAATTATTCAATAAATTTAATATTAACGCGGTTGTTTTTCAATCGCTTGTTCTACGTGAAAGAGGATTCAGTTGAAATTTATACTAGGAACAAGCATGTATTTTCGGTATTTTTAATTTTTTTAGTTTATTTATCTTAAGCATCTTCAATCTTTAAATACAGAAGCAACGATTCAGTGATGATTCAGTTATTTAACGGGAAGACAAGTGTTTTAGTCTGAAACTCCCACTTACATTGGCTAGAGCACGCAGGTTTCCACTTTCATTACAGCAGAACAAAATTTTATGGTATACAGTGTCGGACAATCAAAAAAGAACACCTTGTTCTGAAACCAAAAATCTTAAAAAAAAATATTTCTCTAGGCTTATGATAAGTTTAAAAGGTATTTGCTTTTACTCATTTATTCCATAAGTTTAATCTTTTCTTAAAACAAAAACAAAATCAATTCAGTGTAAAAAATGAAATTTAAAAGTTATACATAAAATCACATTTCAAAAGGACAAAACAATAAGAACAATTCAATTAAAAAACAAAAATTTATAAAATATTGACTCAAATTGTTCAGTAATGCTAAAATTTTGTGGAATAGCCTTTGTTAATTAAAACCACCTTACACCTTCTAGGCATTGATTCCACAAGAGACGCGCAAGTTGCCTGGGGTATGGAATACCACGCTCCTTGAATGCTTTGCCACAATTCGTCTTTGTTTTTAGCTCTGGTATTGCCAATCTTCTCTTTGACAATATTCCACAAGTTCTCGATTGGATTAAGGTCAGGAGATTGTGAAGGCCAGGTCATAACGGGAATTCCATTATGGGAAAACCAATTTTGCGCAAGGATTGCGGTGTGCTTTGGGTCGTTATCCTGTTGCATTTGCCATTTCAGGGGCATTTCCCATTCAGCATAAGGAAGCATCAGCTCCTGAAGGATGTTTAGGTAAAGAAATCTGTCCATTTGCCACATCACGGAGGAGGAAGCATCATGGTATGCGTCTGACACAACGTTTGCCATCACTTCCAACAAGATTCACTTTGCTTTTCCCATTCAGCATAAGGAAGCATCAGCTCCTGAAGGATGTTTAGGTAAAGATATCTGTCCATTTGCCACATCACGGAGGAGGAAGCATCATGGTATGCGTCTGACCCAACGTTTGCCATCACTTCCAACAAGATTCACCTTGCTTTTCCCATTCAGCATAAGGAAGCATCATCTCCTGAAGGATGTTTAGGTAAAGATATCTGTCCATTTGCCACATCACGGAGGAGGAAGCATCATGGTATGCGTCTGACGCAACGTTTGCCATCACTTCCAACAAGATTCACTTTGCTTTTCCCATTCAGCATAAGGAAGCATCAGCTCCTGAAGGATGTTTAGGTAAAGATATCTGTCCATTTGCCACATCACGGAGGAGGAAGCATCATGGTATGCGTCTGACCCAACGTTTGCCATCACTTCCAACAAGATTCACCTTGCTTTTCCCATTCAGCATAAGGAAGCATCATCTCCTGAAGGATGTTTACGTAAAGAAATCTGTCCATTTGCCACATCACGGAGGAGGAAGCATCATGGTATGCGTCTGACGCAACGTTTGCCATCACTTCCAACAAGATTCACTTTGCTTTTCCCATTCAGCATAAGGAAGCATCAGCTCCTGAAGGATGTTTAGGTAAAGATATCTGTCCATTTGCCACATCACGGAGGAGGAAGCATCATGGTATGCGTCTGACCCAACGTTTGCCATCACTTCCAACAAGATTCACTTTGCTTTTCCCATTCAGCATAAGGAAGCATCATCTCCTGAAGGATGTTTACGTAAAGAAATCTGTCCATCGTTTCTTTTATCCAATACAGAGGGTCCACACCATACCAAGAGAAGCATCCCCATACCATGATGCTTCCACCTCTCCGTGCTTAAACGTTTTCCTAGTATATTTTGGGCTCAATTCTGCATTTTTCGGGCGTCTAACCCATCGTTTATCATCACTTCCAAAAAGATTCACCTTGCTTTACATTAGTCGATTTTTTTTGCATTAATTGAACCATCCCACTCAATGTGTGCTTCAGCGAACTCTATGCGACACTTTCGATGTCTTTGTGTCAACATTGGTACTTTTCGTGCTGTTCTCCCATACATTCCGCCCCCCCCCCCCCCACACAATAATCTCCTTACTGGTCGCGCCACAAATTTGAACCCCTTCCTCCTTTCTAATTGCGGCAGCTGCCTTAAATGGATCGCGTGCCGCCAAAATTTGTATGCGATTGCCATCTGCACTTGTAGTTTTGCGGGAGGGGGCCTACCTCTCTTGCACTGAAATTTTTGAGGTAGTAAAGATTGGTACTTAGACAAATGTCGAGGATCTGCTAATAGTTTTAGCTATTTGGCGGATGCGTTGTCCCTCATTTCGCAGTTTTTTCACCAAATCACGCTCCTCCTTGCCGCAGTGCTATGCTCGACCCATTTTGCTGTGACATTACGGAATAGTTTACATTTAATTTGTTGAATTACCCTCAATGCTACAATTTAAATGCTTACCAGTACAAATTATAAACAAATTTAAGTTTTCTGTATGTTTAAGGAGTAACTTAACAAAACGAGACAATTCCATTTATTCGGATTTGATTTTTTTGGACTAAAACCTATCAGATAATACAGTCAAGACATAGAAAAGTTTTTAAACTTAAAAACTCTACTTCGCATCAAAACGTGACAATTTTTGCACCAACATAGCAAATAGGTTGTATAAAAGATAACAAAAATGTAATAGTTACAAAGAAAAAAAAAATATGTACGATTATTTTTAAAAAATCACAATATTTTCACCCATTCAGAGCAGTCGCAAGATTTCCTCATGGTCGGGATTTGAGTTAAAATTTTTCATTTAATGAGTAGATTTATCGATTTATTAGAGAAACTAATAAATTAATCAATTTTCTATTATACCATAAGTTCTGTTACAATTTGAATATAGTGTAAAAATTAAAGAAACGAGTTTTTTTAATGTGTTGTAATTTTTATTTTGTTATTAAATTATAGTGTTTCTGAAAATCAACATCTTATTCAAAATGGTCGCCTCTCGCTTTAATGAACGCCTTTAGACGATCAGGCCATTGGGCTATAGCGGCACGTTTGGTTTCGATGGGTATGGATGACGCTGCTGAAATAAGAGCTTTCTTAAGACTCTCCAAATTTCGGTGGCGAACTTTGCACGCCACACCTTCTAGCTCTGTCCACAATTTGTAATCAAGGGGATTCAAATCTGGGCTTCCCGAGGGCCAATCTTCAGCACTAATAAAGGCTGGAATATTCTGACGTAGCCGCTCTTGAGTTGTTTTGGCTTTGTGTGCCGGTACAGTCTTGTTGAAAGACCCACGCTCTCCATTAAAGAGGGTTATTGTGAAGTCTTTCACCACGCCTTCCAAGACATCTTGTTGGTACACTTTGGCTCCAGTTTTAACGACCTTTTCGCAAAAATGCAAGGAACTGACGCATTTATGGGATACTCCCCACCAGACCATAACGGATGTGGGATGATGACCTCTCTGAACCCTTGGCACAATAAATTTAGCTTCTTCAGATGTTCTCGCATAGATTTTGTCGTTTTGCTTATTAAAAACTTCCACCACCGTACAAAGTTTTTCATCCGTAAAAAGGATATTTTCATGACCGTTTCTTGCGTGCCACTGCAAAAGCTTCTTACATCTTTCCAATCGTATTTGTTTTAGCCGTGGAGTTACAAGATGGCCTGTGCACCTGCGAAAGGCCTTCATGTGGAGAGGTCACCACGGATTAGTCGTGACATCGATCTGGAAGACATATCCATTTCTCTAGCCATGATCTTTTGCTTTCTTAAGGGATTTCGGCGAATCCGCTCCCGCACTGCTTTTATGGCTCCACTCGTACGAAGAACGCGAGGTCGACCACTTCTCAGCCTGTCTTCCACTTGAGACGATGCCAAGAAACGATCGATGGTAGGATAAACAAACATTTTCGGTATTTCTAGTTTTTTTTTAGCAACGTGAATATTTGACTTGCGCTATTTCCGCATTTGTGCAATGCAATCACTGCGATGCGATTTTCGTTATTGCCCCACTCCATATTAATTTTTTTAATGACGCAAAATTTGAAACCAAACAGATTTGAATTTGTTTTGCAATAGAACATTGTACCAAAAAATGCGAATAACGGGATCATACAATTTAAAATTTCAAAGCCTACTACTTACTTACTTAGCTGGCACTACAACCGATGATCGGTCTTGGCCGCCTCCACAAAGTTTCGCCAGTCACTTCTGCTATGTTGTTGATAAGGTCAAGTGCAGTCAGTTTGCCCTGCACCTGGTCTTTCCAACGGAGATTAGGACGTCCCCTTCTGCGTGTCGTGTTCCTCCACCGTGGTTCGAATAAAACACCCTTCTAGCCGGAGCGCTTTCTTCCATTCGCTCAACATGACCCAGCCAGCGAAGCCGCTGAAGTTTTATACGCTTGACTATGTCAGTGTAGGTGTACAGTTCATACAGCTCATCGGTCCATCTTATTCGATACACGTCGTCCACGCATACTGGACCGTAGATCTTACGGAGTATCTTCCTCTCGAACGCTCCTAACAGCTGAGCAGCCTCTCATCATTGATGGTCAATGTCCACGTCTCTGCGCCATACATTAGGACAGGAAGGATGAGGGACTTATAGAGCGTTATTTTCGTCGGTCGAGAGAGGGCTCTGCTTCTCAATTGCCTACTGAGCCCGTAGTAACACCTGTTGGCAAGAGTTAGTCTCCGTTTGATCTCCAGGCTGACATTTCACAGCCTACTACTTTGAAAAGCTTGTAACAGAACTTATGGCAAGACTTGGTATATGGTAGTTGTCAATTTTATCGCATTATAACCACATTTACTAATTCCAATACAAGTGATAATTCCAATTTCTCTCAACAAAACGAGACAATTCCAACTTTCAAGTCCTCCCTTTCCTAAATATGAATTTCACATCCCTTCACATCCTTTCACATTCCTAAATCCTTAATGTGAATTACCATTCTGTGATTTACTCAATGTTAAACATGTCTATCTACCACCTGGATACTGTAACGAAGCTAAAACTTCGCATTACCATGGTGTCACAAAGTTTTTTAAATTACCCAACATTTCAGCAGAATGGAATTGTCTCCTTTTGTTAGCAAGTTACTCCTCATACATACTATGAGTATAATCTTGGAATTTCTTCAATGCAATATAGAAAATTGTTTCACATTCTTTCCGATGCAAATCTCCAAACAAACAAACCGACCGCTCGCTGTTGTTGTTTACCTGTTGTTACCATACACACATTAACCGTTATGTTAATTGACGACATAACTTTGACATTGAAATTTATAATAAAAATTATAATTTATTGCAAAATAAAAAGAAAATAAAAAAAAAAAAAAATGTTTAAAAATGCAAAAATTAAACAAAACGAAACGAAACGAATTGAATATTATTTCAAAAGAAACACAGCCACATTAAAAATGTCTGAAAGTGAAAAATGGCAACAAGACGACGGCTGCGTCTACGACACTAACAGCAACAACATTAACAAATTATGCGAAAAAAATACAGCAAAAAAATAAAACAATAATAGAAATAATAGTTAGTAATAAACAAGCGAATAAATAAGGAAGTAAAGCAAAAGTGAGGAATAAAGTGAGAAATATACATAGCTACCATAACAATATAAAATAATACATGCCATACAGAGCTGGGCATTAGTTAATCAAGAAATGAACGCCGTTAACCCGAAAAGTGTTAACAATATAAAATAATACATGCCATACAGAGCTGGGCATTAGTTAATCAAGAAATGAACGCCGTTAACCCGAAAAGTGTTAACAATATAAAATAATACATGCCATACAGAGCTGGGCATTAGTTAATCAAGAAATGAAAGCCGTTAACCCGAAAAGTGTTAACAATATAAAATGATACATGCCATACAGAGCTGGGCATTAGTTAATCAAGAAATGAACGCCGTTAACCCGAAAAGTGTTAACAATATAAAATAATACATGCCATACAGAGCTGGGCATTAGTTAATCAAGAAATGAAAGCCGTTAACCCGAAAAGTGTTAACAATATAAAATGATACATGCCATACAGAGCTGGGCATTAGTTAATCAAGAAATGAACGCCGTTAACCCGAAAAGTGTTAACAATATAAAATGATACATGCCATACAGAGCTGGGTATTAGTTAATCAAGAAATGAACGCCGTTAACCCGAAAAGTGTTAACAATATAAAATGATACATGCCATACAGAGCTGGGCATTAGTTAATCAAGAAATGAACGCCGTTAACCCGAAAAGTGTTAACAATATAAAATGATACATGCCATACAGAGCTGGGCATTAGTTAATCAAGAAATGAACGCCGTTAACCCGAAAAGTGTTAACAATATAAAATGATACATGCCATACAGAGCTGGGCATTAGTTAATCAAGAAATGAACGCCGTTAACCCGAAAAGTGTTAACAATATAAAATGATACATGCCATACAGAGCTGGGCATTAGTTAATCAAGAAATGAACGCCGTTAACCCGAAAAGTGTTAACAATATAAAATAATACATGCCATACAGAGCTGGGCATTAGTTAATCAAGAAAGGCATGCCGTTAACCCGAAAAGTGTTAACTTTAACTTTTCGTATGAAAAAAAAAAAATGTATGGGTTGATGCCCTCATTTGATCAGGAAAGTAAACGCAAATTAAAACTTTAATATCTTATTTTTGAATCAAGCTGGGTACTTTATTTTGAAAGTTCACCAATGCCATTTAAGTATGTATGAAAAATGATATCACTCAAATGTTCACCACGGCTAGTTTTACATACGTCGATTCGATGGTCAACATTTTTGATGACATCTTCCAATAGGAACGTTTGTATGGCATTTATCACGGTAATGATGTTGTTTTTTAGGTCCTGAATATTGGCTGGCTTATCTACGTAGACTTTGCTTTTCAAGAATCCCCATAAAAAGAAGTCCAATGGTGTTAAATCGCATGATCTTGCAAGCCAATTCACATTTCCTCTACGCGAAACCTTGCAATTCGTCTTAATCACGAAGTGCGCGAAACGTGTTTTTTACTTATTCACCATTTTTGAAGTGTTCTTTAATAACTTTAATGCGGTCTTGAATCGAATACGACTCCATAACGATAAATGGCAAACATTCAACTAACAAAATAACATAAAGATGACAGAAAACAAACATAGCGTCCCTGTCAAAATGACGTTTACTTTCCTGCGCCTCATTTGGTCAACCCTTTATATACTACAATAAATATTTTTTGTCTCCAAAAACACTTACATAGAGCAAGAGTGTTAGGACTATGTACAGAGAAGAGACAATTACATTGCACTATAGCATGGCAGAATAATACAGTTAGCCGCATGCGAGAGGTAATCCAAGCATAACTGTGAAATTATGAAGAGAGAGAGGGAGCACTGAGCGTACAGAGAAGAGACAATTCCATTGCACTATAGCATGGCAGAAAAATACAGTTAACCGCATGCGAGAGATAATCCAAGCTTAACTGTCAAATCATGAAGAGAGATAGAGAGAGAGCGCCGAGCGAACTAATCGATCAGCTGACAATTGTGAAATTAGACAAATATAATTTTAATTACCATATTTTCTATATTGGAAGTAATTGTCACAAACTTGCTTCAAGAAGTTAATAAACGATGACTAAGAAACGACGTAATGGAGGCTGCAACAAGCACAATCGCAGCCACGTGAATCCTTTGCAGTGTACCAACTGCGTGCTCGGTGTGTTCCAAAGCACAAGCCACTTAAGAATTTTAGCTGTAAATCATCGTCGAAACTACAGCCATCAAAGATACATATTTCTGAAGTATCAATCTGGGAATTGTCTCGTTTGTATGCAAAATTGCACTCCTGGGCTATTCACTGATGGTGGCCATGATGGTGGACGGGAAATAACTCCTGAATGGTTCGAAATGCAGTGAATGTTGATGTTGAGGATCACAAATTGGAAAACTATAAAGAGAACACTGCATACAGTGAAAAGTTCTGGGTTTTTGAGCACACATTGAAGCAATGTAAAAGGAATTGCTAAACAAACAAATTTTTTAAGCACCAGATATTATAGTTTTATAGAATATATTGTGGTATAAGCTTTGAAGCAGCGCTGATTCAACAGAGTTATATTCAGTATTTATGTAGCTTGATTTCATTGGAAAGTTCTGATCAAATTTTGAAGAAATTTTGACCCTAGTAAGTGCAGCGGTGGCAGCGCAACAATTACAGATAACTTAGCAGAAACTTAGCAGAAAGTCTTTGTTGCGAAGTTAGCCAAAGGGAAGCTTAAAGTTCAGGCATGTTTGATGACTCAATTTAATTTAATGCACACTGTAGCCGATATACATAAACAACAACGGTTGTTGTCATCTTCTGGCGGCATTGCTTCTGCCACAAGACTCTATGTCGAATTTCTTATACCAACCAAATGTACTG
This sequence comes from Palloptera scutellata, assembly GCA_958295655.1. Classification (NCBI taxonomy): domain Eukaryota; kingdom Metazoa; phylum Arthropoda; class Insecta; order Diptera; family Pallopteridae; genus Palloptera; species Palloptera scutellata. The sequence goes on along the minus strand of OY282449.1, from coordinate 94,275,922 downwards.
CGCCGGGCTGCAACCGAGCTCTCATGGATGGATTCTCTGTAGGGGTTATGATGGTATTATTATCGGCAATCTCGTTCTGCTGCACGATATATCGGTCTCGTTCTTCATCGAGATCATGGCTTCCTTGACACCATTCGCATCATAATTTTCTTTACCGTACCGACATTTGCAAAATCGAACTTCTCTAACCATTTTCATTGAGTATACCATATACTTTATGAGTTAACGGTAGAAATTTAACGGAAAGTAGTCAAACTATTATTGGTTTTTGAAATAAAGCTCCACTATACGCCCTCTATCAATCGATAGAGGAGCCCTTTATCCCGCTATCGATTGATAGAGGGCGCTGATTATGAATCATACTCGATTGATAGAGGGCGCTGATTATGAATCATACTCGATTGATAGAGGGCATTCATTATGAATCATACTCGATTGATAGAGGGCATTGATTATGAATCATACTCGATTGATAGAGGGCGTTGATTATGAATCATACTCGATTGATAGAGGGCGCTGATTATGAATCATACTCGATTGATAGAGGGCGCTGAATATGAATCATACTCGATTGATAGAGGGCGCTGATTATGAATCATACTCGATTGATAGAGGGCGCTGATTATGAATCATACTCGATTGATAAGGGGCGCTGATTATGAATCATACTCGATTGATAGAGGGCGCTGATTATGAATAATACTCGATTAATAGAGGGCGCTACCCATCAGTTTCTAATAAAATTTGACTTTTAAAATAAAAATTTTACATTTCAAACAAAAATCGTTAGTAATTTCTAGAGTAACAATAATGAGCGAGTATAGACTGAAAGAAACCAAACACGTGGCACAAACAAATGGCGATTGTGTTACGATAAATTCTCCAGCAAAAACTGCGACTGAGAGACAGCTAAGAGACGTACACTTCGTCGAAAAATAGAGGTCCAACAAAATTCAGATTCTGCTATCGTGAAACCAAAACCCAAAAACCAGCAACGAGAGTTCGCGAGAGTGTAGACTTCGCAAGCAGCGTGAGGCAAAACCGAATGCAAATTTCGTTGAAAAACAACTTGCAAAGGCTAAAGCAGAATGACAGCATGAAGGGCAAATGAGTTCATTAGAGCCAATAATAGCATCAACACTCGTGTGATTGAGTCCCGACGCAGGTCCTCAGATTATTCAGTACCAAGCAGTCATTGTGGTGGCTGAATTCCTAGCTTCTCAGCGAAAGAGAAGTACAGAAGATTTACTTGAAAATTTTGCACATGCTGAGATCATACAACCTGAATATTTTGATGATGATGATGATGATAATAATGATGATGATGGTAAGATTATAATTATAATGATTTAGCAAATAAATTCGCATGCTTTGAGTATGAATATTTTGATGCAGATGATGATTTTGCAGAGGGCGTTGCATGCAATTGGAAATGCAAACGATCAAAATGAAGATAATCCAGATGTAGCACACCTGACTGGGATCAGAGAATCACCAAACTAAACTATACAAGGCTCATTATTTGCATAAATCAGCACGCACATCGTCTGCGATAAAATCTGGGTTTTACAAGATTAACCTGAAAACCCAAAACGCATACGATCCGAAGAAGTAAACTTCTTCAAGTTTATGTAGGGCGTCCACTGACGCATAGAATTATTTTTTTCAAACCATGTCAAGCCAGTGCTATTCATATCAATTCATTGCAGAAGAAATTTAATACGGACTGTAAGGATTCCCACGGCCCTATATTTTTATTAGGTGCCAGTGTTTCAGAGATCACGAAAGCAGGATTAAAAATTTTTTGAAAATATCTTCTATTGAAATTTGCCAATTTTTCCATTGACAAAAATTTTTCTTTTGACAAAAATTTGCGCAGTTATAGAGTCTGAAAAATATTTGGGGTCATGCGAGGTTATAATTGCTACATCAAGATTTAATATTTTTTGTAGATGAATTTGCCATTTCTAAATAAAAGCAATTTGATTTTTTTGATTTTTGGTTGATTTTGAAAACAAGCAAGTTTGTTTTGTTTAACAAGTTGAAACCTAATAAGTTTAAATTATTTCAACGCAATTTAGTGATTATTTTTACGAAATGTTTTAAACGTATTTTTTTTTTTTGATTTTTTGACGATTGTTCCAAAAATTTCACCAAAAAATGTCCGAAAAATCATCCAGATGCTGTTAATGAGTTAAAATGAGTACATACATATTTTGAAAACTAACATTTAAGTGCACTTTTGTAAGAAAAAAAACACATCCTGGTTGAACATACTCTTTCATCCCCGAACCGTATTTTCATATCACGACCATGACGGGGAGTCTTGGAATCACAGCGGAAGTTGAAAATAGTTGCTGATTTCAAAATCAACTTAAATTCATTTAGGTATGACACTTTTACTTCAAGAAATAAGAAAACAGCAGTGCTGCTTTTGCTGCTTGAGAACATTAATAAGTACATGGTTGTATTTCCAGGGTTTACAAAAAGGCACAAAAATCTATTACTTATAGTATATCAGTAAAAAAGTAAAACTGAAAACATACCCAAGAGAAATTTCACAAGCAAATTCTTAGCACAAATACATTTTGCATATTTCTTAAGAGCTGGAATGTCCCCTTAAGTTATAAAATTGCTCCACCATGGTATGTTACATATATGTACATGAACTGAATTAGTGTGAGGAAGTTAATCATACAACAACACACCCCCGTCCACCAGATTTAGAGTTTCGCAGTGTACCTATGAATTATGTATGTTATTCCCAAGACTATAATTCTCACTTTTCTAAGCACTACACAAACGAAATACACACACAACGGACATTTCTCACAACTGTCAATTTATGTCAGGATAGAAAATTCAAATTCAACAACAGCAACAACAACAACAACAATCGAGATTATGATGTTTATGCGTGTTGTTGATGATGACAGCACTTTGCATCACTCACCGGTGGCAGCAGAAGCAGCAGCAGTAGGCAAAGGCGGCGGCAAACTTAAGCAAGTAAACACCTCGAAAGTGTCATTCTTGGCCCTATTTCACACACACAAACTCACACACAAACTCACACACAAACACACACATTCAGCAAAAAGAAAGAAGAAAGAATGAACAATAACAACAAGTAGTAGAACAACAACAACAACAACAATTTTAATGCTCAAAACACCTTCAGAGAATTTCGGCTTCTATCGAATTACTCAATAAATTTCTTCTTGTTGCTCTTATTCCTCTTTCTCTCTACACTGAGCGAAAAAATGCGAATTTCTGAGTTTAGTTAAAAATATATTTGATTTACTTAAATGAAAATGTAATAAATTTAAAGAAAAATTTCATTAATTTATGTAAATAATTCAATAAAAAAAATTACTTATAATTATCGAGTTAGTGTTTTCCAAAAAATTATTCTCCTGATTGCACGTGATATTTCATGAATTCTGGCCAATTTGGAGGTTGGAGGAGTTAGCAAGCAAGAAGGTAAATTTAACATAAATATTTCACGAGTCTATTCTATTGTTCTATATAGTTCTCAGGACCTCAGAAGTGAAATGCGAAATGGATCGTCGCAGGAGAAAAATATTAAATAAACCGTTTCTCTCGTCTGATCTGATCTGATTTCGATCCTATTCTAGTAGTTTATAGCAAATATAGGGTGCGCCATCTTTTATGCCGGTATGTGAATAGTAAATAACTTAAAAACCCCCACAACCGATTCCCGTATATGACGTATTTTTATTTAACTTGGTCCTTTACAATTTATTTGGACTAGTTTTTGAATACAACATCAATCAAGTGGCCGACGTTATTGATCAAAACAAATTGTGCCCTTTTCTGCTGCATTTGTCATTTGTCATCTCTTTTTCGAGCCTCTCGGGCAGTATAGCGATGATTCTGGCACCAGTGTCTGCCTTGAGCTCGTCAACGGGCTGAGCCTTGCTGGCGTACACTCGGCTTTCCAAATAACCCCACAATAATAAGTCCGGAGGGTTCAAATCTGGAGATCTGGGTGGTCAGTCAATGTCGCCATTTTTTTACACCACACGTCCAAGGAATTTTCGTTGCATTGTTTGATTTGCAGTGTGGCATGGCGCACCGTCTTGTTGAAACCAGGAGTAACCGGCCAGACCTTCCTCACACATTTGTGGGTAGACATAATGAGGCAACATCCACCGATATCGATTCTCATCTAATGTTTCCGCTTATCTAAAGAAAAATGGCCCAATGATGGTTTAGGCACAAACGCCGGCCCAAGCAGTCACTTTCTGGTCATGCAATGGTGTTTCATGGATCTCGTGTTGATTCTCCGTTCCCGGAATTTGGCAATTTTGCTGTTTAACGGCGCCAGATAGTGTGAAATGGGCATCGTCTGTGAGATGCAAAAATTTCCTTCCTAAGATCACGTTCAGTGTCAATAACCATTCGTGCGACTGTTTGCCCGTATTCCAAGCGACGTGGATGGATTCATGGTGAAAATTGTACTGAATTGATGTTTCAAAAACATGTTTACTCAAGTCAATAAGTAAATGATAAATGTTTAAATTATTCAATGTTTACATACTGATGGTGCACCCTGTATATATATTCTTATTCTAAACCAAGCTGGTGTTTGGCACAAGCGATGTTTCAGGTCGATCTTCTTCACAAAAGCATCTTTCCTCTCTCTTAATTTTCGGAAAATTTGTGTTTCTCTAACTCAAACGAAAATGAAAGTGAGATGTCAATAATTTGTTCCCCTCCATTTTTACTCATAGCGAAGAAATTTCAAATTAAAATCTGCATGACTCGAGTTGACGAATGGAAATCATCATCATGTATGTATACTGCAGATGTATATGTAGGATAAAATGTAAATTTTATAAGGAAAAACTCACTTGACTTGACTACTACTTAGTTTAAAGTGAAACTTCTTTTTAAGCGAGGAATATAGAGCGAAATGAAACGAAAATTCCGTCACGAAACTTGAAATACTCTCAATACAAGAGAAGTAGAATATGTCTCACTCTTTAGCATGGTTCAGGTATGCATCGTGCATTGTCCGTCACATTTCTTCCCATACTGCACTATTGAAAGATTCAAAGTCAAAAATTTTTATCTTAGTAGCTTTGAAATAATTGTCAGTAAATATTATGTGTCAGTTGAAGACAAGAAAAATTTATTTAACGCGAAAATGGCAAACGAAGTGGAAGTGCGAGAAAATATTATTAAAATTTTTCAAAAGCAACCTCACTGGTCATTCAAAAAAATTGCGAAAGACCCTAAAACCATTTCTCGCATTATTAAACGTTTTCAGAAAGAACTGCGTATCGATCGGAAGAAAGGTTCTGGTAAAAAGAAGGGGCCACATGACTGTGAGAAGGCGAATAACGTTGTGACCATTTTAAAGAGAGATCCAAACATTTCGGGAAGGAAATTGGCGAGGAAGGCTGATTGCTCAGAATCTTTCGTGCGCAGGACTAAGAAGGAAGCTGGGCTGAGGACGTACAAAGTTCAAAAAGTTCCGGATAGAAACGCCGTGAAGAAGGAAACCGCAAAACAACGAGCGAAAATGCTGAACCGAGATTTTGTCAAGAAATTTGAATGCTGCATAATGGACGATGAAACTTATGTTTTAGCGGACTTTTCCCCAGCTACATTGCCAGGAATTTTATACAGCTGATTCTCGAGGAAATGTCGCTGAAAAATTCAAAGCCAAAAAAATTACAAAATACCCAAAGAAATTTCTTGTTTGGCAGGCAATTTGTAGTTGTGGCAAAAGGAGCAACACATTCGTGACATCGGGTACAATCAACGGCGAAATATATTTGAAGGAATGCTTGCAAAAGAGATTGTTTCCATTTTTACGCCAACATGAAGTGTCCTCGTTTTTTTGGCCTGACCTCGCTTCATGTCACTACAGCAAAACGGCCTTTAGAGTGGTTCCAACGGAATGAAGTGATTTTGGTGCCTAGAAAAGTCAATCCACCAAACTGTCCAGGACTAAGGCCGATTGAGAGGTACTGGACTTTAGTAAATTTTATTCGACGCACTCCTTAGTATGCCAACGTGAGACGAAGGAGGCGTATAGATTGTAAAGAGAGAACGGGTATAAAAGACCTTGACGCTTTTAATTTCTTTACTCCGGGCTTACACGTGCAAGGAAACAGTTGCAATTTGTGTATTTCGAGTATTACATTCGAAAATTTCGAATTTTTAAGACTATGGTAAATATTAGATAGTTTATTCTACTTTTTGCATACTTCATGATTCTCTCAGTGTACTCGTATTTAAGTACTTAAGTATTTTCCATCATCTATCTTTCTCCAATGCAATCGCACTTCCAAAAATAGTTACTCTCAAGTTTCTTAAATTTTTCAGTCGATTTCTATGGAGGGGGATCTACTACTTATGTGCATATACAAGGTGTGACAAAAGTAATGTTAGAATTTGTTAGAAATTAAAAGATTGTGCGTTTTTGTCACCGAAAGTTTATTTGAAGTTGTAAAATTGAATACATTAAGTTGAAAAAAAGATATCGGTCAAATGATCACATCCTGAGGTGTACAAGGTGTGACAAAAGCAGTTTCATAATGCGAATTGGCTGTCATTTTGTTAGAAATGAAAAGATTGTGCTCTTTTGTCATCGAAAGTTTATTTGAAAATGTAAAATTGAATACATTAAGTTGAAAAAATGATATCGATCAAATGATCACATCCTGAGGTGTACAAGGTGTGACAAAAGTAATGTCATAATGCGAATTGGCTGTCATTTTGTTAGAAATGAAAAGATTGTGCTCTTTTGTCACTGAAAGTTTATTTGAAGTTGTACAATTGAATACATTAAGTTGAAAAAATGATATCGGCCAAATGATCACATCCTGAGTTGATGCACCTTTATGCTCATTTTACGGCATTTTGAATTGCTGCTCCCAAAAACAACTGATTTCTTCTTCATTAATGGCTCAAAAAGCCTTACCAATTTTGTGGTTTGCTGTGGTAGACGTGATCTTTCATAAAGCTACAGAGGAAGAAGTCTGGCAACCTCGCCAAAACGGTAGATCCACACAGCCCGGAAACAGGGTGTTCCAAAATCTCCATCGTTGCCTGAGCTGTGTATCGCTCCATTGCTTGTTGTCAACCAATTCTCTATTTTCTGTCTACACCACAAATGCCAAAGCACAAAATGTCATTCACGCTATTTGCAAAAATTATGGCAATATCCACAGTATGACATTACTTTTGCTCCACCTTGTACATAAAAGTAGGTATATACTGCCTCCTACATAATTTATTAACGCAGAATTTCATGCTTGAATTTGTTTAATTTTTTTCAAATTTGTTTTTCTTTTTTTTAACTTTCAAGTTCTTGGCAACATTTTTTGTGTTTTTAGTTTGTCAATGAAAAAAAAAGAAAATTTTAAATGCTCAAAGCTCAAAAGAAATTTTTATACATACCGACCATAGAATATATTTATTTCAGTTGCTTAATTTTTTTTACGAAACAACTGTCAAATTTGACCCAGAAATGAAAACGAAAATGAGTAACAAAATTAATGAATGAAGGAAGAACAAAATACACACAAAATATAAAAATTGTATGGTCTCAGATACTGGCGAGGTATTAGTTTTGCCCCTTTTCGAAAAATTACAAAAACTAAACACAAACAACAAGTAAATAAATAAGTTTTGGTAAACATTTGTAGGTGAAAATCTTATTTATTTAAGTATTTCAGTCTAGAGTAAGTTCTTACAGGCTAGTTTCAATTAAATTTGAGTAGGTAAAAAGTTGAGATTAAACCTATTTAGGACCAAGCGATTGACTTGAGGAAACGTGTTTTCGAAACGTCAATTCATTACATTGTAAGCATGAATCACTTCACGCCGAAACAACGCTCCGAAATAGTGACGCTGTACATTGAAAATAGTCGTTCAATTGTACGCATACATATTAACATTAACGTCGAAAATATCGTTGCCTGCCCGACAAGTACGATGTGACAACACTGTTCGTCGTTTGGTGTCGAATTTTGTTGAGCAGCAAGACACTGTGGGAGTTCGTCGACAAGCCGTTCCGTTCATCAACGCCCAAGACGTTCCAGTGAACTGGTTGAAGCGATAAGCGAGAGTGTTGCCGAGTACCGACATGTTTCGCCGCATCGTCACCGCACTCAGCATTTTGGCGTCAGTGGGACCACCTTGCGACGCATTTTGAAGGATGTTTTGCATTTGTTTCCATATAAAGTGCAATTGACTGAAAGAATATTTCCAACAGACAGTCCACGTCACTGAACCTAATTTTTGGAAGGATGTTTTGATGACCGACGACTCTCTGGCGCCATTAATAAGCAAAATTTCCGCATTTGGGGAACGAAGAATCCACACAAGATTCTTGAAACGCCATTGAATGACCAAAAAGTGACTGCTTGGGGGCGGTGTTTGCGCCAAAACTCGCAATGGGCCATTTTTCTTCAGAGAAGCGGAAACAGTCGATGGGTATCGATATCGATGGATGTTGGCTCATTATGTCTGCCCAGATATGTGTGAAAAAGGTCTAAGATTTCCAGATTTGACCTCACCGGACTTCTTTTTGTGGTGTTATTTGAAATAATCCATGGTGCCAACATATGACCACCATCGGCATCACCGAGGACCCAACCTGCACATCTTGCCTGGAGGTGGTGGACAGCACAGAGCATTTTCTCTGCACATGTCCCGCCTTTGCCAGAACGAGATGGTGCATTTTAGGTTTCGATGTCACAGGAATGGACAAACTTCACTCCTTCCCCTTCTGCGATCTTCTAAGATTTGTCGGAGAATCCGGATAATTTGCGGAAGAGAACGTAGTCCCCCTATAACCCCTTTTTCAACGTTTTCCCTCATTTTCTCCAACCCCTTACTTGCTGTCACCCCTTCTTCTTTTCCTAGGCCTTAAGTACAATGGGCTACATAGCCTGAGTGCTTGAGGAACTGTCCTGCACTCGTAGGTCAGGTTCTCGGCCTTCTTCACATCCATCAATCCATCCAAGTACGAGTATATAGTATGGAAAAATTTGTTGTATAGGGATCGGGCCAATGCAGCAGCGTTGCCAAGTTGACGATTTAAGCGTCAGTTTGATGATTTTTGCCGATAGATATTTCAACACCCTTCCATAAGAAGATCGAACTGCTGGATCTAAAATCAGAGATACCTACATTCCAATTCCTCTGAAAGAGTAATATCAAAACTGGAAATACAAGAACCAAAACGCATCGAATATATGTAAACACTGACATTCATTCAAGTTGGTCACTGTGACGTAGTTGGTAGTGTGTTGGCCTGCTACGCAGAGTGAACGCAGCTCGAATTTCGACACAAGCAAAATCAAAAAGTAGAGAAAAACAATTTTTATACACATCACCACCTATGGCGGGCGGTGCGGTAATGGCAAACATACAAAAGTAAAATAGGAAGATTTCTGTTGTGGTAAGAGTTAGGAGCGTTCGAGAGGAAAATACTCCGTAATATCTACGGTCCAGTATGCGTGGACGACGTGTATCGAATAAGATGAAACGATGAGCGGTATGAGCTGTACGCCGACACTGACATAGTCAAGCGTATACAAATCCAGCGGCTTCGCTGGCGGGGCCATGTTGAGCGAATGGAAGAAAGCGCTCCGGCTAGAAGGGTGTTTTATTCGATCCACGGTGGAGGAACACGACACACAGAAGGGGACGTCCTAATCTCCGTTGGAAAGACCAGGTGCAGGGCAACCTGACTGCACTTGGCCTTATCAATTGGCGCCAGCGCGCGCATAGCAGAGGCGACTGGCGAAGCTTTGCAGAGGCGGCCAAGACCGATCATCGGTTGTAGTGCCAGTTGAGTAAGTAAGTAAGTAAGAGTCAATAAGGGAGTAGTTAGAGGCCTTGAGGTCGATCAGCTTGACTGTGGGAGTAATCTGAAATTTGTTTCAATTATAACCAAAAATGGGATTGATTTAAATTATAGTAGGATCTCAACTAAACCATTTTTATAAGCCTTATGGTCTTATCTATTTCCTCTTTTCTGTTTTTCTTCTTTTAATGACACATCACAGCCCATAGAGGACCTCGGCCGAGCTTTTCGGTTTCACCTTTGTTTTCGAGGTTTCCCATTACTATAGAGCAACATTCATGATTTTCGAACCATATTTCAGTGTCATAAAATAGAAGACGTGCCACGCGGCACAACTCGGCATAAAAAGCCTCGAGAATGTTTTTCAATTCTAAGGTTAAAGTAAATTTAAAAAACACGTGAATATTAATTTAGCCTATTTTCTTAACACACACACACACACACACAAACACAGAGACAACATAATTTTTTTTTTTTCATTTGACAACAAAAACAAAATCGAACTGTCAATTTAACCTAAATAAATTGTGAACAAAATTTTGTGTTAGAAAATAAAACAGCGACAACACAATACAAAAAAAAAAAAATCTAAAAAGAGATTAGTCAAAAAATATCTAAATAAATTACGAAAACAAAAACAAATCTGTAAACAAAAAAGGAACAAAAACAATAATTAAAAATTAAAAGAAAACCAAGAACAAATAAAGACAGAGAAAAAATATATCAAATAAAAAAATCTAAACAAAAAAGTTCTCAACCATATGTTATTAAATTAACACACACACACACACACACACAGACGCACACACACACGCACACACACAGTAACACACACACAAACATATTTAATCATTTGACCTAGTTTTTTTTTTTTTTTTATTAACTTTTGGGGTGCAAAGAAATTTTAAAACAAACAAAACGCCGAAAAAAATTATTATTCCAACTTGTTGTTGTATTTTAAAGTGTTCTGTTTTTGTTTCTGTGTAAAAAAAAATTGTATGCGATAAGATTAAGTAAAAAACTTCGTGTGTGTATTTTATTTATTTTGTGTTTTTTTTTTTTCTTTTACTTTTGTTTTAGTTATGAAAATTGTTTTGTTGTTAATGTTTTTTTTTGTTTTTGTTTTCGTTTTTTTTTTTGATATAAACAAAAATAAACCTTCAACTTGGTAAGAATCCAGGGATGCAAACATTTTACGTTGTTTTTTTCTGTTTTCATTGTTGTCAAGCGGCGAGGCACTGCGGCATACGCACTCACTCACGCACTCACGCACTCACGCACACGCACTTACGCACTCACACCGCGACACTTGAATTAGAGCAATTGAAATCGAAATGAACACAAAATGTTTCTACCTAGTAAGTACATAAAAATATAAAAATAAATATTTCTTTCTAATTTCTACTGTAGCTATTTAGATTTTTTCATAGTGTGTTTTTTGTAATAGTGATAATAAATTATATTAGCTGATAATGTCTTGTTTCGGAATTGAAGGAAGCATTCATTGGCTACCCATTAACTTCATAGATTTGGTGATAGGCTGGAATTTAATTACACACTCAATACTTGGGGAAAACACAAATTATTAGTTTTTTGCCAATGTCGAAGCTTTTGTAACTAAAGAGCTGGAGTGTGAAGAAGCTATCGGTTCGTGTTGAGCTTAAGGAACGCAGAACAAAATTTTCAGCAAATAATAATTCATTAAAGAGAAACTTTCCAGTTAGAGCCAAAACGAGATATCATCCCGACGTTAAAGTTTCTACCAAAAATATTTGGAAAACTCCCGATGTACCGATGCAAGTATTGAAATATTCAAACGATACTTAGTTCTTTGATCGTTCTCTGATCCCAGTCAGGTTTGCTACATCTCGATAAACTTCATTTCGATCATTTTCATTTGCAATGCATGCAACACCTTCTGCAAACTCATCATCTCCATCAAAATGTTCATACGCAAAGCATGCGAACTTATTTGCTATTGCATTATAAATATACCATAATCTTACCATCATTATCATCATCATTATTATCATCATTACTAATGATTTACATAAGAGACGCTGGTCTAATCTAATCTGGATATCTGTAAAACGGCTAAGTGTTTTGTGATTTGACCAAACACGAAGGCGGCCTCATCAGAATTCCTTCTTAAATTAGGAAGGAAGAACCTGCGCCGGATGGTGGGACTCATCACATATAATATCATGGACATAATCCATGGGGCCAACATATGACCGCCATCGACCACACCGAGGACCCAACCGTGCACATCTTGTCTGGAGGAGGTGGACAGTCAGCACAGAGCATTTTCTCTGCACATGTCCCGCCTTTGCCAGAACGAGATGGCGCATTTTCGGTTTCGATGTCACAAGAATGGACAAAGTTCATTCCTTCCCCTTCTGCGATCTTCTAAGATTTGTCGGAGAATCCAGAAAATTTGCGGAAGAGAACATAGACCCCCTATAACCCCTTTTTCAACTTTTCCCCTCTTTTTCTCTAACCCCTTGTAACCTTGCTGTCACCCCTTCTTCTTTTCCTAGGCCTTAAGTACGATGGGCTACATAGCCTGAGTGCTTGAGGAACTGTAGGTCTGGTTCTCGGCCTTCTTCACATCCATCCATCATCAAAATATTCAGGTTGTATGATCTCAAAAGGTAGAAAATTGCCAGTTGCCATTCTTAGAACACGTGAATGTTATGAACTTGACAAGAAACTTTGCAAATCTCGTCTACAGCACAACAAAGCTGATGCCAGTTGATTTCATTCCACGGAGAAAAGATTTATTTCCACGGTGAAAAGTTTTTCAGACAAATTTTCAAGTAAATCTTCTACCCTTCTCTGTCCTTGAGAAGCTAAGAATTCGGTCACCTCAATGACTGTCTGGTGCTGTATAATCTGAGGACTTTCGTCGAGACTCAATGCGATGAATATTGATGCAATTATTGGCTCATTTGCCATTCATGCTGTCACTCCGCATTATTTAGTCTTTGCGAGGTGTTTTTCAATGAAATTCGAATTCGGTTGTGCCTCAAGTTGTTTGCGAAGTCTGAACTCTCGCGATCTCTCGGTGCTGGTTTTTGGGTTTTTTTTACGATGTTGTCACGAATTTTTTTTGGGCCTCCATTTATCGGTGAAGTCGACATTCTCGCTGTCTCTCAGCTGCTGCTTTTGCTGGAGATTTTATCGTAACACAATCGTCATTTGTTTGTGTCTCGCATTTGTTTTTTTCAGCCTATTCATTCATTCAGCTCCAGCAATTTCTAACGATTTTTGTTGGAAATGTTTTACTAGAAAATTATGGGCAGCGCCCTCTATAAATCGCGTATGATTCATAATCAGCGCCCTCTATCAATCGGGTATGATTCATAATCAGCGCCCTCTATCAATCGAGTATGATTCATAATCAGCGCCCTCTATCAATCGAGTATGATTCATAATCAGCGCCCTCTATCAATCGAGTATTATTCATAATCAGCGCCCTCTATCAATCGGGTATGATTCATAATCAGCGCCCTCTATCAATCGAGTATGATTCATAATCAGCGCCCTCTATCAATCGAGTATGATTCATAATCAGCGCCCCTTATCAATCGAGTATGATTCATAATCAGCGCCCTCTATCAATCGAGTATGATTCATAATCAATGCCCTCTATCAATCGAGTATGATTCATAATCAGCGCCCTCTATAAATCGAGTATGATTCATAATCAGCGCCCTCTATCAATCGAGTATGATTCATAATCAGCGCCCTCTATCAATCGAGTATGATTCATACCCAGCGCCCTCTATCAATCTAGTATGATTCATACCCAGCGCCCTCTATAAATCGAGTATGATTCATAATCAGCGCCCTCTATCAATCGAGTATGATTCATACCCAGCGCCCTTTATCAATCAAGTTTCAATCACACTTGAATCAGCGCCCTCTATCAATCGAGTTTGATTCATACTCGAGGATACATGTGGATGCATACGAGCTGCATTTATCATTTATGTGTATATACATATGCATCCTCATTTTTCATACTTGATTGATAGATGGCGCTGCCCTTCATTTCTGTGACAATTTCCATTTAACCACGATCATCTTTCATCCCCTCATAAATATAAAAACATAAAAAGGATTCTAAAGAAATAAACTTCAGAAGAAAAATATATTTATATATATAAAAAAATATATATATAAACTATGCTGGAAAGATTTAATTATTACACAAGTTTAGATCTGCACATGTAAGTAATACACTAAAGCTCAAACTTCGGCAAGTTTCTGTTTTAAAAACTCTAACTAAAATTATCGAACTTCTTTTTTCTTCTTTTAACGGCACAACAGCTCATGGAGGTCCTGGGCCGAGCTTTTCGCATGGAAGGGGCCTACAGTTTTATGCCGAATCCGAACGGCGCAGTGAAAAGCTTTTCATAGGTAATTTTTACCCTTGTATGTTTGCCATTGCCCCTGCCAAGGGGTGGTTCCGTGTAGATAAATTATTTTTTCTACTTTTTGATTTTGCTTGTGGCCAGATTCAAATCCCGGACACTCTGCGTAACAGTCCAACGCACCACCACTAAGCTACAGCGACCACAAACTATCGCACTACGCGTGCATTTAAAAGATCCTCTATCTGCATGAATGTTAATCTAGAGTTAAGAAATGGAGTCCCTGAAATCAACACTTGCAACTCTATAAGCATCAAAGATAGAACGAAACTATCAATAGCTGCCTTTTATTCACCAAGTGTTGTTAAACGTGTGCGAATAAAACCACCAAGTTTGTTAAATCTTCGTTATCATTCACAATAAGGTGATCTTCTAGCACATAACATACACAGAAACCAATGTAGGGCCTAGGCCGAGATTCTCTTCTTAAATTATACTATGAAATCTACCAGGGCTAGCAAACTTGACCGGTCTGAAAAAAAATATTTCGGCAGTTGTGGGCCAATCTCGGTCTCATTTCTGACGCCCGAAATACGTTCAACAGATGTCGGAAAATTATCGTTCTTTCATTTCGTGCAGAAAAGTTTAAAGTTTTTTCGGATGGAAAATAAGAAATTCAAAGTTATGGAGGAAATAGAGGCAGCGGTAGCACGTATGTAAAATATATGGATGCCATGAAATGTAAGACAATACAATAAAAATGTGCATAAGTATTTCTTAACGATATTGATCCCAGACCAAATTCGCTGGTTAATGTGGGTCCAAAATCGTTCAACGATATCACTCCGAAATTACAGTCAATGTCGGTCCGACATCGTTCAAAAATTTCAGCCTTCTTTATGGCCTTCTTTAAGCATTGTTCAAACAAACAGAACTGTTTTTTTTTTAATTTGGCATAAAAAGTTCTAGCCTTAGGAAACCGGTTGATTACTACTTTTGCTTCGGGTGTGATTACTTTTGCGCCACCTTGTATCTCTGCTAAGCATTAGTGAAGATATTTAAGTAGCAACAGCCTTTGAAATGTATTCCTAAGGTGCTGGTTATATTGGTGTTCGCTGTTCGACGAACACATCATATTTTTCTCTCGTGCTCGGTGTAGAGGTTACATTGGAGTTCGTTACATAGTGGCTTTTTGTCGAAATTTAGTTTTGTTTTGTAATACTATTTTGTTCGCAACTGCAACACTAAATGGTATACCAAAAAAACTTTAAACGATTTTATCAATATGGAGAGTGCAATTAATAATATAATTTAAAAATTATGAAAATAATATGATTTTTTTTCAATAGTTTTATGAATAATTAGTATATTAATATTCACTTTTAAAAACTAGAAACATTCGCAACTTCGCTTTTCTGCATATGAAAATAATGATGTACAGGTTTGCATGTTTTCCTTCAATTTTACATAAATTTTTGTTCTTTTTTTTTGTAGAATAACTCATTGACACCCTGAATACTCGGCGTGCTCGGTGTACATTTCACCCAGCATATCGTGTTCGCTGTGTGATTGAGTAAAAGCTTTTTTTTCGTGTTCGGGTAACAACAATTGTATGGTGTTCGCCGAGCAAAATATGTATATAACCACAGCCTAAACAGCAATCTTTCGATTTAAGTAGTACTTACTTATATTCCATAAAGAACATTCCCCATTGAATTGAAGCAAATAAAATAAATGAAATATGGGTCAATCAAAGACGTAAATGCGCAGTTAGTGACGTATATGATGTGAATTTACTCTGATGTGTAACAGCAAAACTTAAGTATTTACTCTTCAATTTTGAGGTGTAAATCGTTTACACGACGTAAAATGGAACTTTGGAACATTTCCGAACATTTTAACTTGTGCATACATTGCTTAGATTATCTCCTACTTGTAGTTACTATATTTATGTGCATTTATTTAATTTTGAACCTACGAAAATTTCATCGATGTTGAAAAGTTTCATTTATTTTTGTTGTTGTTTTATGTTCATGTTCTACATCATGATGAAGATTAAGATAATTTTAGAAATTAGGTTAATATACTTGAGAATGATACTTAAGGTGTTCTTCTCTCAGTCAGCAACAGCGCCACAGCAACAGCGCCACAGCAACAAACAGAAAATGCGTAAGAAATGCATGCAATAAGAAATAAAAAGAAAATGTGTAATATTTTCCTTGTCATTGTTTAAACTAAATTATGCAATTTGAACTTATTCGGGCCAGGAAGAGTTTCACTGTTGAATTTGATGAAATAAAAAGGTGGTAGATTCAATAGATTACAGCATTGTTCTCGCACGGTCTTAGGCAGGGAATATAATCTAATGAATCAACACTTCAGAAATTAACAAGAAAGGGCATTAATTAACTTTCAATGGTAATTTCGGGTTTTTGGTCACCGTGGAGTAGTTGGCAGAGCGCTGGACTGCTGCGCAGAGTGCCCTCGGTTCAAATCCCGACACGGCCTAAGAAAAACTTTCCGGCATAAAACTGTGGGTCCCTTCCATTAATAAACAAATATAATAGGACAACACGAATTGGTGTGAGAAGCTCAGTTTCGAACTGCCATTCGAGATTTTGGGTATGGGGCTTCAAGAGAAAAATAAAAATGGCTTTAGGTTCAAAAAATATATTCACCACAAGCATACAAATTTTTCCATATTTTATTTGGAACTTTGTAAAGTATTCTTGGTATGTATTTCAGGGATTTGTCATTTGTTTCAGCTTCGGAATTTATCGTTCAAAATACTTGAATCCACGCCGTCAGCAAACCTATTGCGGGATTATAGTCAGGTTCTGGAAACGTGGGCTCGATTTGCAAGGTTCAGAGTTTGGTTGAAAAGTTTCGATTTAAGTAGTAATATTTGGGTAGTATTTTTGTGTAGTAGTTTTTGGTAGTAATTTTGAGTAGTAATTTTATAATAAATTTTGTTAGTAATGTCAAGCGGTAATTTTTAGCAGTAATTTTTGGTAGAAATTTTGAGTATTCATTTTGAGTAGTCATTTTGAGTAGTCATTTTGAGTAGTCATTTTGAGTAGTCATTTTGTGTAGTCATTTTGAGTAGTCATTTTGAGTAGTCATTTTGAGTAGTAGAAATTTTATGCAGTAATTTTATGTGGTAATTTTAATAAAAAATCGATTTTGATTTTTAGAAAGTTATTTGAAGTAATAATTTGATGTAGTAAATAATCTTTAATTTATTTATTTTGATAGTCGCTGTGGGATGGCAGGGTTCGAGTCGCGGCAAGTTTCACTTTTCTATGTCACCATCTCTTTGTTTTTTTGGTCTTTTTTTATATTACGGTCAACACACAGGGTGTACCCCTATGAATGCAGAGCATTATGTTGATTGGAACGAAGATTGAAGATTGGCAGACAGCTCTTGACTGGCTTCGAAATCTCTTCGCCTTCGCTATACAACTTAAATAATCAAATAATCGACATGTAGTCGAATTACATAAGTAATAATTTTGAATGATTTCTAGTAGTAAATTTTGCGAATTTAAGTAGTAGACATATGTATGTGGGTAATATTTATGAACAGTAAGTAGCGAATTTATAAAGTAATTTTAACAAGTAATTTTTAGTGGTAGTATTAAGTAGTTAGTAATTTTAAATGATAAATAAAAGTAGTAATTATAAGTACCAATTATAAAAGAAAGTTTTTTGTTAGTAATTGGAAGTAAGTAGTAATTTTTAGCAGCAATTTTTGGTAGTAATTTTGAGTACTCATTTTGAGTAGTCATTTTGAGTAGTCATTTTGAGTAGTCATTTTGAGTAGTAATTTTATGTAGTAATTTTGAGTAGTCATTTTGAGTAGTCATTTTGAGTAGTAATTTTATGTAGTAATTTTGAGTAGTCATTTTGAGTAGTCATTTTGAGTAGTCATTTTGAGTAGTCATTTTGAGTAGTCATTTTGAGTAGACATTTTGAGTAATGATTTTGAGTAGTCATTTTGAGAAGTCATTTTGAGTAATCATTTTGAGTAGTCATTCGTCATTCTGAGTAGTAATTTTAAGTAGTACTTTTGAGTATCATTTTGAGTAGTCATTTTGAGTAGTCATTTTGAGTAGTCATTTTGAGTAGTAATTTTGAGTAGTAATTTTGAGTAGTAATTTTTAGTAGTAATTTTGAGTAGTAATTTTGAGTAGTAATTTTGAGTAGTCATTTTGAGTAGTCATTTTGAGTAGTCATTTTGAGTAGTAATTTTGAGTAGTCATTTTGAGTAGTCATTTTGAGTAGTCATTTTGAGTAGTCATTTTGAGTAGTCATTTTGAGTAGACATTTTGAGTAATCATTTTGAGTAGTCATTTTGAGTAGTCCTTTTGAGTAGTCATTCTGAGTAGTCATTTTGAGTAGTCATTTTGAGTAGTAATTTTGAGTAGTCATTCTGAGTAGTCATTTTGAGTAGTCATTTTGAGTAGTAATTTTGAGTAGTCCTTTTGAGTAGTCATTTTGAGTAGTAATTTTGAGTAGTCCTTTTTAGTAGTCATTCTGAGTAGTCATTTTGAGTGGTCATTTTTAGTAGTCATATTGAGCAGTAATTTTATGTGGTAATTTTAATAAATAATTAAATTTTTATTTTTAGAAAGTTATTTGATGTAATAATTTGATCTTTAATTTATTTATTTTGATAGTCGCTGTGTCGTAATTGAGAGGTTTAAGTCATGCTTTTAGTAGCAGTAGATTAAAGCAGTCAATAGTAATTTCTCTGAATTTTTTGTAATACTTTATTAAACAAAAATATTGAAAAATTATTTCATGAAAAATAAATCAATTGTCAAAATTTAGTTGAAAAAAAAATTAAAAATATTCTAAATATTGTATTAAACTTCGCTTACCACAATTAACCACAACAACAATGACAAACAGCAATTACAATAAGAACAACAGCAACAACAACAACAACAAAGGTTTAAAGTCACGGTCAGCGTTTGGCATGAAGCCTAAAAGTCCGTCATCCAGCATAAAATTGTAAAAAAAAAAGAAATAATAATAATAAAATAAAATCAAAAAACAAGCACGACTACATGAGAGAGACCATATTCACATTGAACTGCTACTATTTTTGTTCTTGTTGTTGCAATATTGCAATGCCAAAATGCAACAGTGATCAGCAAGCAGCGAACTTCATTCAAAGAAGCTTTTGCCACAAAACTATTGCTGAAATTTTGTTAAGTTATTCAAAAATAGTCGGAGACAGAAGCTGAATTCTCATAAGTAATTTTTCCATTATTTTGTAATCAATTTTAATCATAAGTTTAAAGCGAAGGCATTGGGCTTATTTATTATTTACCATGCCATTATTATTTTATTTTAATCTGAAGTAGAACTAGAAGTAGAACTAGAAGTAGAACTAGAAGTAGAACTAGAAGTAGAACTAGAAGTTTGTCTGTTTTGCCAGCAGCTTAGAATAATTTTTAGCATAGCGCACGTTCCTGCTTTTCTTTGTTGCTATTTTAGCAGTATTCCGAGTTTATTATGAAAAATGATTATGGGTCGTTCTCCTTAAAGCAAATATGCATACATAGTAAGTATGTGCATGTATGTGTTTTTTGTAGTTGCATGTTGTATGAGAATTTATCAGCCTAACTACTCGTATCTAATGCCTAAGTATTTTTAAAGCTAACTAAACAAAGCTTTTCTTTTCATTCTCTGTTCTCGGCGAGGCGAGAAGTTGTTCTCACTCAAGGCAGTCAAGTCAAGAATTTTTTTTTTTGTTTTTTTTTTTTATTTCATTTTGAACGTCTACGTTTCGAAATATTCACGCAAAACTATTTGGACTAATTTATGAAGGTTTAGAAAATTTAACAACATTTTTACACTGACTTTATCAAACATTTTTCAAATCACTTACACAAGTTAAGAAGTTTTTCGATGACGATGGTCGATGTGGCGTAGTGCTAGTGCGTTGGACTGCTACGCAGAGTGTCCGGGGTTCGAATCTCGGCATAAGCATAATCAAAATGTAGAAAAAAATAATTTTTCTACACGGCATCACCTCTTGGCAGGCAATGGCAAACCTACAAGAGTAAAAATTGCCTATGAAAAGCTTTTCACTTCGCCGTTCGGATTCGGCATTAAACTGTAGGACCCTTCCACTCATGTACAAATATATCACGCACAACATGAGTGGATGCGAAAAGCACGGCCTAGGCCCTCCATGGGCTGTTGTGCCCTTAAAAGTAAGTAAGTAAGTAAAGAATGATGACGATGATTTTGCTAAGCATGAGTAAGAAGAATTCCTTACTTGATAAAGTTTCTAATTATTTATAGATATTTACGATAGGGAACTGAGAACTGCTTAATGCAGGCTTGAATAACAGAAATTTGAATCAGAAGCAACAATTTTACTGAATTCCTAAAAAAGAAATTTCTGAATTGACTTCACTGGTTCTTAAATTTTTAAATTTTTTTTGTCAGCTCAAAACTGATCAACTATACACCTGATCTTCCTTACTTATCAAAGTTTCTAACGATAGTGAAATGAAAAATTTGGAAGATACCAAAATTTCTTTGAATCAAAAGCAATGATTTTATTGAATATCAAAAAAGAAATTCTTAGCTGACTTCCCTAGTTCTTTAATTTCAGACCTAATTTCTAAATCAGATCAGATTCGTTTCAACACTGATTAACTATAAATCTGATCTTCCTTACTTATCACCGTTTCTAAGTTGACGATAGTGAACTGAGAACTTTGGAAGATACAAGTAAAATACAAATATTGAGTAAAATCAGTAAAATCAGTAAAATCATTAATGTAGCCTTAAGTACCAGAAATTTGAATATCTAAAAATAATTTTTGTGCTGACTTCACTGGTTCTTCAATATCCCACTTTATTTCTACATCAGATCAGATTCAGCTCAACACTGATCAACGATAGTGAAATGAGAACTTATTTATTTAGACTTTTTACCCCTATGAATGCAGCGAATTGTGTCGATTAGAAGGAAGACTGATAAGTGGGAGGAAGAAGCAGGGAGAAGTAGTTACGAGCGTCTGCTTTAAATTTGCAATGGTCATAATAATCGGGGGAAAAATCTGTGTAGCGAGCTTATTCCAAATACGCGCGGACACGCACAGATAAAAGAACATTCCCTGCAATGTGTAATGCGGTAGAACACCGTGATTACGTGGAATGCGTGAATTCCGCTTGCTGATCGTGTAGTTCTGGTGAGCACACGAACTGGTGGCGGCATCAGCTTGCGCATCTTAGCAGAACATCTACCGTGAAAGTAACGGTAAAACAGAGAGACGCAAGCCACGTTTCGGCGATGTTGCATGGAGTCAATAGAGCTGGAAACTCTCCTTAGTGTTAGCTTTATCGCTTTATGTTGGACATGAAGCTAAAGCCCATTGGTCCAAATTAAACTTCAATAGTGTAGATCATGCGGAGGTCAGTTGGAGTGAAATATTTTTTACACCGCCTAAGAAAGCCGAGACACTTGGCTGCTTCTTATGACCCAGGATATACTTATTATTGGATCGTATATAAAGTATCCGCTCTTTTTCGTTACACGATGATATTGGTACCCACAAATCTGTCATGTTGTTGATGTTTAGTGCCTACGCTATCTCCTGACAACTTGCCAGTCGATCTTGCTCCAACAGTTGCAGAATTTCATCGGCTTTTTCAGTGACTGGCCAACCAGAGCGAAATGCTTCTATGATATCGAAATTTCCGAAACGGAATCGAGCAGATTATCACATAGCGTATTTCTTCAGATATTTCTCTCATTTTCAAATCATTGTATCTTTTTACACTAGCGACGAATTATACAACGGTCTTAGCACAAATCGTAGCCACCTTTCAAATATGTTTCCCTTTGATATAAACGGAGTAGTACTTATGGCCAGATTTGTGGGCACCAAGATCACCATCGATGAAAATTTTGTGTAAATCGAAAAAATTTATCTAGAGCAGTGACGGGACAATGAACGTAGTGGAGTTCTCTCTTTCAATATATTGCATATGGGTTGCTCAAAAACCGTTATTTAAGCGTTCAAGTACCCATTTAAACATATGAAGACTTGAATGAAACAATTTGAGTTTGTTGGAGAGACAGTTGTTATCAAGAGAGTTGCGGGGAGGGGGAGAAGGCATGTTCAAAGGAGAATAGCTAAACCGGACTTTCAAGGTATAAACCGGGACCATGGGACTGCCTCACAATCGCTACACTCTTTGCTCTCTCCCTATCTCTTTCATTGTATTGCATGCGGAATGCTCAAAAATCGTTATGTACGCTTACAAGGTATTGTCCTACAATGAACTGATCTAGAGACTGCATGAACACACAGGAAACCGCGGATACTTTTAATATGATTCAAAAATATTTTCCATAAATAAAATTTCATTATCATCTGTGAATAAGCAATTACACTTCCTTATCATTTCCTTGAAATTTTTCAACTTTGAGGTGTGTCTCTTTTGTGGCTAAGTAGAATGCGATATGTAAAGCACAGTAACTATATTGGATTTTTTCTTCATCACTGGCGACTAAAAAACCACCACCACCACCGATGGTGGATTAATCTGTCGCTTCACCTAACTGTGAACCCTCAAGAGATTCCAGGTTCTAGACAAGCATACGAGGCGACTAAGTATATGTAATGCCCACAATTATAAAATAGGCCCCTTGCCAATACAATGAAACCGGGCTTTGTTATAAATTCATGCATACTCGTAAACTGCAAACACAAATAAAAATAATGTATGCAATTGTTGTAAGTATACAATGTAGTCGTACGTTTGTATGTATGTATGTATGTATGTATGTATGCACTAACAAATATGGTAGTTATTATTATTATTATATTATTATTTCTAAGGCAAAATTCTAATCTTGATCATTGCCAGGTGCGTTTAATGCACTTTTACGCTACTGTATGTACTCGTATGAGCATGCAAGACGCGCTTAACGAACAAATCACCTCCTCCAACCGCTGCTTGCCTCGCATTGCCTTCGTAAGTTCGTTCGCTCGCTCGCCAGACAAGTGAGTTTAACAACAGAAGCACACGGGACATTCCAAAGAAATCGTTTTGCAAAGTTGTCTAATCGAATTTATATTTATGTTAAAATCTCATTGCCATGTTCGGAGTGATTAAAGATCAAGAGGTCTCTCTCACTCTCTCTTTCTCTTTCTCTCTCTAGTGTTGTTGGGGTTGTTGACTTTGGAACCATAACTGCCTCACATTCTGAATCATTAGATCAAAAGAGGTTGCAGACAGTGGGAGGATCTAATTCTAAAACATCAATCATTATGTTTGACTTGGCTTGGACTCTCAATATCTAGCACCTAGTTTTCCTTTTCGAAGCAGACTTCTTCTGGTTGAAACCATTAGCCAGGCGTAAAATAATATTTTAATTTACTTACTTACTTTTACTTTTAACAGCCCATGGAGGGCCTAGGCCTAGCTTTTCGCATCCACTCATGTTGTGCGTATTATATTTGTACATGAATGGAAGGGACCTACAGTTTAATGCCGAATCCGAACGGCGAAGTGAAAAGCTTTTCATAGCAATTTTTACTCTTGTAGGTTTGCCATTGCCTTCCAAGAGGTGGTGCCGCCGTGTAGAAAAATTATTTTTTCTACTTTTTTTTTATTTTTTTTTATTTTGCCTGTGCCGAGATTCGAACCCCGGACACTCTGCGTAGCAGTCCAACGCATTACCACTACGCCACAGCGACCACTAATTTACTTTCTATTTATCTTCGAACAGATCCTCAACCTCGCTTCCCCTCGCTTTCTAGTTTTATTTTCTTAGGTAAAAGACATTTCTTCTTCATACTTTTCTGAATGACCTGGTCCTAGGAAATCTTAGGTTAATCTTTCTTCTTCTTTTAATAGCTCAAGGGGTAGGGCCTAGACCGAGCTTTTCGCATCCATTCATGTTATTGCCTGTTATATTTGTACATGATTGAAACCTACAGTTTTCATAGGCAATTTTTACTCTTGTAGGCTTTCCCTTGATTACCAAGAGGTGATGCTGTGTAGAGAAATTGTCGAGATTCGAATCTCGGACACTCCGGGCATCAGTCCACCGCACTGCCACTACGCCACTGCGAGCACTTAGGTTTTGTTTTTATGATGTAGACCTATCTCGGACAATTGCTGTTAAAAGTCAGGAGGAGTGCTCCACAATAGTTCACAATCCAAACAGTGCAAGATCCTGGATTGGGCTAGGCGTCAACCTGAGACGTAAGGGTGCAAAAATCTAAAAAAGGTCTTATCAGAGTTTTTTCTATCATGCAAAGTTTGGCATGTAAAGTTCCTCAGAGAAACTATAAGATTCCACCAATCCTTCTGCATTTTCGTTTCTTCTCGAGCTGACTTATAATTTGACTTTGATTTTTCTTACCTGAGGGAAAACGTTAATAATTGAATTACTTATTTTGACAATCTAAAGAATAATGAGAAACTTAATCATTCGAGTCTACAATTGAGATCAAAATTCCGCCCAAATTGAGATTAAAACTCTGGCCAAAATTAGAGGAAAAATAAGACTAAAATTTAAAAAAAAATTGGAACCAAAATTTAGATTAAAAAATAAAATAAAAAATATATATAAGTACTTATACGAAAAATAAATACAAATAATTAAAAATCATCCCAAATTCAGATAAAGAGTTTAACCAAAAGAAAATATACATAAGTAAATAGTGATGGAGAAATCGGACCGAAAAACAGAACTGAAGTAAACATAAAATTTAAAGCAAAAGCAGACTAAAATTACCAAAAAAAAAATGGGACTAATAAAATTCAAACCAAAAATCAGACTAAAGAATAAGAACAAAAATCATGCTCGATTTAGAACAAAAGCAGCTAAAAAGTAGACCAAAAACCCAGACAGAATGAACCTTAAACTTAAACCATTTTAAGAACTTAAACCATTTTAAGAACTTAAACCATTTTAAGAATTTAAACCATTTTAAGAACTTAAACCATTTTAAGAACTTAAAATTTGTACAAAAATCAGAGCCTAAATAGAGCAACAAAAATAAATAAAAAATCAAAGTCTAAATAGCTCAACATTAAGACCGACCAACATTCAGACTATAAATCAGACCAAAAGTAAGATCAAAGTTAAGACTAAAATTTACTCCAAAAAGACTAAAATTTACAGCAAAATGAGACTAAAATTTCTAAAAAAATTTGTACTAAGATTCAGAATAAAATTCAAACCAAACATCAGACTAAAAAATTAGAACAAAAATCATGCTCGTATTAGAACAAAAGCAGTTAAAAATTAGACCAAAAGCCCTGAAAGATTTACACCTAAACTTAAACCAATTTAAGAACTAAGACTTAGTTCAAAAATCAGAGTCTAATAGAACAAAAAAAAAAACAAAAACCAAAGCCAAAGCCAAATAGTTCAATATTAAGATTGACCAACATTCAGACTTTACATTATTTTGTAAAACATGATTAATTTGTGAAGAAAAAATTAATTTAGAGTATAAATTTTGTCCTCCTCAAAATTCTGGCCAACCCTGATCTTACTTACTTTACTTTGAATGGCACAACAGCCCATGGAGGGCCTAGGCCGAGCTTTTCGCTTTTCGCATCCACTCATGTTGTGCGTGTTATATTTGTACATGAATGGAAGGGACCTACAGTTTAATGCCGAATCCGAACGGCGAAGTGAAAAGCTTTTTTCATAGGCAATTTTTACTCTTGTAGGTTTGCCATTGCCTGCCAAGAGGTGGTGCCTTGTAGAAAAATTATTTTTTCTACTTTTTGATTTTGCCTGTGCGGAGATGCGGACCCCGAACACTCTGCGTAGGTTTCCAATGCACTACCACTACGCCACAGCGACCACGAGCAACCCTGATCAAAAGACTTAATAACTAAATCTCATAAACCAGACCAAAATTGCGATCAAAATTAAGCCCAAAGTAAGGCTAAAAGGCTTCTTCACCAAGTTACTACTTACTACTTACTACTATAAAAAAAAAAAACTCTGTTAGTAGATTTTAATTTATGTCTATGGAAGGTGAGAGCAAACTTGGCTAACATAAAATTGATCAAGTGGCTGTAGAGGGGAAAACCCTAGGGGAGATACTCTTATATTAGCTATAGCGCCCGGGTAAAATATTGCCATACTTCCTGTAGATGTTAATATGGAAAATGCTTTGCATGGTCATGAGCGGCAGCTTAATGATAAACCCGTTCCAAATCAGGTTTATACTTCTTGTACTGCTGCTTGCTTGCTTGCTGAGGACATGACCTTTCCGAGTTTGAAACGACGATTGGAAACTTTCGGCGTTTAGCCATAAGGAAGCATCATGAATCATTTGTGAAAAAATATTGACGAGTTGAGTTAGAGAGTTAGAGTTAGAACTAGAGAGTTAGAGTTACAACTAGAGAGTTAGAGTTAGAACTAGAGAGTTAGAGTTACAACTAGAGAGTAAGAGTTAAAACTAGAGAGTTAGAATTAGAACTAAAGAGTTAGAGTTAGAACCAGAGAGTTAGAGTTAGAACTAGAGAGTTAGAATTAGAACTAGAGAGTTAGAATTAGAACTAGAGAGTTAGAGTTAGAACTAGAGGGTTAGAGTTAGTACTAGAGAGTTAGAGTTAGAACTAGAGAGTTACAGTTAGAACTAGAGAGTTAGAGTTAGAACTAGAGAGTTAGAGTCAGAACTAGATAGCTAGAGTTAGACCTAGATAGTTAGAGTTAGAACTAGACAGTTAGAGATAGAACTAGAGAGTTAGAATTAGAACTAGAGAGTTAGAGTTAGAACTAGAGGGTTAGAGTTAGTACTAGAGAGTTAGAGTTAGAACTAGAGAGTTACAGTTAGAACTAGACAGTTAGAGTTAGAACTAGAGAGTTAGAGTTACAACAAGAAAGTTACAGTTAGAACTAGAGAGTTAGAATTAGAACTAGAGAGTTACAGTTAGAACTAGACAGTTAGAGTTGAAACTAGATAGCTAGAGTTAGACCTAGAGAGTTAGAGTTAGAACTAGAGAGTTAGAGTAACAAGAAGAGAGTTACAGTTAGAACTAGAGAGTTAGAATTAGAACTAGAGAGTTACAGTTAGAACTAGACAGTTAGAGTTAGAACTAGAGAGTTAGAGTTAGAACTAGATAGCTAGAGTTAGACCTAGATAGTTAGAGGTAGAACTAGAGGGTTAGAGTTAGAACTAGAGAGTTCGAGTTAGAACTAGAGAGTTAGAGTTAGAACTAGACAGTTAGAGTTATACCTAGAGAGTTAGAGTTAGAACTAGAGATTTATGAAGAAATTTGTATGCAGTTTTGAAATGAAAAATCGTTTTGGAAAATTGTGGAATGACCCACAAGCATTGGCTACGAAGAACGACGGTGTCAAGAGTAACAGGCAAGAATTTTCAAAAGACTAAAGAATTTTATTGAACAGAAATATTATTGAACGAACAAGCAAACCTTATGTTGACATTTAGTTTCGCTTTTTATTTCATGTTAAGCGGCGTAAAAGTTTAAATTGCAATTAATACTCATACCCAGATACCAACTAATAATAAATAATATTATAATAATAAGCAGTAAGAATAAACTAGAAAAAAATTTAATGTAATTACACACAAGTTTGTGTTGTAAAAACCATGTGTGATCGTGTGTGTTTGTGTGTGTGAGAATTCACTTTAGAATAAGAATGAAAATTCAATGTCAATTTTAATTTTAGTGTCAAGCGAGTTTAGAGGCTGTTCTTTCTCTCTCTCTCTCTCTCTCTCCACCCCCCCCCCCCCACCCCTCTCCCCCCCGTCCACTCAACTCTTTCTGTCTCAGTTGTTTCTTAGAATAAAGATAAAAAATTGTTTTTGTGGTAGTTTAACGATAACAATTCGAAAGTAACTGAATGGAATGACAGGAAGCTTAGATGAGTAGGGAGCGCAATAGATGGAGCATTTAATTAGCTAAAGCCAACCAACAACATTCAAGGATAACATGTTTTCTTACACATATGCATGTGTGTGTGTGTGTGTTTGTGTTAATGTCGAATGACAATTTGAAATGGTGCGCACGCGCCGCGCCGTGTTGTAATAAGAAGACAATAATAAAAAGAGACTTAGTGAAAGCTTAGATATAAGCTTAATTGTAATTAACGGTATTTTTTATGTTAATTTCGACATTGAACTTAACTGTTAACGAGAGGAAGCATTCACATAAATAAGTAGCTACTACGTATTTGTTATTGTTATGCCTTCAGTTCTGATTCTACCAGTGCGACTATGCGAAGGCGGATGTGGTTGGCGAGTGATGGAACCGATGGCAAGTGCATGATTGCAAAGAAATACTTATGTAATGAAATGAAATTTTGAACTTGTAAAGAACATATTCTGAAAATTGCTTTCTAATTGAGAATCAAAGAAACAAACGCAGTTTTTTTTTTAATAGGTAAAAAGGAGTAGAAAAGAGAGTACATAGATTGTGGTCTTCGGGGATTAATGACATTGCTGTTGATGTTTTCCTTTATTTTTAATCATTTGCTTGGCTATTGATTTTGTCGCCTTCATTTTGTGTTTATTGATTATAATTGAAGTATCGAATAAGTTGGAACGATGAGCTGTATGAGCTGTACGCCGACACTGACATAGTCAAGCGTATAAAACTCCAGCGGCTTCGCTGGCTGGGTCGTGTTGAGCGAATGGAAGAAAGCGCTCCGGCTATAAGGGTGTTTTATTCGATCCACGGTGGAGGAACACGCAGAAGGGAACGTCCTAATCTCCGTTGGAAAGACCAGGTGCAGGGCAACCTGACTGTACTTGGCCTTATCAACTGGCGCCAGCGCGCGCATAGCATAGGCGACTGGCGAAGCTTTGTACAGCTCATACAGCCCAAGACCGATCATCGGTTGTAGTGCCAGTTAAGAAAGTAAGTAAGATTATAATTGAAATCAGAAAGAACATCAAATATTATTGCCATTATTATGCCAGTGCCTATTATCGAGCCGAGAACGTCAGAGATGCCCCCACTACAATGAGTTAGCTGAGTTTTATATACATATGTATGTACAAATTTCTATTCACTAAGCAACGACACTAACAACAACAAATTTCGCACTCTTTCATATTCTTCTTTCATACGCTCTATGATGCTTACCTCAATATTTGCCCATCAAAAAGCATGTGTGTTCATGTACTCTCTAGGTCAGGCCATTGTACGACAGTCCCTTGAATGCATACATAACGGTTTTTAAGCATTCCATACGCAGTACAATGAAAGAGAGAAGGAGAAAGCAAATTGCTATACTCTTTACTCATCACTCCTCTAGATCATTGTAAAGACCATGGGGGTCCCGTTTTACACCTTTAAATGCCTGAACATCAAGTTTTACTATTCTCCTTTGAACTCCCGCCCCCCTCTCTTCCCCCTCTCCAACGTAACCATTTTTTTTACGACTTTTCTCTCTAATAAACTCATAATGTTACTTTCAAGTCTTGCTTTGTGTAAATAAGCACTTGAACGCTTACATAACGGTTTTTGAGCATTCCATATGCAATACATTGAAAAAGAGAACACCACTACGCTCTCTGCCCGTTAATGCTCTAGATCAGTGATCGGCAAATTAACACATTCAAACAGTTGTCGTTGTGTGAGTCGCTGAGTGAGTTTGTGGTCAGTTGTCGACTGATATGCTCTTTGGTTTTGCATTTCCACATGCGTGTGAGTATTTCAGCAGCCATCGTGTGTTGCTCGTGCGAGCTCGGCTACTTATTTTTCTGAGAGAGCGCTCCGCGAGCTGAGTGGTGCCGAACACTGCTCTAGATAAGTGTCTGACGAAGCATAATAAAAGCATACATAAACGGGCATGATTGTGTGTTTAACTGAGAGAGCGACAGCGATGCTTTTTTAAAAAATTGCACAGCGAAGTCTTCCTCACATGAATGCTGAAAGTCAACTAACATGATTTGCATTGACAAAATTGCTCTCCAACATCACCCGAATTGCATTGTTCGTCAATATGTAGTTCGTAAGAACTACTACTAGTCTACGTGCGACAGCATTGCGTCGACAGAGAATGTGAACCTATTCACATGTGAAAAGGAAAATCAAAATTGCCCGACACTGCTCGAGACACATTTTTTCGATTTATCAAAAGCTTCAATCGATCGTCTATAGTTTTTGTGTGATGCAATTTTTTCGGTGCGATATTTAGGTATCACGACCAGTGTTGCTATTTTGGGCGTTTTCTACCAAACTTGGTAGTTTAATTATCTCTTGGCTGGTTAAATCTGATTTTGGTTTTTTTTTTATTGGTATAATTTGCAATGAGTGCTTTCCAATGAAGATTTACTAATATTATTTCAAAAATCTAACCTCATAGTCTAGTATCTTGGGCTGATTACGACACCGAGGAACTTATTACGGCGAGAAGCAAATCTCTCAACAGATTCCCTTTTTTGGGAAAAGAAATACGAAATGAAAATGTGTTGAAGAAAGAAGAAGAAAATATGTTGCTCCGACTCACACTCTAATGCTTTTAAGTTCCAGAAACGTTTTTGCTTCATGACGAGATAAATGGAACATAACGACCCAAAGGAGGCTATGGAACTGCAAAACTCAAACACAGGCAAATCTCAACACAGGCAATATCAAAAGTAGAAAAAACAATTTTTCTACACGGCACCACCTCTTGTCAGGGGCAATTGGCAAACTTACAAGAGTAAAAATTGCCTATGAAAAGCTTTTCACTTCGCCGTTCGGATTCGGCATACTTAAAACTGTAGGTCCCTTCAATTCCTATAAAAATATAATATGCACAACATGAGTGTATGGGCCTTCCATGGGCTGTTGTACCATTAAAAGAAAATAATAAGAGAAGAAGGGTATGGGGGATGTATCCCCTTTTCTGTGTCCCCCTTCCTATCGACGGCCTGGACTAGCATTACCATTGCTTAGGAATGCTTTACACAACCTATAAGACCTACAGCATTGCTCCACACCCCTTTGGTACAAAATTAGAAGCTTTGATAGCTTCGCCCTCCGTACATCTTACAGAGTTTGCCATTTCATCATGAATAGACTTACGCCTGAACAACGTTTGCAAATTATTGAATTTTATTATCAAAATCGATGTTCTGTGAAAAATGTGTTTCGCAAGCTACGTCCATTTTATGGTCGTCATAATCGACCCACAGAGCAGGCTATTCAGCTCATTGTGACCGAATTTCGCACCAGTTTCACTTTATTGGACATAAATCCACCAAATCGTATACATGGAAAGCGTACCGAAGAGAATATTGCTGCTGTATACGCCAGTGTTGAAGAACATCGCGATATGTCCATCCGACGCCGATCGCAGCAATTTGGTTTGAGTTATTCGACCACCTGGAAGATTTTATGCAAAGATCTCGGATTAATGCGATACAGAATAGAGCTGGTGCAAGAATTGAAGCCAGGCGACCTACCACAACGTCGAATTTCCGGTGATTGGGTCTTAGAAAAGCTGGATGGGGATCCGTTTTTTTATCGCAAAATTGCCTTCAGCGACGAGGCTCACTTTTTGGCACAATGGATACACGAATAAGCAGAATTGCTGTATTTCGTATTTGGAGTGAAGACCAGCCAGAGGCAATTCTGCAGCTACCAATGCATCCTGAAAGAAGCACGGTTTGGTTCGGTTTTTGGGCAGGCGGCATCATTGCGCCGTACTTCGTCAAAAACGATGAAGGCCGCAACGTTACGGTCAATGGAGAAATGGAGAAAGGTATCGTTCGATGATAACAGACTAAGATTGTTTTTTTTGCCGAAAATGCAAGAATTGTACTCGTACGACATGTGGTTCCACATGCCACACTGCATGCGAAACCATGCATCAATTGAGAGGCGAATTTGGTGAGCAGTTAATCTCACGTTTTGATTCAGTCAATTGGCCACCAAGATCGTATGATTTGACCACGCTAGACTATTTTTTTGTGGGGCTATGTTAAGTCTCTTGTCTATAGGGACAAGCCAAACACGTTTGCTGCCTTGGAAGCCAACATTGAACGCGTCATTGGTGAGATTCCGAGATTTTGGCCGAAATGTGTGAAAAAGTGTGCCAAAATTGGACCTTCAGAATGGACCACTGGAAATGTAACCGCGGGCAACATTTAAGTGAAATTATCTTTAAAAAGTAATTGCCAGAAATTGATTTTTCGATCCAACTAAAAATTTTATTCACTTTTGTAAAATTTCGGTGTTTTTTTTTGAATTATCAAAAACCAAGCTCTTAAAAAAATCAGCCTTTATTTAATTATCACTTGCTATGAGCAGACACACCCCCTGCCCACCGCGCAAAAAACGCCCTAAATTAAACCACACAAAAAAGTACGTAAGTTAAAACAGCAAATGTACAGACTTGAATTTGCTGCAAACTAGTGGCAGGAAAATTGCTGCTGCTGCAAAGATTAAAATTGGCAATGACATTATCCCCGGGAGTTGAAATACCTACCTACTATACTTCTGTGCATACAAAAGCGATATCCAAAAAAAAAAGGAGGCATATGTATGTACTCGTGCATGCAGGAAGGCAGCATCTAAAACAACAACAACAACAGCCACCACCACCACCACCACCAAGAAAATAATGAGCCGGAGAAGAGGTACACGTCAGACAGAGCAATGGAGCAGCGGAGCGTTTGGGGAATGGTGGTAATGGGGGCAATGGGGAATGCAGTTAATGGATTGAACTTGCACTTGCCAAAAATTCCGTGCGTTCTGTGACAAAAATGCTGCAGCAATATCAAATTTTGCAGATTCATACATATAGTATATAAATTTTCATGCAGCGAGCGAGCCGAGCGAGCGAGCACTGTAGAAAACAACAGTGTTGCCATAGTAGCTGAAACCTTTAAACAAAAAAAAAATAGTAGTAGTAGTATGTATATAACTAAATAGTTAGTAGTAGCAAGCAAGGAAAGCTTTCGTTATATTGTAACTGACCTACTGCAATACGTTCCTTGGTAGATAGGAAAGGATTTGCCTCCTGCTGGCAAATTCCACACTCACATACACAGCCCCAATCATCGCAACCCAAACCCCACCATAAATGAGAAATTGTTCTCTCTATATATACCATAACGACTGCAACAGTAGAAGCAGCAGAAGAAGAAGCATCGGCAGCAGCAGCAATATTAGCAGAAAATATTTTTTTTGTTACTATTTTTCCAAGGCAACGTGTAGCACGAAGTTCAACGTCCGAGTTCTATGCACCATTGCGAGTCCAAGGACATTTCGATACACACAGGATACACAAAAGTAAGCACATAGCGACACACACTCAAACACACACACACATGCACACACACAAACACACACACACACACACACACAACTATATATGGTATATAGCGTATAGTATATGGAGATACTTATGCAATTATCCTGGCGTGCTGCATTTTATATGTTTGTTTGACATTTCCACGTTGTGGACGCAGTCGTCGGGTTTCTTTTGTGGTTCTATGAATTTCACATACATCCACACACACACATACATACATGCGTGTGTATGTGTGCGTCTGTATGTTTTGTTATTGTTGTGTTTTCTTTTTCATTATTTCCTTCTGCGTTGTTTTTTTTTGTTTTTTTGTGTTTTTGTTTTTGTTTTTGTTTTATTCTTGGTATAACATTAACTAGGTCAGTGATGAAAAATATTGGCGTCACCAGTTCAGTTCGTAAGTTCCTTGTTATGATTACAATTTTAGCAATGGCGTCTCCTTTGGCATTACAAATGGCGGCAGAGTGGCATAGGAAATATGAAAACGAAAACGAAAAAACGTACAGCTTAGAATAAATAAATGCAGGGTGGTTACAGGGTGTTGCAGGGTATTTATGAAATACATATGTACATATTTAATTCTACTATCGCATTTATGGCAACAAAAATAAATGTATGAAAGATATGAAGCTTGAGGTTAATATTCTTGCTTATGGAGAAATCTTAAACTCAATGAAATAAGATTAAAGGATGATTTTCTTATACCTTGCTCTATGACTCAAATGAATGCCATCTTTTTAGTAAGCTATCAAATTTGACAGTATTTTACGAAAATGTTTACCTGAAACTAGGTAGATTTTAGTGTTGAGCATTGAGCTCACAACCTAGCTCTGACTAGGTTGTGAGATCGCTAGGTATTATTTTTCCCTACAAGGTTATCAAGTTTTACCTTGTCGACTGCGCGGTCTGAGACAGTCCAAAATACTTAATACGAGGATAAATTTTTTCTTAAAAAAGTATTTTCAACCAGACAATATTTGTCTAGTTATTGTCAAAAAATATTGTCGAAATGTCCTAGGTATTGTCAAAATACCTATAAGGCCATTGCATTTTTACTAACCTTCTGACTTCCGACTGAGCCAGTCCGAAAAGTATTTGAGTTTAGAGGCTGAGAAAACGTTGGGTATTTTAAATTGTTTGCTTTTTCGTGCCTGCAACTAATATTCTTATTCAGAAAGAAAGCTCATAATAGAAAATGGATAAGTTCTTATCTCACAGCATTCGCTATTCCCTCCTGGTTTCTCTAATGCTTTTAGCAAGTTATAAGTGTAATGGATAGGTTCTTATCTCAAAGCATTCGCAGTTCCCTCCTGGTTTCTCCAGAGCTTCTAGAAAGTTGTAAGTGCAATGGATAAGTTCTTATCTCAAAGCAGTTCCCCTGGTTTCTCTAGCACTTCTAGGAACTTGAAAATGTAATTGACAAATTCTTATCTCAGAGCGTCCGCTGTTCCTCCAGGTTTCTCTAGTGCTTCTAGGTATTTGTAAGTGTAATGGATGAGTTCTTATCACAAAGCATCCACTGTTCGCTCCTGGTTTCTCTAGTGCTTCTAGAAAGTTGTAAGTGCAATGGATAAGTTCTTATCTCAAAGCATCCACTGTTCCCTCCTGGTTTCTCTAATGCTTCTAGGAACTTGTAAGTGTAATAGACAAGTTCTTTTCTCAAAGCATCCACAGTTCACCCCTGGTTTCTCTAGCACTTCTAGGAACTTGTAAATGTAATCGACAAATTCTTATCTCAGAGCATCCGCTGTTCAATCCAGGTTTCTTTAGTGCTTTTAGGAAGTTGTAAGTGTAATAGACAAGTTCTTATCTCAAAGAATCCGCAGTTCCCTCCTGGTTTCTCTAGTGCTTCTAGGAAATTGTAAGTGTAATGGAGTAATTCTTATCACAAAGTATTCACTGTTCCCTCCAGGTTTCTCTAGTGCTTCTAGGTACTTGTAAGTGTAATAGATAAGTTCTTATCTCAAAACATCCACTGTTCCCTCCAGGTTTCTCAGGTGCTTATAGGAACTTGTAAGTGTGATAGATAACTTCTTATCTCAAAGAATCCGCCGTTCCCTCCAGGTTTCTCAGGTGCTTCGAGGAGTGTAATGGATAAGTTCTTATCTCAAAGCATCCGTAGTTCCTGCTTTCTGTAGTGCTTCTAAAAACTTGTAAGTGTAATGGATGAGTTCTTGTCACAAAGCATCCGCTGTTCCCTCCTGGATTCTCTAGTGTTTCTAGGAAGTTATAAATGTATGTAAATGACATATATCGACTGGGCACTGAAGTCTTAGAGAATATTTTTGTATTGAGGTAAACTAAATATGTGGAATATGAAGAATCTCGGGAATGTGAATATCTGGAAATATTGCGGAGTAGTGATATGCTTAAAAAAAATTTAGATGCCTGAGAATGTATGAAATTTAAGGAAGTGAACTAACATGAGGAGGGAGCTGGAACAAAATAATACACTTTAGGTATAAGACTAGGTTTTTTTTATATGAATGCAGAGCATTGTGTTGAATGGACAGAAGATTGATAGGTGGGAGAAAGAAGGAGGGAATGCAATCACACTTGACACCGATAAAGAGATAAATGTTTAGAAAAGTGACTTACAAAAGATTTTAACTATTGATCGCACTAAATTTAGATAACCTCGCACTACGTTTTCCAGGAACTACGCGGTCAAAAGAGCTTGCAACATTCCATTCTTCGCATTTACAATTCGAAAACGAATATTGAACATATGGTATAACAAAACACAACTAGTTCCCCTTGTATTATACATACATACATACATGTTTACTACAGTTTGTCCCTAGTCTGATTGCTGCCATGTACCATAATACTCTTTAACATAGTCTCACTTGAAAGATTTCACAAAAAAGCAATACTGAAACCTGAATAAAATTCTCATGTAACGTTTGAGTAAGAAGTTTCCAATGTCCTCTTCTTTATTAGTGGGTCACCAGAAATTGTCAGGAACTTTTTCTTTTTTATTTTAACTATTTTTATCGTACACATGATTTCATGTACACATGAAATGTTGACTACAGACTCGAGATCACCCAACAAAAGTTTTAAGGAAATCAATAGAAAAAACTTTAAAATCAAACTTTTAAATTGTTATATTAACATTAAAATAGTTAATATAACAATTTACTAAAACACACACAAAAATACATGATATTTTTTCTTATATCTCATGGAAAAAAGTGTACTCTTGATATCTTTCACACGGTATTAAAGCTTGAGTTTCCAAATATGAAGAAAAGTTATTGTTTGATTTGAAAGGTTCTCAAGTAAACATTTTCTGAATGTGGGCCAAATTTATGGGATTTGCTTATAAGAGAAATGTGTGTTTTTGTCGATACTAGATATTACCGCACCCATTCAGGGGTCGGCAAGGAAGTAAAAACATAAATATTCAGACAAGAAATAATCATGGATCCAAAACTATTAAAACATTATTTCGGTTCTTATTATAAGCTTAAGTCAGGGAAATGGCCTGTCTACGGGGTTCGAATATCAGCACACGCAAAATGAAAAAGTAGAAAAATCAGTTTTTCTACACGGCACCAAACCTCCTGGCAGGCAATGGCAAACCTACAAAGAGTAAAAAATTTCGTAAGAAAAGCTGTTTGCTTTGCCGTTCAGATTCGGCATAAAGCTGTTGGTCCCCATACATTCCATTCATGTACAAACATAACAGGCACAACATGATTGGAGGGGAAAAGGTCGGCCAAGGCCCTCCATGGGTTGTTGCGCTATTAAAAATAAAGGAAAAAAAAAGAAAGTCAGCGAAATGTGGAAATATGCACAATTTTATTCATTTATTTTATTTTTTTTATTTTATATAAAAATTCTACAACTGTACATAGTCTCTGAAGAATATATGGGATTGAACCTGAGTTTATTGCCTGTAGACTTAAATTGTTTCCCCCCCCGCCCCCCCATCACCTTGCCATATTGTTTAAAATAAGAAGAAGAAACACACACCCTGTATCTAAATATTCCAAATGCAACGCCATTGCATTAATTATCACCATATTAATGTTTCTTTTTTATGTGTGTGTATGTGTGAGTGCAGTATATCCTTATTCTATTTTACACTTTAGCCTTTCATGCATTTCGAAGCTAAACAATATTCACTACATATATATGTACGATACATATGTACTCGGTACACTACTTATGTATAAGTATGTATATGTATGTACTCGGTATCTATGAACGGCCCTGAGCTGAGTTTGGTGTAAAGGACCTTTGTCCTTCGAGTTTAAATCCATTCCATTCTCAGTTTTACGGTTGCAGTTTACCAATTGCTGTTTTTTACGAAGTGTGTATGTATGTGTGCGAGTATGTGTGCGAGTATGTGTGCGAGTATGTGTGCGAGTATGTGTACTATTGCCATTTCATTTCTGCACTAAAAGTGTTATTTGCATTTAAATCTGTTTACTTCACACACTCTCGCTCTCTTATTCCCTCTCTCTCTATCTCTCTCTCTCTCTTTCACGTTTCATATTGATTGCTTGAGAGAGCGACTTTGCTTCGTTTAACGTTCTCTATTTTACAGTTATCACACGAGTTGAAATTTCTAAAATTTTTCTATTTGCGAGATGAGTAAAACTTGAAGGCAAAATATCAATCAAGATTATACTCACTTAAGTAAAAGGATAATTAAGAAATTAATTAGTTGGGAATTTAATTCAAACAACTCAGTATCTAAAGGATGTAGTTAAGTATGCGGTGCCAGTAGTTGATCGTTAAAAGGATTTTAAAAAGTGTAATTGTAATCGGCGGTTTTTAAAAATCAGAAAAGCCCTATCGGTGCATCACTAATATTAACCCATTGGGGGTCAAATTTCTTTTAACAACAATTTTCTGGTTTCTGCTTGATATCTTAAGGTTCGGACTTTGAGGTCCATGGTTAAATTCTGTAATTGATGTTTTTGTTAAAGGCATTTGCAGTATCCTCTGCGAGTATCCTCAAAAATAATGAGCCCACCCAAGAATATAATGAGCAACCCAAAATGCCTTACATTCACACGCATTACGTCTTGGAGTTTCCCCTGTTTCTCTGTTCCTGCCAACTACTGCTGTAGGCAAAAGTTAGTAAGACTTTGTTCATAATTTCAAATTTTTTTTTTCATTCTTCCAAATCTATTTCGTCTCCTTCAAAGTAATCCCCCCCGGCCCCAATACACTTGTGCCAACGTTTTTTCCAATTCTCGAAACAGTTGTTAAAGTCAATTTCCGGAATAGCCTTCAATGCGCTTAGCGATTCATGTTTAATGTCTTCAATTGACTCAAAACGGTCAAACGGTCCACGAAGCGGTTTTTTGAGTTTAGAAAATAGCCAAAAGTCACACGGTGCTAAGTCAGGCGAATAGGGTGGTAGGGTGGTTGCGGAACGATATCAGTCGAATTTTTGGCAAAATGGTCTCGTAAAACCAATGCAGTGATTTTGGAACCAATCGTGCATTCACTCTTCTTAGGCCCAAATGATGTTTTAAAATGGTTTTCACTAATCCTTCCGATATTCCAACGATGCCAGTAAGGTCTCTGACTGTTAATCGATTAGTCGATTCTCGAGCACTAATTCCTTGATTTTATTGACGTGTTGATCATCAGTTGATGTTGATGGCCATGCTGGACGTGGTTCGTCGTCAACGCGTTCTCGACCATCTTTGAACAATTTGTACCAATCAAAAACACTTACACTTGCTCGCGACATACAATTATCACCGAAGGCCTTTTGCAACATTCTGAACGTTTCGGCACCAGAAATTTGATTCCGCACACAAAATTTAATGGAACTTCTTTGTTGAATAATTTCACTCATTGTGAAAATCGCCGAATGCACTTTTTGTACTTCAGAAAGACAAGCGTATACTAAACACTAATGATTATTTTGATGTGACATTTGGCACAGATGTCACCGACA
The DNA here is from genome assembly GCA_958295655.1 of Palloptera scutellata. NCBI lineage: Eukaryota > Metazoa > Arthropoda > Insecta > Diptera > Pallopteridae > Palloptera > Palloptera scutellata. The sequence continues at coordinate 94,236,482 of OY282449.1, read as the reverse complement.
GTCATACCAACCTTAAAAAAATAATATTTTGGTGAATTTGGGTTTCCGCGCGAAATTTAAATTAAAAAGTCTTACTAACTTTTGCCCACAGTAGTAAATAGTTGAGTTGGAATAGACGAGATTATTGATCAAAAAGTTTACAAAGAAGTCCACAAGATTCTTGAGGTTCCATGTTCAACAATTAAGGTTTAAAGGTCCTTATACTGTTGCAAAACTCAAAATGTTTTAATTAATGCTAAACATTGTTTTGTAATTTCCAGCACTTGGGAGCTTTTCGCATCCACTCATGTTGTGCAAGTTATATTTGCACATGAATGGAAAGAACCTACAGATTATGCCGAATCTGAACGGCGAAGTGAACCGCTTTTCATAGGCAATTTTTATTCTTGTAGATTTGCCATTGCCACCTGCCTGGAGGTGGTGGCGTGTAGAAAATGTATTTTTTCTACTCTCTTTTTTTTCTGATTTTGCCTGTGCCGAGATTCGAACCCCGAACACTCTGCGTAACAGTCCAATGCACTACCACTGCGCCGCAACGACCACTCAGGGTCTTGATATTTAAAATATGTTTTGTTCATCCTTAGAGTTGTGAATGCTGGTGGTAAAGAGAGAGTCAATCTCTTCCCTTTCAATATCTCAATGTCAATGTCTTTACTATAATCGCTGTTCTTGAATAAAACAAATATTTTTCAACGAACGAAAAGACTAAGACTCCACCCTATATTTTCTCCTTTCGCAGTCTCTGGGCCCACTTATGTACTTCCTCTAGCTTTAATTGTGTTAGCTCAGAAAAATCAGAGAGTCCAAGAAAGCCAAATTGGCCTATTATCATGGTCCTATATTGTTTACTTAAGTACTTTACTTTTAATGGCACAACAGCCCATTGAGGGCCTAGGCCGAGCTCTTCGCATCCACTCATGTTGTGCGTGTTATATTTGTACATGAAGTCTGGACATGTACAATAATAGATAATTGAGATAATACAATTTGTTTCCAACTTAAACCCTTGATGAACAACCATTGACGGATACTCTGCAAGGTTGTCCGTCAATGCACCAAACAGTCTATCTCCCACGAAACGGAGTCGACTGAGCTGAAGTCTGAAACTTCTATACAGCAGATGGAGGATAATTTAAATTAGTTCTACAGTTATTAGGTTTCTGTAACTCCACTCCTCAACACCATTGTGTCAGTAGTACAAAATCCTGTCTATACTCCAGTTAGAGTTTCAGCTTGTTTCTTTAAAAACAAAAAAAGGAGGAAGTTCCTTTCCTATCAAGAAGTGGCCACAGGATGCGGGCTACAGTAGTTTTTGGCTTACCAGGATCTGTTTATTGTTTCCCACTTTCTGGTCCCGACTAACATGACTTCACGATTCCTATTGGTATATTTTAAATATTAAAATATTATGCTTTAAATTAGCAAAAAGCAAAATTGCCAGGGGGTCAAAATTTAAATTCCCAGAAAACATGAAAGTTTTATGCTTGTCATTTTTTAGCTCTACGCTCATTATCATAAATATTGGCCAATTGTATGTGAATATTACATACTCGTATGTAAAAAATGCTACCCCATAAAAACATTAGCTTTAAACTCTTTCGCTTCAGTCAGTTTCAGTTGAACTCAACGCAGCAGCGTTTCGTTTGCATTTGCCAGGCATCTCAGACATTTCCTACTTCCTGTGGCTTTTCTTTCTTATAATTATTTATGTATCTACTTACATACGAATAATCGCTAAACTCGCAAGTACAATGCACAAATTCAAAGTGCAGCATGCCTAATCTTGACTCCGACTCCGACTCCGACATAAAATGCCGCCCATTTCTCATGTCAGAAATATCACCAAACTCAAATCGTTCACAAGTTGCGGTGGTGCAGCGGTGCGCTTACGTAATTTCCCGGGATTATAAGGAGGCCAGAAGAAGAAATGAAGTGCTGCCAACCAGGTAGCAACAAATTTTCGTTGTTGTTGTCGTTGTTGCTGTTGCTGTTGTCGTTGTTGCTTGGTTTACCTTTTCGCTTCTGTTTTGCATTTCGTTTCAGTTTGTTTTTGCGGAAGTTCGCTATTCGTTTCGTTCCAGAGTGAAAGGAATGAAGAAGAAAAACAAAAACATTTTAATGAAAATTTCCGCAACAAACAATAGCGTAAGTCAAAAGTCAAAGCTTCAGTTTGACTTTCAGTTAGTTGGCAGTTAGTTTAGTGGGGGGGTCGCCCGTGACGCAGTTGGCAGTGGTGCTGGCCTGGTACGCAAAGTGTGCATGGTTCAAATCTCGGCACACAGGCAAAATTGCCTAAGAAAAGCTTTTCACTTCTCCGTTCGGATACGGCATAAAACTGTAGGTCCCTTGCAATCATGTGCAAATAAAACACGCACAACATGAGTGGATGTGCGAAAAGCTCGGCCTTAGGCCCTTCATGGGTTTATTGCGCCATTACAATAAGAAGAAGAAGAAGAAGAAAGAAGAAGAAGTTAGTTTTGTATGCTGCCGCTTTCAAACGAAGCTCATTCACGCTGTGCTGTCACGTGAGCCAGATGAATCAACAGCGATAACACACAACAACATAACATAGAATAGAGCATACAAATTCATGAGTATGTATGAGCTCACTCTCTTTTTCTCTCCCAGTCTCTCTCACTTTTACTCTCACTTTGAAACTCACCACTCCCATGTATTGCAGCCATGTATTGTGGATGGATACACCTTTGGACAGGGGCGTACCGTGCATTTGAAATGTGGGAAGGCCGTTGCCTTGTGGTAATGGTGCGGAATGATAGTAGGGGATGTCCGTCCTCCTCCATTCATTTGAAATAAATAACTGAACATCATGTTGTGTTATAGTGTTGTTTGTTATGTTTGCTGTTTAGGTTGACTTAAGGCATGGGATTGTCACGAATATGTATGTATGTATGTGTTTATATTGTAGGTAGATTTACATATGTATGCGAGCTTGTTCCATGAATGAGCGACTGTATCAATTCAAGCGAGAAGTGAAAGCTGTTTGAGAGTTGTGCGCTATTTTTTATTTGTATCTTAAATTTTGCAAGTATTCACCATAATTGGTAAAAAGCGACCATGATTCATTTCTAGAATCTAATTTATGCATTTTAAAATCTATTCGGCATAAGAAATTAACGGAGCGCCCATGTGGAGTTAATTAATGAGGAGAGTGAATCTCTACGAGCTGAAGGCATAGCCACGAAATACATGATAGACATGATGATATGAGTGAATCCCAAAAAAGGAGCCGTTGCGAGAGAATGTCGGAGACTTTCGCATCTCTCTGAACAACGCACATATAGTATACCGAAGGAGGGGTTGTACAGCGTTGCCAGGATTAAAAGCGAAAATTTCACATTCTGAATTTGAAAATTACCTTAAAACAAGAACCAAAAACCTTAGATCTTAAGTTTGAGATTTAAGAGAAAATTAATGAAGTCCATGGAATTAAGTTGATGCTCCCAGGAAATGACGGAGATCTCATAACCAAGTTGTCAGCCAGAATTGGCTGCATGACTTCTAGAGTTTGATAAAGCAAAGTTGAACTTACTTTACTTACTTTTAATGGCACAACAACCCATGGAGGGCCTAGGCCGAGCTTTTCGCTTTTCGCATCCACTCATGTTGTGCGTGTTATATTTGTACATGAATGGAAGGGACCTACAGTCTAATACCGAATCCGAACGGCGAAGTGAAAAGGTTTGCCATTGCCTGACAAGAGGTGGTGCCGTGTAGAAAAATTATTTTTTCTACTTTTTTGATTTTGCCTGTGCCGAGATTCAAACCCCGGACACTCTGCGTAGCAGTCCAACGCACTACCACTACACCACGGCGACCACTAGCAAAGTTGAACTAGCACACTAATTTTTGCCATGGCTGAAATTGTAAATAGATCGAGTGTAGTTATAATAGCTACGTTTTATTCGCCATCGCTTCTAGTTATGTATAACTAGCAGCGATAACTGCGTGGGGAAACAATAGCAAAGCTGCAGTCATAACGAGTATTGTTGAGTATTCCTAGTTTCGACAACCACTCTACTGTGAACTGTCAACAATGAAAGAAGAAGAAGAAGAAGAAGAAGAGTTAACATTAAAATATCTTAGTTTTTGAGCTTGCAAGGGCGAATTAATCAATACAAGAACGAAGAGAAATTCCATTGCCCATGCGCTGGAGGGTGTGTGACACTGGTTTCATTGAGAATGGTTCTACAAAAAAAAAAAAAGAGATATAACAACCTTATAGTTTTATTCGCACATGTTAAACGAGTTGGCGGATAAAAACGAGGTAATATTAAAAAATTTAAAATAGCTTCCAGTTTCAAGAGGTGAAATTGCTGCTCCACAGATTATATTAAATCGATTATGATATAAAGTAGCGCTCCCTGACTTATTTCATTTGGATAAAAATCACCAGTTTGTATTAGACCTAGACTGTATGTTCAAAAATGACTTATAAATTTGTATGCTATACAAAGGACAAACAATTTTAGGTACTAAATTCGAGCAGTTCCACGAGAAAAATCACTTTCACCAAAGTGATAAGCTCAAAAACGTTCATTGCTTACTCTTTAAGTAACCACTGACTACTTTTCAAAGATATGTAATTACATAATCGCATTCGCCACCGGTAATGAACCAGTATTACATATTACCTACTATTATCCTCTAGAATTATACCTACTACTAAGATAGGAAGCTTTTACAGGGATACCGAAATCATCAGCTGGACAGCTGGCTAGCGATTTTATGCCCAACAAAAACGAGGAGGCCTTAGAAACGCAACATTTGACTTCTGAGACGTGCGTTGCTTTGTCTCACAGGTCAAATAAGCTCCTACATACATCGATAGAGGTGTTGAAAGGACCGAGATCGTTTTCACCATGTCCCTGCACTATTATATATCATCAGCGGGACGGCTAGCGATTGAAAGCGATTTTATGGCCAACAAAAACGAGGAGGCCTTAGAATCGCAACATTTGACTTCTGCGACGTGCATTTCTTAGTCTCAGAGGTCAAATGAGCTACCACATACGTCGATAGAGGTGTTGAAAGGACTGAGATCGTTTTCACCATGTCCCTGCACTATTAAATATCATCAGCGGGACGGCTAGCGATTGAAAGCGATTTTATGGCCAACAAAAACGAGGAGACCTTAGAATCGCAACATTTGACCTCTGAGACGTTCAGTTCTTAGTCTCAGAGGTCAAATGAGCTCCTAAGTACATACGACGATAGCGGTGTTGAAAGGACCGAGATCGTTTTCACCATGCCTCCGCTTCTTCTCACCATTCGAGTTACGAACATTTTACAAGTAAACGAATCTACTCAATGCCATAACAGCCACCAGTATACAATCTTTCCCTCATCATTTGTTCCATCATGAATGTGTTGGCCTCTTGACTCAACATCATTTTGTCAGCTCTATCATATTCGCCGTGCATTAAAATTTTGGGCACATTGCCACAACCTGGCGCACTAAACAATTTCGTTTGTTCAAAACTTTACGTAAGCCTCACATTGAACTTTACAATTATTTACGTTTTCGATTACCCTTTTTTATCTTTATATGGATTTTTTTTATTTTATTTAATTTTTTTTTTATCGCTGACGATGTGTTTTGAATCATTTATATGAAATTGTATAAAAATAAATACAATTACAGTAAAAAAAAATCAAACAAAACAAAAATGAATAAAATAAAAATTTAAGTGTAGGTACATAAAAAGTTAAAATAGTACGGAAAGTAAAATAAAAAAAAATAATAATAATAAATTCGCACTTTTTTTACTTTCTCCTTTTGACATTTTAATTGCATTTACGCTTTTATTTTTAATAATGCTGGCAAACAATGACAGCGTTGATGAATAGCAAGAATGACAGAGAGAAAGACCGAGATAGACACAGGGGTGGTGGATAGGGGCAGGGAGAGAGAGAGAGAGAGAGAGAGTGCCAGTGAGAGGGTGTGGTGCGGGGGAGGAGTAGTTACTTACTACTTACATTTTTGGAGTAATTGGTAATTGTTATGTGTAGCGTATTTGTTGGCATTCAAAATGGATTTTAAAATAAAAAAATTTTTAAAAACAACTGCCATCGAAAGCTAAAAACAACAAAACGAAAGAAAGGTTGAGATTTGCAATGATTACCCAGTTGGCCAGTTGTGCGCAAGAAATCATCCCATCCTATGAATCTTACACGAGCATTCAAAAGCGATAGTTGATGACATTTTCATGCGTTTGGTCGATGACCACAAGAGCGACATTTTCTTCGGCAACAATGTGCACTACAATTTCTATACCTTTTCATCGACGCTTTTGCCTCGCTGCATATATTCAAAAACGTATATTTTTTTATATTTTTGAGTCTGATTTTCTTTTACATCGGCAAAATAACTTCATCATCTCATCATTGTTGACAACAAGAGCAATATTTTATACAAGTTTTCATCAATAAGTTGTACAAGTTGTTGTTGTCGTAAACCATGTTACTGATATGTCGATATTTCTTCAAGACATCGTTGACGACAATTCATCGGCGACAATTCGTCGGCGACAATTCGTCGGCGACAATTCGTCGGCGACAATTCGTCGGCGACAATTCGTCGACGAAAATTTGGCCTACTGGGTATTGTTCGTATACTGGTATATGATCGTATTGTTTTGTAGAAAAAGAGAGTGTGTGTGTGTGTGTGTATTAACAGCAGCAGAAACAGCTGTTAATTGTCATAAATGTTCAATATATGAGGTTAATGAACTTTGAGTTTTAAACGTTTTTTGGATTATTTCGTGTATTAATTTGTTAAGTTTTCACATAGTTGAAGTTATTCTTCGTTTCAAAAGAGAGTTAGACATTATATGTTTTGCATTAGGAAAGATCAATGTGGTAGCTTAGAAAATCTCATTTGAAATTTCAGTTCAATTAGCTTACAGTTTTAGTGTCGTTTTGTTAACACAAAATCTCAATGGAACAAATGTTTGCTGTTGGATGAATTTAACAAGTAACTAAAGCCCTTCTTCCTATCTTTTCGCCTTCCCAAATTTCCTCTCCCATACAGGGGGTGTCAAGCGAATCGTTCCTTTGCTGAGTTTGCATAAATATTGGCCTTTTTAGCACCGGAAGCATATCTAACTGCTATGACGCAACACATGACCCACCAAGCTTTTCCCCGAAAAACACATTAGACCTAGACCACCTTGTTTGAAAAGTAATTATATGTACAAGATGATGACAACTAACATAAACAGCAAAATTTTTCCAGATGACGAGAATTTCATCCGAAGACGAGTCTCTGGCATCCAGGTAAGAGATCTTTGTATCAGTCATAGTACTCTCAAAGCAAAGCAAAGGAAATACCTAACAAAAATTACCACATCCCCAGGACTATAAAAACAAATAATGAGATTCCAAGCCGCGCTCAGAACAAGTCTGTACCGAATGACGTTTTATATTCTTAGAAAAATCAACAAAAATGAGGAATCGAGTACTCTGCTTAAGTATGATAATTACTCAACTGACGTCACGGTAGCTCTCGGGATCTATTCCCATAGCGGTAAAAATGGCTGAAGCAGACATTCGTTTATCCGTTTCAGTATCAGTGGTTGAGAGAGATTAAAGACATTGTTTGCGTGGTTTGGCTTTTAAGTGACCATGAAGCGCAACGACACCATCAAAGAAGCGAAGAAAAACAGAGTAGCGGTAAAAGCAGCTACCCCTCCCCTAGGAAGATGCTGAATTTTTCTTAATAAACAGCTAGAAAGGCTGATTGATCTCAATGAAGATCTCTAAGTTTGTTATGTCCTAACTATAAAACACAAAGAGTATTATTCAGAATTCGACATTTTTACGAGCGACAAAATGTTGTAAGTATGAAACTTGATTGTTTATGAACTGAATATTGTTGACAGAACTAAATGCGAAGAAACGGCGCTAATGATTTGCTTTGACAAAGCGTATAGTTTTACCTAGGGACACAGAGATCTCAGCTTCATACTTGTACACCTGGTAGCTCTCGCTTTCAAAACTAATATTGCATCATTTGTTTGATGGAAATTTGTAGATGAATCAGTCTCTAAGTAAATTTCGACCGCAGGCGCAGGGAGTAAAAATTCAATGTAATTTTTAAATCTAATTTCTAAAAATGTGTAATATTTAAAAAATAATACCAACTCTCAACATGAAAATTTCAAAAACACTTTATCTTTCAATCATTTTCTTCTGAGTGATCTCAGAAAAAAAAACCAGAAAGTGCAATGACTTTGTTGCTCACCGATCGCAGTAACTTAAACAATTTTTCATATATTCATGCAATAGCAACAACAACAACAACGACAACAACAACAACAACAACAACAACAACAACAACAATACAAAAAACAACCAACTTATGTAACATTTACCTACTAAAACCAAAGACAGCAGGAAACCTAGAAAAAACCACAATAGCACAAGCAACAACAGAAAAAGAAGTAAGCAACAAGTACAGCAACAACAATGAGGAAAATTTATTTCATTGCGAAAAATGAATAAAAATAAAACCCAAAAACAAATGTACTCGTAAGTATTTGAAAATGAAAGGAAAATCTTTTAGTAGAAAAACGAGTTGTTGTTTTTTCTTTTTTTCGTTTTATTGCGACGATTGCTAGCAATTTATTGTTGGCAACACTGATACAGCGCGCACGCTTGCCAGCTATGCGCTGCTCGGCTATGCTCTGTCTGTGCTTTGGTTGTTAGTTAGCTGGCAATGATATTTACAAGTCGCTCACGGAGTCATAGAAAATACACTTGCAATTTACTCAATACTCATACCAGTGCGCAGATTGTTTGCAAGACTGTCATAAATCAAAAAAAATTAATTTTAATTCAAGTTTAGTTTACAGGAACGGTTATTTAGTGTTTTATATTGTGTAAACTGTATCTTATGAACTCTTCACGTGCGAAGATTTTTTGTCGGTATCAATTGTATGGCGTGATCGGAAAGATGAAAAGTTTAACGTAATTTTTCTAAAAATTTATGTTTTTTGAGATATGACAGTTTTGCAGCAAAAGGAGATACATATATGGTATGTTTGTAATGATAGAGACTGATCAGTCGATGGTAAAAATTATGACAGCACCAACGCTCATATCATATACAATATATACCATATGTAATGGCATAACAACAACAAAAATAACAATAATAACAACAATAACACCAACTACCACTTACAATTAATGCAATTTTCCGCGAAAAAATGTGTGCACAATTTTCAATGGGTGTGCAATTGTGTAATTAAGATACCTACAATGTTCGCGTTTTTTTCATACCTACATAACGTTTATAACCAAATTTATCAGATTACCATTATTTCTTTATTAATGTGAACTTTTGTGAGAAGGAAGTTTAACTGTGATTGGGTTTGGTCTTTATGAAATTAGGAAAATATATATAGAGTAAGTATTATCGAAATTTGAGTGGAATGAGGGACATTGATCGATCGATCATCAATCGATAGGTAACGAATAGAATGACGATCGAATGATCATCAATCGATAGGTAAGGAACGGAATATCGATCGAATGATCATCATTAGATAGCTAAGGAACGGAATGACGAATGATCATCAATCGATATGTAAGGAACGGAATGACGATCGAATTGTCATCATTCGACAGCTAAGGAACGGAATGTTGATCAAATGATCATCAAGCGATATGTCAGGAACGGAATGACGATCGAATGATCATCAATCGATAGGTAAGGAATTGAATGACGATCGAATGATCATCAATCGATAGGTAAGGAACGGAATGACGATCGAATGATCATCAATTGATAGGTAAGGAACGGAATGACGATCGAATGATCATCAATCGATATGTAAGGAATGGAATGACGATCGAATAATCATCAACCGATATGTAAGGAACGGAATGACGATCGAATGATCATCAATCGATAGGTAAGGAACGGAATGTTGATCAAATTATCATTAAGCGATATGTAAGGAACGGAATGACGATCGAATGATCATCAATCGATAGGTAAGGAAAGGAATGACGATCGAATAATCATCAATCGATATGTAAGGAACGGAATGACGATCGAATGATCATCAATCGATATGTAAGGAATGGAATGACGATCGAATAATCATCAAGCGATATGTAAGGAACGGAATGACGATCGAATGATCATCAATCGATAGGTAAGGAAAGGAATGACGATCGAATAATCATCAATCGATATGTAAGGAACTGAATGTTGATCAAATGATCATCAAGCGATATGTAAGGAACGGAATGACGATCGAATGGTCATCAATCGATATGTAAGGAACGGAATGACGATCGAACGATCTTCAATCGATAGGTAAGGAACGGAATGACGATCGCATGATCATCAATCGATAGGTAAGGAATTGAATGACGATCGAATGATCATCAATCGATAGGTAAGGAACGGAATGACGATCGAATGATCATCAATTGATATGTAAGGAACGGAATGACGATCGAATGATCATCAATCGATATGTAAGGAATGGAATGACGATCGAATTATCATCAACCGATATGTAAGGAACGGAATGACGATCGAATGATCATCAATCGATAGGTAAGGAACTTAATGACGATCGAATGATAATCAATCGATAGGTAAGGAATGGAATGACGATCGAATGATCATCAATCGATAGGTAAGGAACCGAATATCGATCAAATGATCATCATTAGATAGCTAAGGAACGGAATGACGATCGAATAATCATCAATTGATAGGTAAGGAACGGAATGACGATCGAATGATCATCAATCGATATGTAAGGAATGGAATGACGATCGAATTATCATCAACCGATATGTAATGAACGGAATGACGATCGAATGATCATCAATCGATAGGTAAGGAACTTAATGACGATCGAATGATAATCAATCGATAGGTAAGGAATGGAATGACGATCGAATGATCATCAATCGATAGGTAAGGAACCGAATGTCGATCAAATGATCATCATTAGATAGCTAAGGAACGGAATGACGATCGAATAATCATCAATTGATAGGTAAGGAACGGAATGACGATCGAATGATCATCAATCGATAGGTAAGCAATGGAATGACGATCGAATAATGATGAATTTATAGGTAAAGAACGGAATGACGATCGAAAGATCATAAATCGATAGGTAAGGAATGGAATGACGATCGAATAATCATCAATTGATAGGTAAAGAACGGAATGACAATCGAATGATCATCAATCGATAGGTAAGGAATGGAATGACGATCGAATGATCATCAATCGATAGGTAAGGAACGAAATGACGATCGAATAATCATCAATTGATAGGTAAAGAACGGAATGACGATCGAATGATCATCAATCGATAGGTAAGGGACAGAATGATTACAAAAGAGTTTATTATTTTTGGAGTGATTTGAAAGCTTTTATCACGGACTTACAAGTATGGTCTTGCAAAATTCACCTTGTAAAAAGCTCACATCTTCCTTGTTTATATAAAATTTTTTTAATATTTGCCCGTAAAGCCAATGAAATTTTAGGTTATGAATTAAACAAATAACTAGAAAACGATCAAGAAAATCTTCAAAACTATCTCCTCACACAGTGAAGTGAAAGCGATGAAAGGAATATTCATAATGAATAACTTTGTTTCAAATGTCAAAGATGCAGGACTTCAAACCGATAAACATTTACATGGACGATGGAATCAAGAGAAAACTAAGTATCCTGTCCTTTTATCCAAAAATTATCGCGAACTATCAAATATCACTAGCAAACAAATCTTCCACGATACAGAACAGATTCTCCAGTAGCGGTTTTCTCAACTTTTTACCAATAGCCGCCTCTGATGATCCTTGATTGATTGCTCACGTATCGTATTTCCCTTAATGTTGAGCAAAAGAGACTTCTGTTGTCCGAGAGATTGACTTTGCCCTTCCTTGCAATTCGGCATCTTCAAACTTTTTCAGTGGTCGCCAACGTTCTTCGTTTCTCACATCAAAAACGCAACTTTAAACTTATTGAACCACTCGTTGCACTGTGTTTTGCCTAGAACGTTCTGGCAAAAAATATGTTGTTGTATGAAACTTGATTGTTTACGAACTGAATATTGTTGACAGAACTAAATGCGAAGAATTGGCCCCAATGATTTGCTT